>PVJD01001098.1:293446-305291 GCA_004026545.1 Mormoops blainvillei | reverse complement strand
GGGGGGGGGGGCAGGACCAGGGGAATTTGCCAGAAACATATGAGGCTGACCTGGGGCATCAGCTCAGATGGGGGAGGGGGTGGCCTTAGGAGGTCCCTGGGCGGCTTTTTGGGTGTTTCAAATTTTCCCCAACTCAGGGCTTCAGGTCACTCAGGCACCAAGGCCCCGAGTAGTTCCCTGCCTCAGAGTGGGGGCTCCCCCAATGGGGATGGGGAGCCTGGCACAGCATACAGGACGTACCCAGTGTGGGGGAGACCGGGGCGTCCCCAGCCAGATTGGGTGCTGGTGGGCCGTGATGGGTGGCTGGGTTGCTGGGGTTGGGGCATCACCCCTGGGAGTGCCCCCGCCGTTCGCCTGGCGTACCGTGCAACTTTGGAGGGGCCGCCCGCCTCTGCAGGCCGGGCCGGGTATAAAGGGACCCTGCGGGGCTGGCAGTGCAGACCGGAGCCCCCGCCCCCCCTCAGCTCCCCAGAGGGGCTCTCAGGGCCAGGCTGGCGGTTTCACTGGGGCCTCTGGGCCTGGCTTGTGGTGCAGCCCCCATTCCCACTCCCACCCCCTCCAGTATGGACCCGGCGGTGGGGCCCCAGGCTTGGAAGGGGGGTGAGGGGGCCTTGGCAGGCAGAGAGGCCCAGAGGGGAGCTGCCGGCACTGTGAAGGGGGTTGGCTGGGAGCATAGGCCGTGGCTTCCTGGTCTGACAACGCGTGTGGGGACCTGGACTCGGCTGACCACGGGGGGCCCCAGGGGCTCACGGCCTGATCAGCAAGTCCAGCCCCGGGCTCTGTGTAGCCTGAGCCCTCCGAGCACACAGACGTGCCAGCACCCACGTGTGTGCATGGCCCCCGGGGGGCGCAGGCCCCAGGCCTGGGAGGGGTCCGGGGCCTGGCCCACTGCAGGGCCTAGCTCAGTGAATACTTGTGGTGTGCGGCCCTGGAGCGGGCTGGGACAGGGGGGTCTGGGAGCCGCGTGATGACCCAGTTTCCTGGGACCGCTGAGCCAGGCAGAGAGCCCGGGGCGGGCTAGGGCACCAGGGGATTGGCCAAAGCCCGCTCCAGGCCACAGAGGCGTGGGCACCAAACACACCAGAGACCCAGTGAAGGGGGACCCAGGGCCAGGCCAGCCCATCTGGCAAGGCAGGGACAGAGGCCGTGGGAGAGTCCCCTGGTCTCCTGCTCCCAGGGCCAGATGGAAGCGGGCCAGGCTACGGGCAGGGGCCGACCTGTGACCACCTGGGTGCCACGCCGCTGGCCTGATTGACCGCCCGCAGCCTCCCCCCACCTCCTCTTCTCCGGCCACCTCACCTGACCTGGGGCTCGGGGACAGTCAGATGCAGAACACGTGTTTGTGCTCTGGAATGGAGGGACCCCCCCGGAACCCCCACGGCCTCCCCACCCTCACTACGCCCTCCAGGGCGCTCCCTCCCCGCTGGGCCCTCAGGGTCCTCAGGGCCCCGAGTTCCCCTGCTGGGGCCGTGTGAGCCCTGAGAGGAGCTGATGGGAAGGGGCGGGCTTCTCTCCTCCAGTGCCCCTCCCTCGGGCCCTGGCCGACTGCACCCACCTCTCTGCCCGCCGGAGCCCAGTGCCAGCCCTTGTTCCCGGGACAGCCGGTGAGCGCCTGAGGCGTTATCTGTGACAGCCGCAGAATGGGCCCGTCGCACCCAGGGCAGGTGTCGGCGCCGGGGAAGGGGCCAACTCGAAACCCAACCCCGCCCGCCACCCCCCCGGCGGCGGCAAACCTGGCAGGCTGCCCCCTGAGATGAGAGATTAGCAGGACCCTCGCCCTGGCCCCTCCCAAGCCGATCTGCCCCAGATAAGGGCCGGCCTGGGGCTGGGCCCGGGGGACCTAGAACCACTTGCCGAGTGAGCGGGGGCTGGGGCCGGCTCTGAGGGACCGCACTCTCAGTGCCGGGGCCTTGGGGGCCCGATCTCAGATCCCAGCTCCCTTCCTGCTCAGATGGCAGTGAGATCTGGGTCAGGACGCGGACCGGGAACAGCGGGGCAGGGCTCGGGCCTCCTGCTCTCACGCCTGCCTCCCGCGGGCACTGGGGCCCAGGCAGTCCCTGGGGTGGTGTGGCCATGCCCCGCTGGCTCACACATGCCCACTGGCCTCACCCAGCTGTGACCTCCACCTGGGACCGCCCCTGCTGCCTACCCCAGCAGTGCCCTAACACTGGCCACCTGGTCCTTATCCCTCAGGCCCAGCCCAGCCTGCTCGGGGAAGCCTCTTCTGAGGCCCCAGCTCAAAGTCCTGCCCTCCCCACAGGAACCCTCCCCTGGCCCTCACTGCCTCTGTTGGGGTCTTCCAGGGGGGCTTTGTCTCAGGCCCCCGTGCACGGGGTGCTCATGTTCTGACCCCCATGGCCCCAAGAAGAGGTGAGATGGGCACGGAGAGGGACCTAAAGCTCTTGGTGGCTGGGGCGGGGGGCGGTGTCAGCTTGTTCTCCATGCTTCAGGACAGCCCTCCCAGGTCCAGCCGCCCAGCCTGTCACCCGGGCCACTTGTGCATCTCCCCCACTTTCCTGTCCCTGTGCCCCTCACCTGCCTGGCTGCTCTGCTGCGCCCCCCGGCTGGCGACGCTCCTCTGCAGAAGGCCTCGCTGGGCCATGTCCAGCTGCCGCCTGCAGCCCCGGAACGGGCCGGGCCTCTCTCCGTGGGCCTTTGCCCCAGCGGGTCTTCTGCTTGAGGGGGTCTCCCTTGCCTCCTCCTTTTAAAAGAAAGGAGGTGTGTCTTGGTGCACTGAAACTCCAGACCAAGCCAGCCCCGAGCCTTAGTGGGAGCTCTCTCCATGACACCCCGAGTTCCAGGCCTCCCACCCCCAATCCCTCCCAAACACAGCTCAAGGCCCCCCTTGACTGGGTGGGCATGGCCCCTGGCACCCTGGCCACCCTCCTGTCCCAGCCCACTGGTGGGAGAGAGAAGAAGAGGGAGAGAAATATTGATGGTGTGGTTGCCCCTCATGCATCCCCACTGGGGACCGGCCTCCAACCCAGGCACTTGCCCTGACTGGGAATTGAACCGGCGACCCTTTGGTTCGCAGGCCGGCGCTCAATCCACTGAGCCACACCAGCCAGGGCCCTTGCCTCACCTTTGTCTCCACGTGTCACCCACCCACCTGCTGCCCTTTTCTCCCCTAGCCAGGTCACACACACAGTGGGGGCTTTATGGACACCACCCCCCGACTGGCCGAAGGCCTCTCCTGGGCTCTGCCTGTTCTCCCCGACCAGCCCTGGGCAGCCCTGCAGCCCGGCTGTGGGTCCCCTTGGCTCTTGTCGGCCATTCCCAGGCCCAGAGAGCACCTGGGTGCCGGCGTGAAGCCAGAAGAGGGGTTGTGCAGGACCGGCTGTGGCCCTGAGAACACCGCTGCCCCTTGGGACCTGTCTCCAGGCGCAGGCCTGAGCACGTCAAAGCCACGCTGCTTCAGTTGCAGGGAGGCTCCCCCCAGGCCAAGTCTGAGGACATGGCCAGGCTGCGGCCGGTGGTGCCCGAGGGCCCTGGGGCCAAGGGGGGTAGAGGTCACAGCAGGGTGGGGCTGCCTGGGACCCTGTGCAGGTCACCCAAGGGGCAGTGCCCACCCTCCCCCCATGGCTCTGCAGTCGGAGCTGGGGCTCCGGGCTGTGCCCCTGCAGGGAGCTGGGGCCCCGGCAGAACAGGGCTGGCGGCTGCTGCCGCAAATGGCTCGTGCCGGAGACCGCATCGGACTGGAGCTGTGTCCTCCGACAGTGCGCAGGCTGCCGGATGCTCATGTTCAGGGCTCAGGGGGGCGTGGGGGGCCGGGGGAGACCCCCACAGCCCCAGGCTCAGCCCCTGGGGTCTTTGGACAAAGCATCGGGGTTGCCCCCTGAGGGAGCAGGCCTTCAGAACCTAGTGGGGGCTCCTGGCCCCCAGCCGACCAGCCCAAGGGGGCCTGAGTCCTGAGCTGTGCCTACACCTGGGGTGGTCGGCACCCTGTGCAGGACAGCTGCCTCTCTGGAGGGAGTCCAGCTGGGGACCCGGTGGCGGGGCCCGTTCCCTATCCTCAGCTCCCCTCTCCCCATCCCAGCTCCTGCGTCCACAGTCACAGGGGCCGAGGTCACAGCGGGAGTCTAGCCACACTGAACCAGATGGGTACAGCCGACCCGATGCAGATAAAGGTTGACAAGTGGACACTGGATAGACGGACAGCCAAGGCCAGTGCCAGCCGCCCTTGCACTCCACCAGGCCAGTCAGCAGATGTTGATGCCTCCTGACTCCCGGCCTCTCTGCCTGTGAATGGACTGTGTTTGTGTCTAGGACAGGCGTCCGGAGCAGCGCCCAGGACAAGGTGGCCAGTGCTGGGTCAGCAGAGCTCACAGCATTGGGGCAGGCCGGGCGCCCTCCCACCCCTGCCGTTTCGCGCAGGAAGGGGAACGCCGCCAGTCACAGCCTATCAGCCATGCTTGTCCCTCTGGCCACTGATGCCTCCACCAGGAAGCCCTCTGGGGAAGAAGGCCCTTTGTGTCCCAGCTTGTCCAGGGACCTCCAAGGCCCTCATGCAACATCCATCCCCAAGCGTAAGCAGACACAGTGCGGTGGGCAGGTCCTGACCTCAAAGGACGTCATTCCATGGGGTACCCGGGGAGGCCGGCAGGGAGGGGCCGGCCAGCCCAAACCCAGATCCTTCACCTTCTCCTACTCAGGCCCCGTTTCCCTGGCACCCACAGTGAAGTAGTCAGCAAACCCACTCGCCTCTACCTTCGAGACGAACAGAAGAGGACACTTCTTGCTCTCTGTCCCCTTGCCTCCTCCCTGGCCCCGCAGCCCCACCTCCCCAGGCGGCCTTTTGAGAATCCTGACCACGTTCTGCTCCACTCCGGCCAGTGCCCCAGGGCTCCCACCTCACCCCCGTGGCCGTGGGGCGGCCTCCGCTCCCCTCCCTCCCTCTGCGCCAGCCTCCGGCTGCTCTGTGTCCTCAGACTTGCCGGTCAGCCCCGCCGCAGGGGCCTTGCAGGGGCTGTTCCCCGGGCCTGCACCCTGTCCCCTGCACAGCAGGGCCATGTGGTCTAGTGTCAGGGCCAGGCCTCTGGCCCCTTGCTCTGAGTCCCCTCTCCCCCACCCATGCTCAGCCCGACGAAAATGATGTTGGGGAGCGTGGCTGGCTCCTCTGAGCACAGGGGCCGTGGCCCTAGGGTTTCCCTCTTCATCATCCCTTCATGGGGCCTGGAGGGCCAGGGATGGCTGGTGTCCTGTGCTCCCAGAGGGCTCACTGCTGGGCCTGGGGTGAGAGTGCTCGGGGTGCCCCCAGTGGGCACAGGGCACCGGGCGCCCCGCCTCCAGCCTAGACCACTGTCCCCACCCCCACAAACACACAACCTAGACTTTCCTCAAACACAACTCCGGCCCATTTCTGTCATTGATTGTCTGCCTGGACAAAGGCCCCTTTCAGGACGTCAGAAGTTCAGCAAATAAATGAATGGATGAACCCTCGGGGAGGAAGAGGTGGTGGGAAGGGCTGGGGGCCAGGCCGGTGTCCTCCCATCAGTGGGCTGGGACAGGAGGGTGGTCACGGTGCCAGGGGCCATGCCCACCCAGCCGAGGGGGGCCTTGAGCTGTGTTTGGGAGGGATTGGGGGTGGGAGGCCTGGAAATTGGGGTGTCATGGAGAGGGCTCCCACTAAGGCTCGGGGTTGGCTTGGTCTGGAGTTTCAGTGCACCAAGACACACCCTGAGTGCTCTGAAGGGGACAAGCTCGAAGGCCCGGGGCCGGTGACAGTCCCTGTGTATCCCTACAAGCTGGGTGCCACCCATGATGTTGACCTTCCTAGGGTCCCAGCTTGGCCGTGGAGACAGCTCTTCTTTGCCTGAATTCTGCAACGAGCAGGCAGGATCTGGGGGTCCCCTGTGCTGTCTTCCAGGGTGGGAGGTTGGAGCTGCGCCCCTGGCCCTGGGACCACCCCTCTGAGTGCAGATCTCAGGGACACTGAGCGCAGGGGTAACAGCCTGTGGGAGACCCGGGCGCCACCCGCGCTCGTTCCCGGGCCAGGCCTCCCGACAGTCCCAGGCTGCCTGCCGCCTGGACAGAGGACCCCTCTGGGGTCCTCCCGATCCCCCCACGGCCTCCTCCGCCACCACCACTGGACTCAAGGGTGCCCAGAAACCCACACCAACCCCCAGGAGCTCAGCTCGGGGACCCTGGTGCCCTGGACTGTGGTCCCAGGAAGGGTAAGGGCTTCTTTTCACAGAGGGATCTGGCCTAGCCAGTCTGGGAACACAGCAAGTCCCCAGTGAAAGAAGGTGCCGTGACCAGGTGCCAGGCCTGGCAGGGACCCTTCAGGGCAGACAGAACCAGAGCTAGGCAGGCAGGATCGTGGGTTGGAGGGGTCCAGGAGGGCTGCCTGGAGGAGGGGGTCGGGAGAAAGGCTGACAGGGCAGAAGGGGCTGGCTGCCCCACTGGCCCTGCTCTAGTGCAGGCCTGGTCCAGCCCCCAGGGCAGCACTGACTCCTGGCCATTCCGGGGACAACAATGGCCGGCATTTAAATTCCAATTGAGTCAGCCAGAGTGGCCAGCGGGCGTGAGAACGGAGCCCCCGCCCCCAGCCGGCGCCCCGCCCGCCGCATTCCTGCCTCCCCGGAGGTGGCCAGCCCGTTGCCAGGGGGCCGGGAATGCGGTGCTCAATGGCCAGGGACAAGGGCCCATTGAGCGCTGACGGGCCGGATTGAGCCGTCAGCACCCCTCCAGTCGGGTCCCCCTCCTCCGTCCCACCCCCCAGTGTCACCAACATCAGCTGCCCACACCCTACCGGGCCCTGCACAGGACGGGGCCCCGATGGGCTGGACCCACCGGCTGACCCGGGCCTTGGCCATCTTGCCCCCTCCCACCAGCCAGAGAGACGGTGGCCTTCCCAGGTCCCGTCACACTCCTGCTAGACCCTGGGGGCACCTCTGTGCCCAGGAGAATCGAAGGGGACCCTCTCCCCTAGCCACAGGGTCAGCTGACCATCGCCTCCCCTTGCTCACCTGGTCTTTGTCTCCGCCATCCCGCCCCGTGGCACCCAGGAGGCCCCCCCTGGCCGCCCCCCAACCTGCTCTCATCTGGCCTGAACTCCTCCCCCACGTTCTGCAGTGTCAAGCCCACCACCCCCACACTGCCAGCCCCACAAGGCTGGTGTCCAGCACCCGTCCCGAGCCAGACACTCAGCGCACCCACATAGATGAGGGGAATCCAGGGTTCAGGGCAGAGGGGCGCGGGGCGGCCGGGACGTAGCCCCCACGGCAGCCCTGCTGGAAGCGGGGGTGGCAGCCCTTATCCTGGCCCCACTCTAGCACCAGCACGGAGACTCGTCTACTGGGGCACTGCCAAGACCAGCCCCACCTCCCCGGAGCTGCCCTCTGCCCGTGCAGCCTGGGCAGAGTCCATCTGTGTCTGTGCCCACCCAGAAGGGTCACCCAGACAGATCCCAGGCCTCACCGCCCTTGGTGGCAGAGCCCCGCACCCCCAGGTCGTTTTAGTGGCCGTGTCTCAGGCCTGGGTGGGGGGACGTCAGACAGGATGCCGGGAACCTGAGCCTAGAGGGGTAGTCCCAGGGGATGGTGGGTGACCAGGAGGGACAAAGCCCTGGCTGCCGCGGCCCCTGCCTGGGAGAGAACTTGAGGGCTGGAGGGAGGCTGGCATAGTGCCCGCGGTGGCAGGGTGTCCCCTCTGCAGACACCCTCTTCCGCCCTGCGTGGGAAGATGAGCTCACCGGCCTGTCTCCTGGGGGCACCAGGGGTGGGGGGGAGCTGGCTGAGGGTGGCACCCTGCCAGGTCTGGCATCTATCCCAAGCCAGCACGGCGGCCCACCTCCCCCAACAGGTGTCAGGGAGCCCCAGACAGCTAAGGTGTTATGGGGCTGGGGGCTCATACTGCGGTAGGCCTCCTGGGACAAGCAGGGTGAGGGCCCCACACAGGTGAGCCCCCAGGCCCTGGCCCATAGCCCACATGGCCCGCCACCCTCGGGGCACCGGTGGGGCCTGGTCGCTCTTCCTCATGCTCAGGGCCCGATCCAGGGCCACGCTACTGAAGATGGGGACCGCTGTACCAGGCCACCGCCCCAGCACCCAGAACCCAGCCTCCTGGTCCCCCGCACAGCCCACACCCCAGAAACCCATCATGGCCTCCAGCCTCGGCCCTGGCCCTGACACCGCCAGTCAGATCAGCTCCTGCTGATCTCCAGACCCTGCAGGGCCAGCTCGCCCAGGAAACGAGGAAACGAGGAAACGAGGAAACACGGAAACGCCAAGGCCCAGACTGCCTGGGCCCACGGCCCTGCAATCCCGCTCCGCCAGGCCGGCGTCCTGTCCCCTCCAGGCATCAGTGATCATCACCTGGTGGCTGCCTCCCCTGAGTGTCCCAGGCAGAGCCCCGCACCACCCTCCCCTGCAGTTCATCTCTGTCTAGAGGACAGGTGCCGGCCTGAGACATTCACAGGGCCTGTCGTGAGCTGGGCCAGGCGCACAGGCCACACTAGCGGGAGCTGAGGAAGGAAGGAAGGGAGGGAGGGAGGGAGGAAGGAAGGAAGGAAGGAAGGAAGGAAGGAAGGAAGGAAGGAAGGAAGGTTGGGCGGGGAGGACTCCTGGTCACAAATACAGAGCAGCGTCGAGGGCAGCGCGGGCCGCGGAGGCCTGTGTTGGCCCAGCAGGTCCACCGCCCAGACAGCACAGAGGCTGTGGCTGCCCTCACCCCACGTGGCTGAAGTCCCCAAGCTGGGTCGGTCTTGGAGGGGTGCAGACCCTTCACCAGCTACACTTTTTTTTTTTTTAAATCTTCTTCATTGATTTTAGAGAGAGAGAGGAAGCAGAGTGAAAAAAAAAGAAACATTGACTTGTTGTTGCACTTACTCATGCATTCATTGGTTGAATCCTGTACGTGCTCTGACCGGGAACCGAACCTGCAAACTTGTTGCATTGGGACGACGCTCTAAACCACTGAACCATCTGGCCAGGGCACCATCTCTGCTTTTGAGCGTAAGCCTTGGGCCAGCTAGGCCAACGAATGGGGGTATGGAGCCGTAGGAACCTGTCCCCCCCAGAGGAGCCGCCCCCCAGGGTCCCCGGCAGGCCGGGCGGGACTGGGGAGAGGTCAGCCAGGCCTCAGCTGTGGAGGATTGCCCACCCTGCTGGCCCAGCCTCATGGGCCTTGTTTGGGGAGGCCACGCGCCCCGAGGCCCATCCATTGCTCAGCTGCCTCTGTGTCCAGCTGCCTGGGCCCGGGGTTAAAGGGCCCTCCCACGCTCAGGCTGCCTTTAAGGGCCCTTGGCTGAGGCCGAAGGGGACAGGGCTTCACCAAGCAGGGGTGCCTGAGGCTCCCTGGGTGGGTGAGGAGGGCCAGGGGCTCCTGGAGAGAGAGTGGCCCTGCAAAGCCCTGGGACGGAGGTGGCCAGGGCTGAGGAGTGGCCAGGAGGAAGGTGGTCAAAGAGCTTGTCCTGTGAGCCCCCACCGTGCTGTGCTGCGGCAGCCAGGAGCCCAGGAAGAGCGTGCGTGGCCCTATCAGCTTTCAGCAGGTCCCTTGACTGCCTGGGGAGGAGGGGCAGGTGAGACTGGAAGAGGGCAGCAGGGCGCCCCCACCTCACACCACGGCCTGAGCCCCAGGTGACCCAGCTCGGCAGCCCTCAGCGACCCCTTGCCTGGTGTGGGCTCTGAGCCCAGAGCTGGTCAAGTTGTCAGATCACTGAGGTGGCTGTGCAGGCCCCCTTCAGGGTGCCCCTGCGGGGTCAGGCCATGGTCTAGACCTTTGCTGAGACATGGCCACAGAGCACAAGGGCCCCCCCGTCTGCCTGCGGGAGCGCCTGTGCCACTCTGCCCCAGGGTGGGGGGCGTGGGGGCCCCAGCAGCATCTACCTCCTCTCTTCTCCCCGACTGCCCGGGAGCTCAGGATCAGGCCAAGGGCTCAAAAGCAACCGCTCTCCTCCCCAGGTTCTGGTGTGTTTCTCTTCTCTTGGCCTAAATAAATTTGGTGTCAAAAAAGCGCTTCGGGCTGAAACCTGCATAGCAGACCTGCCTGGTGCCTGCTTCCCCAGGGCACGCGGTCCTTCTGTCTCAGCCCCAAGTCCCAGATGGGGTAGGGACTTAGCGCCCACCCCCCAGCACCAGCAGAGCCCCCCGCCACCGCCACAGTCCCAGACCTGGTAGGGGTCAGTCCCTGACCACAGGGCCAGGCCAGGGCAGGGCAGCTCTGACCCAGCTCTCAGGCCCCAGGGAAGCCCTAGAGCCCACCCCGTCCCCAAGAGCATCCCTGTGTGTGCACACACAGGCCACCACCTGCATGGGTGGTCCCTAAGGACCTGGGGACTTCCCCGAGCCCCCCCTCTGCCTCCCAGGTGGAAGGGGAGTCCAGAGCAGGAGTGAGCTCCCTGCTCTTGGGGGGGTCGAGCTGCAACCACCCACATGTGTCCAAGACCCTGGTGGAATCGCCACGGCAGGTGCTAGGCTCAGGGAAGCGTCACACTGGAGCGGGGACCAGCCAGGCGGCGAGGCCCTGACACCTGGCGTCCCATGTGTCTGGCCAATGTCTACCCTGCCTGGGGCTCCCAGGGGGCCTGGCCCTGGGCTCTGGGGAGCTGGCTGGGACTTGGTGGGCCCAGGGCCTGGCAGGTAGCCCGGTGGCCATGGCTGTGCAGGGCCACTGTCAATGGGCCCTTGTGTTCCTCAAGGGCCACCAGTCCCGTAGCACATATGTGTCCTTGCCACCAGGCCCCAGTTACAGCTGGCAGCAGGGTGCGGGGCCCCTCGGTCAGGGACTGGTACCCATCCCGGGGGCTCTCGGAGCCCCCTGTGCAGACGGTAACCCTGGGCTTGGCCACCCCTGCACCCGGCCAGCTGTCCCGAAGACAAAGGCTGCACTCCCCAGCCCTGCGGCCAGGGGACAGCAGGTAGCAGATGCCAGCCTCCCACGGCTCTTCCCGCCTGCACAGCCACAGCCCTTTCCTGGGGACACAGGTCCCGACGCTCAGGGGCCCAAGTCCTCTTATCGGGCCTAGCAACCCCTCCCCCAGCCCAGGGCACCTCCCCCAGTGCTGGGTTGGGCAGGGGCATGGGGCTCAGCAGCCTTCCTTGGCCCTCCAGCACCCCGGGGCCCCCTCCTGGGATAAGGACCCCAGTGGTCTAGGACTGGGGACCGAGCCCCTGAGAGCAACACTCGGGCCTGGGAGAGGGGAGAGGTGGGGGACCGGCTGACACCTCCACAGCAGAACAGAGCCCCTGCTGAGGCAAGCCGGGTGGAGCTGCACAAGCCTCCCGGTCACGCCGGGCCATCCCCGCGGGGAGAAGTCTGTGGGGCGTGGCGCAGTCTGCCTCTGTCTGCCTCTGCCCAGCGGGCGGCACGTGGTGGCGCGAAGGCCCTGCCACTGCACCCCGAAGGGTTTCTGACCACCAGCTCCAACCCTCCAGGGTCACACACAGGCTCCTGAGATCTCAGAGACCCTGCCCTAAAGTCCCTGGACCTGGGTCTCAGAGTCCCCGGGCTGCTGGTTCGGTGCTCAGGAACCTCAGGGGTCACCCCCGGGGGTCCCTGGCAAAGGACAGTGGGCAGGTCTGACCTCATGGGGCTCCCAGGGCAGCAGAGAACAGGGCGAAAGACAAGGGTGTGAAGGGAGTCTGAGGCCAGACCTCTGCTGTGTGTCCCGGGCCTTCGGACAGAGACCCGAGTCTCAGTCCCCTCGCCCCATCGAGCGGCACCTCTGGTAACCCCGTTTTACACACATGCCTGAGCCCACTCAGCAGTGCCAGCAGAGCTGGGACCACCCTGAGACAGGAGGGTGGGGTCTGGGTGGTGTCCATGGGGAGCCGGGGGTGGCCCCGGGGTGGGGAGGGAGAGGCAGGAGACTCACTCCCCGCTCCTCTTTCCTGAGGGTCCTCGT
>PVJD01001098.1:6540-293346 GCA_004026545.1 Mormoops blainvillei | reverse complement strand
GGAGAACACGGCGTCTGGGCCACGGGGAAGGAGTGGGGGTGTTCCTCTCAGCCCCCACGTCCTGCAACGCTGGGTGGCACCGGGGCATCCCAGGACAGGGAGCTGGGCCGGGTCAGCCTGTGAGTGGGGCGGGGCAGGGGCCCCGGTGGCCGTCCTGTCTTGGGGGCTGGGCTCAGGGTGGCGAGGTGGGTGGATGGGGGGCAGGACCTCGGCAGGACAGGGCGGGTGCGCAGGACGGCTGGGATCTTCAAGCACCACCAACTCTCGGCCTGGGGGTTCGCTTCTTCCCTCCCCCCCAGGGAGGTGGATGCAGCAAGGCATGTGGAAGGCATGGGCTAGGGGGACGTGTCCCCTAGCCCGGTGTGGTGTGTGGATGGCCCCACTGTCCCAGTCAGCCATGGTGAGGTCTGTCCCCACACGACACTGGGCTGTGGGGACAGAAAGTGGCTCCTGGGCTAGTTGCAGCCCCCACCACCTACCCCATAGTGATGGGCTGGTCTGCTCCCTCTGCCCCCGGGGACTGCATCTCAGCCCTGAGTCCCCTGTCGCCGGTGGGGCAAAACTTGGGCACTGATGGGCCCCACGGGGGTAGGGCCAGCCCCAAAGCTGTAGGGGACAGGCCTAGCTGAGCCCTTGGAGACCTCTGAGGCCGACCTGGGACACGGCGGTGCAAGTCAGCGGGGAGACGTCTAGGAGGGCAGCTAATGGAGGAGGAGGCAGCCCCAGCGCCGGAAAGGCACAGCCACAGGCACGTAGAGGAGCGGTCCTCTGGCTTTGCTACGTGCCCCAGGGCAGGTCGCTGCCCTCTCTGGGTCTAAATAGACCCCTCATCTGTCTACCTGAAATCAGCCATCTCCTTAGCCTCTTTGATCCCAAGAGAAGGGAGCCCTTCCCCGAGCTGGCCAGGGTGGGCCAGGCCCCTGGGCGGCCCAGCTTTGGCGGGCTAGCCTGGGAACTGGGGTGAGCACACAGCCCGCACTGGCCAAAGACCACCCCGAGCCAGGCCAGGGGTCTGTGGGGCTTGGGGACGCCCAGAGCCCTGAGCAGAGGCTCAGCCGCAGCCTCCGGTCCCGCTCATGCCCCCGAGACACGGGCCTGTGAGCACACATGGGACGCCCAGGCTTGGCCGGGCCCGGGCCCGGGGCTGCTGGGCCCTGAAGCCCCTGCCCGTGCGGGTGTGCGCTCAGGCAGGTGGGGAGCCTGCCCAGCCTTGCTCTGACCCAGTTTCCCGGGCCCGCTCCCCACGCCCGGGCGGGCAGGCGGCCCTGCAGTGGGAGCTTGTCAGCAGCGCAGGGCCCAGGCCCGTGGCGGTTTCCTGGGGGCACCTGGCTGGCTCGATGTGCCGAGGGCTTGGCTGTTCCCTGGGAACGCGCACACCCACAGACACGGGCACGCACATGTGCTCCAAGGTGTGTCCCCACGTGCCCCCTCTGCGGGCACCAGGCCCACACCCAGGACTTGCTAGGCCCACCTGCGTCCTCTTCGGCGCCTCCACCTTCTGCCCTGGTCACCAGGCGGCCCTGCCCACCCCCGTCTTCCGCCCCCAGATGAACCAGCCCTGCATCCAAGCCCAGCCCGGTCACCCTCCACGGCCAGCCTTTTTCCTGGAGGCCAGTCGTGGAGCCTGGGGGGTCGTGGCCTTGGGGCTCAGCCTAGGAGTCCCAGGGGTCGGGAGGACCTGGGCCGTGTCCCGAGAAGGGTGAGAGGAAGGGCCCACTGGGCGGGGGCAGCAGGGGCACTTCCAGGGCAGAGACTGCTGGGAGGTGGGAGGGCAGGGTGTTGGGGGAGGGGGAGGGTGGCGTGGGAAGGGAGCCCTGGCCTGATAAGCCCGTTCGATCCGCACTGAGGTAACACAGGCTCCGTCCGTCCGTCCGTCCGACCATCCAACCGCAGATGGCCTGGGCCCGGGAACCAGCCTCCAGCCCCAGGGCCCCCACGCCCTCCTTCTCCAGCCCTGGGCAGACTCTGGCCCAGGGCGTGGCTGGTCCTCAGGACAGGCGAGGCTGGAAGCTGGGGCAGGGATCCCGCAGAGCAGGCCTGGCAGCGGTGAGGTGGGCTGGTCTGACTGTCCCCCCACCCTGGGACTGCCCTGCCCGGTCCCCACCCCCAGCCCTGCCTCACTGTATCCAGTCCCCTGGGTCCCACTCTCTGCCCAGCTCCCGCTCACTGTCACCCTGAGCCTGGGGCCGCTCCCTGCCAGGGGCTGGGGAGGCAGCCCCTCCAACCTGGGCTGTGGACCAGTGAGGGCCCAGGTGTGGACACAGCTCCGTGCGGACACTGCTGTCTGCGGGGCGGGTGCCTCTGCCCGGCACCCTCTCCGTGACAGCTGCCCTTGCCCCACCACCCTTCCTCGTCCTCAGTCCCTGCAAAGCAGGCGGCCGATCAATGAAGCCATCACAGCCTCGGTCGGGGAAGGCAGGCAGGCGTGGTTGGGGAGGCAGGTCCTGCAAACACATCTCTATTAGGGGCCTCAGGCCCTGCCCTGTCCAGGGCCAGAGAGGGCGGGAGGAGTGGGCCAGTGTGGGCAGCAGTGGCCCTCCGCTTGGCTCAGGCTGGGGGCTTGCTGTCCTTCAGGGACCCCCGTCAGCCCTGGACTCGGCCCCCGGACAGCAAGCCCCTCTGGCAGAGGAGCAGACTGAGGCTGGGGGCTGCGTGTTGACAGGGTGTCCAGGGCACCAGTGACCCAGGACCCCCTGAAGCACTGCACCCTACATCTCCCTCTGAGCAGGAGTGCTGGGGGGGGCACACCACCCCAGCGCCTGAGCAAACAGTTGTGGGGAGAGACCCCTTGTCAGTGGCCCACCACACTGTGCCTGCATTTTCCCACCTGCAAAATGGCACAGCGCTGGCCGAGTTGGGCAACTCTTAGGGTTAAATAGACGTGCTGGCCCTGGTGCCCAACGTGTGCCTGGCCAAGGCTGCGGGGAGGCACACTCACTCTGCCCTTGGGCCCCCCCGCCTCAGGGTTCTGAGAAGCTCAGGGGCTGGGGGAGCCCACTGGAACTCCAATCCTGGGTGGGTGGGACCGGAGCCCAAGTCAGGGGCCGGCGAGGTCCTGCGCAACTACAGCCCCCCTCAGCCAGCCCCTCCCCATCTCTCCTTCCTGGGGGTACCCTGGACCCGCAGAGCCCAGCCAAAGCCTCCCCTGCTGGAGCCTCCGGAGCCAGGCCCCGCGCCTGGGGAAGCGCAGGACCCCCGCCAGCCCACCTCCTCCCTCCACCGCCCTCTGAGCAGGTGCCGTTCAGATGGATGACCCAGACCACGGGACTGGGCCACTGTGGTGCCGGCAGACAGCAGCCCAGATTCTGCCTCAGGCCCAGCCTTTGGCCTTTCACCCCCTAGCCCACCATGCCCGAGTGCGGGTGCAGCCTGGCTGCCCACGGTGTCACGGTGTCACCCAGAGCACAGGGCCCGAGCCGACCGTTGGGGCAGCCTGGAGTGGGGGTCGCGCGCCCCGTGCTGCCTTCTCCTAGGCAGGGAGTCCAGCCATGGTGGTGGGGGGCGTCGCAGCTCCTGGTGGGCCCGGCTGGGGGTGCATGTGGGGAGCAGGGCTCCTGATGGCGGCGGCTCGGCGAGCCAGGGCCTCTGCCCAGCCTCGGCAAGTTCACCCTGCAAACAGCTGCCTCCTCCAATTAGCTCCGAGCAGCCCTCCGTGCCAGCATCCGGCGGCCGGGCGAGTGGGGGCAGGGCTGGCCTCCCTCTGGTTGCTGGGCGCCTGCCTGAGGCTGGGGGGTCTAGCCTGCTCTCCGGACTCCCTCAACCCTGCAGACAACACCCGCCTTCCCTTCCCAAGCTCGGTCTAAACCTCCTCGGGCAGGGTGGCCGCACCTGGTCACAATGTACCTGCACAGGCCATGCCACGCAGGGTTCGATGCCTCAGTTTCCCCACCTGTTAAACAGGGCTGATGACGGGGTTGGTGTGAGGATCAGCCCCGGGGTTTCTTTGTCCGAAGTCACCATCACCGTCAACTTCAGTTCCCCCTGTTCCCAGTCCCATGGGACGCTGGTCACCCAGCCCGAGTCTCCGGGGATCCCCTGGTCCTGGCCCAGATGGGGTCTATAGCCATCAGCCGGCAGAGGTTGAGGCCCCGCTGCCCGCTGGGCCCGGTCAGCCACTCTGAACTGGCGCCCTGGCCGGGAGCTCCGCGGCGGCTTGTCCACGAGCGACCTGCGTGGGGACCGGCAGGGTCGGAGGGGGATCGGGCCCAGCGGGGCTCTGGCTGAGGCTCCCCGGAGCAGGTCGTGGGCCAGCAGGACCCAAAGAAAGGGGCATCCCCACGCGGGCGAGGCTGCCCGCTGCGGGGAGGAGGGCACGGCTGGGCCTGGCCCGGGGGCCCGGGCCTGGATTCCGAACGCAGCCGGAGCCTGTGGAGTCGGGCTTGTTTATTCTTGGCAGGAAGGCTGGTGCTGGGGGGCGGAGGTGGGGAGTGAAGCCTTTCAAAAAATAATAATAATAAAAACACTCATTTAGAAGGCTCCCAAGACGTGCTGAACACCAAAAGGGTCCTGGAAAAAATGCTGAGAAGGTTTAAGTGTAAATGGACCCAAAACATCATAATTAAATTTCCCTTAAATTTACCAGAGTTTGGGGTCAAAGAAAAAATAAAACTTAGGGAAAATACACTTGAGGTTTTAGGCAAATGCCAAGTGCTTAGGAAAATAGATTTCTGAGCTGCTCAGCGGCTACCGGCCTGGCCCCCGCCAGCCCAGCCCAGGAGCTGTGGCAGCCTTAACCCCTCCCTGGCCGTCTCGGGCCACCTCCACGCTGCCCTCACTCTCAGGCCCACCCCCCGCCCGCTTCTGCCCCCTCCAGCCACCTCCTGCCCCTTTGCGCTGTGGGGCCTCCCGTGGTGCCCTGGTGGGAGCTGGGGGCCTCTCTTCCCCAGCCTGGGCTGGAGCCCCATGCAAACCTAAGCTTTCATCGCCACCCCTGCCTGCCCCCCAGCCGCCCCCTGCCACCCCTCTCCTGTGTCTCTAGACAGCCCTGGTCTCTCTTTTTTTACTCATCTGGAAGCAACCACATTTTCCAAATCTAAAGTCAGTATTTGAAGTCTAGTGGTCTGAATGAACCCAGGGACAAAAAGACCAGATTGTTTGGACAGGGACAGGCAGAGCACATCTGAAAAGACAGTCTTTTGATGGCATGGGGCTCATGGCATTGCCCTTTTTGCTCAGCCCGCCAGGGAGCTCAGAGCGAAAAGTAAGGACATGCTACGGTAACTAGTGTTGGTCGATGCATTTTGAAATACCTTCTCTTGTCCATGTTCTTTCAAATTCCATTTCTGTTATAAGGAGCAAATCCGTTGTGCTTTTTTAAAATTTGGGTCCTCAACTTTTCAGAGAATAAAATAAAAAAGCAGAAATTGTCCACAATGCACAACAGCCACAGCCTCTCTCAAATTCGCTCTTTCTTCTTGGTGGGGAGGGAATGAGCCCAGTCCAGCTCAGTGGGTTATCGAGGGGTCCCTCTGCCTCCACCCCCTGGTGGCCTGCCCTGGTCCCCGGGGCCTCCCCGGTGCGCCCCAGCAGGCAGGGGCAGCAGGTGTCTGGAGTGCGGGGCTTCGTGTTGGCAGATGGTGAGCGCTGGGAGGGGAGGGAACAGCCCCTGCTGGGGGAGGTGGGCTGGGAAGGGGAGCCTGCCCTCAGCTCCGGGGGAGGGCAAAGGGAAGCTCCGGGCAGCCGCACTGTCTCTGGGCCAGATGCTCCCTCCAGAGGGGAGCTGAGCAGCGGCTCCCCTGCCCCGGGGTCCAGGCCAGGCAGTGGCCTTGACAAGCACCGGTAGACAGGGCACGCGGCAGCCGCCGTGGCCTGCCGGGAGCACACGAATAGCGGTGGGACGCGGGTTCAAGGCCATATCAGGAAGTCCCTGTGGCTGAGCGCACCTCGCGGCCTGGTCCCCAGCATCAGCCCGGGGCTGAGCGGGGGGAGGTGCGGAGGACTGAGCGGGCGGCAGCTGCACCCAGGGCAGGCTGCACCCAGCTTCCCTCCCACAGAGGCCCTCATGGAGCTTGCGGCACAGGCCCCAGCAAGCCGGCCGCCGGCTCTGAGTCACCCAAGGCTGGGCAGGGCACGGCTGCCCCCAGCCTCGACTCTGGTCTCCGCCTGGCCTCCCACACTCACCTTCATTCACGAGCCGTGCAGGGTGGGCCCCGGGAGACGGGCAGGCGTGCGTGGGGAGTGGCCAGGGGCACGTGAACCCCGAGGGAGCCCTGCACGCTGCTCAGGCGCTTGGTGGGTTCTTCCGCACCGTCCTGCCTGGCTCACCTATCTAGTGGCCCAGGGACGGCCTAGCTCGTCAGGAGTGTCAGGCGCCATTGCAGAGGGTCTCAGGGGAAATGACCTATCAAGGGGGCTATGACAAAACAGTGGGTACTGATGGCCCGTTTATGGAAAGCATCACTAAAACCTATGACCCACGGCGAAGTCGGCGCCATGGACAGCAGGCCCGGCCCCCGTGCTGAGGGCGGCCCCGTGGCATAGCACCGCACTCCAGGTGAACACAGTGACTTGGAAGCGACAGTTGTGAGTAACGACATTATTTTGTCAGTAATAATAACAACGCCGAGAGCAGTGCCCTCCCCTGGGGGCCAGTGGCAGTGACTCCTTTGGTGTTGGCCTTGGGCAGTGCTCAGACCCATTGGAAGCAGTTGGGCCAAATCAGCCCAGAGCCACAAAAATGTTCCTGACGTTTGACCTAAACGCCACCAGAGAGAGACACTGGGGAGGCTAAAGGAAAGGACCACTTCAGTTTGTGGGGAGCAGCACCAAAGGAACCAGCCAGAATGGGGTGTGTGGAGGGCAGACGGGGGCCCCCAAAGGACTGGTCAATGTCCCGCCCCTGAAACCTAGCAGTGTGACCTTATTTAGAAAAAGGGTCTTTGCAGTTAAGCTCTCGAGATGAGGAGATGGTGCTGGGATGCCTGGGCGGGCCATACCTCCATCCAATGATACGTGTCCTTATAAACCATGGAAGGCCATGTGACTATGGAGGCAGAGGTTGGAGGGATGCAGCCGCAAGCCAAGGACACCCGGAGGGCCCAGAGGCTGGAAAGGGCTAGAGGAGCCCCTGGAGCCTCCAAAGGGAGCCCCACCCTACAACACCCTGGGGACTGGTCACAGCAGCTCGGGGAGAGGAATACAGGCTGTAAGCACCCAGGGGTCAGCCCAGGCCTGTTACTGGAGAAAGAGGAGGCTCACTCTCCCCCACAGGCCCCAGGGAGAGGGCGTGACCAGCGATGGAAGTGCCCGTGGCCTGTCTGCCAGACAAACCCACGCAACGGTGGGAGCAAGAAGGCCTGTGACCCTGCACGGGCTTGGGCTTGTGGGGACGGGACAGGTGGGATAAGTGGGAGAGGGCGGGTAGGGCGCACCCGGAGACCAGCTGGTACAGGCCCTCAGTCCCCCACGGTACTTCTGCCAAGGACGCAGTCCGGGGGCAAGGAGGCAGAAAGTTTCTCGACAACGATGACTGGATGTCCCCTCTCAGAGGTCATGGGGTACAGGACACCCTTCTTGGGGGGCTCCGGAGCGGCTGTGGGCATGGTCCCCAGGGGCACCTACTGGAGATAATAGGTCTCAGAATGGTCCCCTGGAAGGCCGGCCCTCAGGCACTGGCGACTGGGCTCCAGGTGCGAGGAAGAGACTGAGGGGACCAGCATCCCATCGCCACCCCAGCACACTCAGTAACTACTTACAAAACTGGCTGAGAGGCTGTGCCAGAACATGCCCTTGCGGCCCCTGGGATCGTGTCCTGGGGGAGGGCCTAAGCGGGGAGGCCCGGGGCTGTGTGCTGGAGGGATCGGGACCACTCCCGAGTCCCGCGGCCCCATGGGCTTGAGCAGAGCAGGCGCCGAGGACAACTTGGTGTGGCTGGGGTGCTCACCTGTGAGGTGGGCACACGGGTGGGGGGTGATGCGAGGGCTCCCTGGGAGGGCCCCTCCAGAGCCCGGAAGCCTGGCCTCAGAGACTGGGGGTCCCCAGCTGGCCCTCAGAGTACAGGCAGCCCCTGGAGCTGCGGGTGGCCCGAGGGGCCCGAGCAGCCCGTTTTCCTGATGAGTAAACCGAGTCCCAGCAGCCACAGCCAGGCGGGCCAGAGGCGCTGGGCTGGGCGGCCCAGCGGTGCCCAGCTGACACCGGTTCTGGCTCCGGCGGGCTCCTCCGTTCTGGGCTCGTCTGAAGCGGAGAAGAGCCCTCTTCCTCCTGAAGGTGGATGCAGAAGCCACAGCCACATGGGCGCGCCCAGGCCGGCCCCGGCTCTGCCACCCGCTCCCCGGGGTCCCTCCTCAGGGGCCCCAGGCCGGGCCCCAGCCCCTGCTCTCCATTCTGGTGCCTGGGAGTATCCAGGCTCCAAACTTCGGCCTCCCGGGGAAGCGGGGTAAGGACCCCTCCGGCAGGGACCGCGGGCAGCTCAGCTACCTGTGTGCCGCAGTCGCTTAGGAAACGCAGCAGCGACCTCCTGCGTAGCGAGCCTGTGGGGCTCAGTCCCCTTGCTTTTCAGCCCCTGGCCCTTGCACCCAGCACCCCCAGCCCCAGGCCGCGCCCCTGCGCTCGGGATTCGCCCACTGGGACCATCCTGAGCCCTCGATCGGCGGCTGGGGGAGAACCGGGACTGTGCGCTGCGCTAACAGAGGCCTACGCTCGGCCTCCCCGCGCGCCCAGCGGCGTGATCCGGGACCTCACCCGCCTAGCCCCGGCTCCCACGCCCTCCGAGACCGCCGGGCGCCCCCGCCCGGCCCCGCCCCCTCTAATCCCCTCGGCAGGCTGCGGAGAGTCGGGCTGCGGGCCCGCCCCCGGACCGCCCCAGGGGAGGGGCGTGTCCCTTCGGCCCTGCGCATCCGGGCGGGCGTGGCCGGGCCAGGCCGGGGCGGGGCCGGGGGCGGGGCGGGCGCTGGCCGGCCCCCACTGGCTGCCGCGCGCCCGGCCGCCTGGACTCAGTGCGAGGTGGCGGCGGCGGCGGCGCGGGCTGCTGGTGCTGTGCGGTCCTGCTCGGCCGGGCGCACGGACGCACCAGCGAGCCGACGGCCGGAGGGACCGGGACCGGGCGCGGGCGCAGGCGCTGGGCCGGCAGGCAGCGAGCAGAAGAAAGGGCAGCGCCCAGCGACTAGGACACCGGCGACCGCCAGGTCTGTTAGCGGGGCCAGGGCGGGCGCGGGAGGGGTCGAGGCGAGCGCGCGGCGGGTCCAGAGCGCGCGGCGGGCTCGGATCCCGAGCGGTCCCTGCAGCGGGGCCTGGCCGGGGCGCGGGCTTCCCGCTCTGGAAAGTTTGCCG
This sequence comes from Mormoops blainvillei, assembly GCA_004026545.1. Classification (NCBI taxonomy): domain Eukaryota; kingdom Metazoa; phylum Chordata; class Mammalia; order Chiroptera; family Mormoopidae; genus Mormoops; species Mormoops blainvillei. The sequence continues at coordinate 284,079 of PVJD01001098.1, read as the reverse complement.
CCGCCGCCGCCCTGGGAGGGCTCTGCAGCAGCCAGGCAGGGAAGGGGGAGGAGGGAGGGACCGCGGCGGGGAGGAGGCGGCCGGCGCCAGGCGGCCCGGGAGCCCTGGGCGGCGGCGGCGGGCGGGGCGGCTGGGGGTCGGAGGGACCCGGGCGCAGGACCCGGCCGCCGCCGCTTCCTCCCCTGCGCGCTGGGTCCGCCCAGGTAACGAGCTGCCCGCTGCCCGCCTCCCGCAGACTCCCGAGCGGCGCCCTCCTCCCGCCGGTGCCCGGGCCGGGCCATGGGGGACAGCATGCCTGCGAGCACTGCCTGAAGACACCGTTGCCCCCGCCCCCGAGATGGGCGCCCCGGCTTGGGCTGTCGCGTTCTGCGTGGCCGTGGCGGTCGTGACCGGCGCCGCCTCGGGGCCCCCGGGCACGGAGCAGCGCGTTGTGCGTAGAGTGGCAGGTAAGGAAGGGCCGGATGGGGACAGGGGAGGGGCTACGGGCCCGGAGGGCAGAAGCGTCCCAGCCCAGGAATGGGCACCTGGGCGGGTGGCAGACGCCGATCTGAGTGGGCCCCAGGGTGCGCCGTGGGCCGTCACCGCGGGGCCCATGTCCGGGTTTCTGTCGCCCTCCCTCACTGGGGATCGCGGCCAGAGCTGGCACGGCAGTTTGTGGGGCGCCTGGAGCCGCAGGGCTACCACCCAAGTGCGCTGCTGCGGTGGGTGCCGACACGGCAGTGGCGGCCGCAGCCCCCCGCCTCCGCGCTGCCCGGGGTTTGGGGGAGGGTGCAGTCCACCCCAGGCGCCGTCGGGAGGTCGCGGGCGCTGCGTTTCCAGGATCCCTATTGTTGTTCTGCGGGTTTCGCACTGACGGAAAGTTTCTATTGTTGATTTCGCTCCCCCAACCCCCTTTGGGCCCCAGTTCATGGCCGGCTTGGGCCAACGCGAGGGACCGCGCTTTGGAAGGATTGTAGGAGAGTGCGTCAGCGCGCGGCCCGGCCCGGGCTCTCCGGCGGCTGGCAGGGCAAGGAGCTACCTTCTAGTGTCTCCGTCTGCCCAACCCGCTCTCGTGCCCTGTGGCTGGATGTGCCTGCCCCCGACGGGTGCACGCGGGGCGCTGCGGGGCGAGAGGGCAGATGTCCGAGGGACAGGGAGCCGCGGACCCCGGTTGGTGGTCCAGGTCCCGCGGGACGTCGAGGGTCTCGAGGAGGACCGGGCCAGCGGGGGGTGATGGCCGCTGAGGTGTGGGAGCGCATCTGGGCGCCAGGCCCCCCCCCCGCACACGCGCCACGGCCCTTCAGGCACTGCGCGCGGCCCCGCCGGTGCCCCGGTCCCGCACGCGCGCCGCCAGACTTCAGGCACTGCGGGCGGCAGGGCAGGAACGCGTGGTCCAGCTGGCGGCGAGGGGGCTGCGCGAAGCCTGCCCGCAGCGCGGCGGCCGCGCGGAGGGAGGCCTTCGCCCGGTGAGCTCACGCCCCACCCGGGCGCACCCGAACAGCCGCTCCTTTGTACCTCGGCGCGGCCACAGACGCGCATTGATGGCGGGGCCCGGCCGCCTCGCGGGGAGGTGTGAGCGCAGCGGCTGAGGCGCGCCGTGCCAGCGAGGCGGCGGCCGGCGGCGGGCAGGGCGCAGGCAGATGGTGGCCCGCCCCTCCCCGCGCCCCCCGCGCCCCTTTCTCCGGCGGCGGCTGCAGCCTCCCGGAACAATGTCATTTTTTTATGAATGAAAGTGGGCCCGGCGCTTGAATGTGCGTGTCATTCAGCGGCGTGACAGAGGCCGTCGGGAGGTCAGCGCGCGCTTTTAGCGCCTGCTCTGCTCGAGCGGCCCCCGCTTCCAGGGGCGCCGAATAAGCGGCCGCGGGGGGAGCCCCGCATTAGCATTCGTATTCGCATTCAGATAAAGATATTACTCCCTACGGCCGGGGAATGTCAACTAGCCCCGGGGGAGGGGGCGGCGGGCGGCCGGCGGCCGCAGACCCTCTCCTGGACCCCCTGCTGTTCGCGGGGCTCGGGCCTCCTCCGTCCCCTGCGCGGGAGCCGACGGTGCCTTCGAGGCCCGTTTCCGAGGCCGCAAAGCCCGCGGTGCCCCTACGGATGCGGGCCTGAGTCTGGGCGCCGCGAGGACCCTCAGGGACGCGGGAAGGGGGCCGGGGCCTCCTGTCTCTGCCAGAGCGCGGGCCCATCCTCCGCCCCCGCAGTACAGCTGGTGAAACAGGTAGTAAGTAAGTAGATAAGTCAATAAACTTAATCGGGTTCCTTTGAGAGATGGGCTGGGCTGTAAACACACAAAGGCCTTGTGAAATTTCCAGAGGTGCCGGCTGGCGCTTTCCGGGGAACATACACTGTGGAGCAAGAGCTGGCCAGGGTCAAGGACGGTGGGGGACGGCAACCTGCTTCTGGGCTGCCCTTGTGACCCCGGGGCCCCCACCCCCACCCCCCGCAAGGCAGCCTGCTTCTCTGCATGGGGTCCTGTTCTTGGTGAGGGGCCTCCGCCAGGGTACCCCCTGGGAAGGGAGGTTGGTAGGAGCGGCGGGAGGCTGGCGCCCTGCAGCCTGACCCCACCCAGCCAGCAGGGGTCTCAGAGTGGGAGGGCATTTCCCTGCAGGCTCTGTCTGCAGCCTCACCCGCCGCTCCGCCGCCTCCTCCGCGGACCTGGACTTTGACCCTCCAGGGCCTCTGGGTGGCTCATTAACCTGGGCTGAGCCCCAGGCTGGACTCGTGGCCTCTGGGCCCCAGCATGGAGTCCACCAGGGCCTCCTCCTCTCGGGTCTCAGGTCCCTCTTGGGACCTGTCGCCGGAAGGATGTCCAGGCTTAGAAAAAGCCTTGTAAGAGTTTGAGCCAAACTGACGACAGCCACAGGGAAGCGAAGCCTCAGCGGGCTGAGAAAATGCTCTGGAGACTGCCTGCTGTGCAGCTCACTTTATACTTTAGGGTCAGAACAGGGAAATCTCTGAGACTGGAGAGCCAGTGAAACGGAGAGACCGGTGCTTCTGCTTTGGCGGGTCCGTGGACGTGAACGTTTACAGCGCATAGCGATGGTATGCGGGGAACAAGATAACAGTGCGTCCCGTCCCGGATGTGCCTTGCAGAGGTCTGGGGAAGAAGATGGCTCTGATATTTCAAAAGTATGCTATCTTATCTTAGTTGCACAAAGAATCAGACAATTTCAAAGGTCAAGACTGACCTTTGTCAGGGAAGCTACAGGCCTAGCACATAACCAGCCGCTGCAGCGCCCCCCGCCCCCACCGGCACCCTGAGTCCTGACCCTTTTAGTTCGGAAGTTTTACGATCGGACCACTCTGTGTGGTGGCTTTCGTCCCTGGGCCTGCCCTCCCCTGAGCTTGTCAGGGTTAGTATGGGGCCCCTTTTCTACCCACCAGCCCCACTCTAGCTGAAGCTAGAGAGGAAAGAGGGGTCTCCTTGCGGAGCTGGGATCCGTCTGCCCAGGCTGGGGCTGGGGGAGCTGACCACCAGCCCTCACAGGCCCGAGCGATTCACACGGGAAACGAGCTGCGAGTGGAGCCTCTCCTGGCTGGAAGGGGGGGGCTCCTTGACCCCAGGCCCTGCTTGGGGACTCACGGCTGCCAGCTGCCCACCACGCTCTGGGTGCCCTCCTCAAGCCTCGGTTTCCCCACCTGTCCCAGGAGACGGATAAGGGTAGGGCTGTGGCAAGGATTAGGCTGGGTAACCCTGTAAGCCCTCATTAGCCTGCCCACCACCGGATCCCCCCACCTTTTTTTCTGGACTTTGTTACGAAACTTTTCAGAACGTTTCCGGGTAGGGAGGCCAGAGCCTTTACCCGAGGCCCCAGGGTCCCTTGGGAGGTGCCTCTCCCCTTAGCCTCCTTCACAGCATGTCCCGGCCGCCCGTCCCGCTGCCTGTCCCACAGCCCGGAGGGAGAGCCGCGGGCGGCTTCTGTGCTCCAGGTCCGCGCTCTGCTTCTCAGAACTCTGCAGCCACGCGCACCTTTGAATCCGCTCTTGAGTTCAAAGCTTGTTTCTTGGCGTCATCCACAAGGACCTTCTTGTCACCTGACTGCTGGGTGCCCCCATGCCTTGGTGACTTCAAACTGGGAGCGCAAACAGGCTGGCCATGACCGTGACCTGGTGGCCATCAGCCCTGGGCAGCAGACCCAGGGCCGGGAGGGTCTCTTGCCCCACTTCCACGTAATTGGGGGCTCTAACTGCTGGTAGTAGTCCCCTAGCCTACCAGTAGGATTTTACCTGGTGCCACAGGGGTGGATACTGAGGCACAGGGCCAGGGCATGGCAGAGTCTGGAGGACTCTGTAACTGGGTGACACGCCTTCAGGCCCAGCTCGGCCCCTCTAGGGTGCGCCACCCCTCGGGCTCTGGTGATGGGTTGCCCACGGCATGTGGCGCCCAGTCAGGCTCAGCCCCTGAGGCCGGAGCTGGGGGGTGGGGTGCGGGGGTGGGGTGCGGGTCGCACACCAGGGCAGATGCTGCACCGCGCCCCTCCCCCGTGGACGCGGATGCCGCTGTGGCACCCGGGACTTCTGTGCTCCAATGTGTGTGGTTCCCAGTGTCTGTGTGGGTATAGGGAGCCCCTTTTTCTTCATCAAGAAAGACTCCTTCCTGGGGCCACCCTGGGGGCAGGCCCGAAGGCCTGACCAGTCTGGGGTAGAGCCGGGCCCTGGCCATAGGAGCCCCCTCTCACCCGCCTCCGTGTGCCCCGTGGCTCTGGGTTGGCCTGTGCATTGGCTGTACCGCGGTGGAGACTCTGCTCGGGTCACTCACCTGGTCCTATGCAGGCACCAAGCCGGGCATGGTGGTGGGCAGGGCAGGGTGACCCCCAGCCCGCCCTGGCAGATGGCTGCCAGGTGTGGCTGGCCCGGGGCGCTCCGTGTCCCCTTAGCCTGTGCTGGTTGCAGTGAACGCTCGTGCAGAAGGTTTGACCCTGCCCAGACCAAACTGGAACCAAGTGCTGTCGCCTCTGGGCCGGGGCCTGGAGGTCAGGCCAGGTGCCCTCAGACTGTGGGGTCCCCAGGGACACAGACTCTGGGCACTTTGGACACCCTTCTCCTGGGCACCGGGCATGTGAGAACGCCTGAGGCGGGCGGGCAGAATTAGGTCTGTCCTGGGAGCCAGGGACCCGTGTGGCCGGAGGGGCAGCCGGGTCCTTGCATCTAGGCCGTGCGTCAGCAGCATGACAAGTAACGGAACAGCTGACCCAGCCGGGTTGGGGGGGCGGCCTGTGCGGCAGGACCCCCCAGCCCTGTCCTCGGCCCTCCGCCTGGCCGCCCGCCTGCGCTGGCCATTGTCCGGCCCTGGCAGGGAGGGCCGGGGGGCCTCGGCCTGGCCAGTGCTGTGTCCCTGAGTCTCAAGCCTCCTGGAAGCAGGACAGCTGCTGGGATGGCGAGGGGGCTCCTCTTCCGACACCTCCCTCTCCAGCCTGTGTTGTCCTCAGTGAGATGGGGGTCCTGGGCCCCTTCACCCCACATGCAGAATGGATTTTTGCGTTTCTAAATGGCTAAGAAAACTGGAAGGAAGACTCCGTGATGCCCTGAGATTTGGTTTTCGGTGCCCGCAAACAGGGCCCCGCCGGCGTGCTGCCGCACTGGTTTGCGCGTTTCACGCGCAAGCGCACAGCAGCAGGGCTGTCCCTGGGCCCTGAAATGGAGCCCTGGCCCCCGCGGGGCGGTTTGCAGCACCACGGGCTCTGGGTGCAGGTCCTCCCGTCATTCAGACTCACCTGGGCCCCCCAGCCTTCTGGCCCCCGACAGACGCCCTCCTACCGCAGCCACGTTGGCGAGCCTGTGAGGTCGGGAGCTGTGGCGCACTCAGGAGGCGCCGAGCACCTGGTGTTCTTGGTGGAGGGCACTTCCCTCACAGTCACCCGTCTTGCCCACAGAGGTCCTGGGGCCTGAGCCTGGCCAGCAGGAACAGCTGGTCTTTGGCAGTGGGGACACCGTGGAACTGAGCTGCCGCTCGCCTGTAGGTGGTCCTGCGGGGCCCACTGTCTGGGTGAAAGACGGGACAGGGCTGACACCCTCGGACCGAGTCCTGGTGGGGCCGCAGCGGCTGCAGGTGCTCAACGCCTCCCACGAGGACGCCGGGGCCTACAGCTGCCGGCAGAGGCTCACCCAGCACGTTCTGTGCCACTTTAGCGTGCGTGTGACAGGTGGGTGTCTGCCAGCGCCCGCTGGGCACTGTGGGAGGCTGGGGCCTCGGACAGCGCGACCAAGTGAGCAGTTCCTGGTGGAGAGCAGGGCACCCCCCCAGGTGACACTGTCTGAGGGATAGACCGACTGGGCCTCCCGGGCAGGCCCGAGACAGACCAGGAAGGGGCGCCAGCTGGCAGCCGAGGAGCTGTAGGTACCTGGACTTGGGTGCCGGACACGGGCCCTCCTCCATGCCCCCTCTTCCCGCACTGCAGATGCCCCGTCCTCGGGAGATGATGAAGATGAGGAGGAGGAGGCAGAAGACACAGGTGAGACCAGGTTTAGGAGGAGTTTGAAATGCCAGGTGGTGGGGGAAGGGCCCTCTGGGTGCAGCGGGCAAGCAGGTGAGGAGGAGCCGGCGGTGGGAAGCCTAGAGGGGCAGAGGTTTCGGGGAGAGAGGGGCTTGGGAATGCTGGGCGCTGGGGCCACGGCCGCTCGCTAAGGGCACCACCGGCCCCAGGACAGGGCAGGACGCGGCCTCGCCTAAGGAGGACGAGGGTCCTCCTCCCTTGGTCCCTCAGGAGGCTCGGAGACAAAGCTCCTGTCCGGTCGCCCCTTCCCTCTCCTGGCCACACTCTCCCAGGACCCCATCCACCCTGGCCGCCTCAGGCTCCGGGTGCCTCTGGCCCCTGGACTCTGGACACCTGGAGGGCGCCTGTCCCAGTACCTGTCCACATACCCCCTGCCTGGGCCTTGGCGCCCTGCCCGTGGAGGGCAACAAGCTCGTGGTGGGGTGGGGGGTGCCTCCCTCTTGGGGGACACCTGCCCAGCACCCCCGCAGCAGGAATACGGCCCCCACCCTGGCCCCAGAGAAGGAGAAAAACCAGTTGGGCTCTGGGGGTGGGGGTGGGGTGGGGGTACAGCCCTGGAACCAGGGTGGGAGGGGCGGGGCCTCCTGAGGGCATGTCACCCGCTGTCGCCCTGTCCCCACCTGCAGCCCTTCAGGCCCTGGAGTGCAGTGGAGGGCGGCACCCGGGAGCCTCCAGGGCTCCTGGTGGTAGGAGTGGCTGTGCCGGGCACCTGTGACTACCCCTGAGGCTGGGCCTGCTGGTCCTGCCTGAGCTTCCTGACCTCGGCTGACCTGGCCCCTCTGCCCCTCAGGGTGGCTGGGTGGGTGGGTGCGCCCCCAGGAGGCACCTTCTACCCTGCAGGCTCCGGGGCCCAGCGTTTGGCTCCCTGGGGGCGTGGACAGGGAGGGGAGGGGATAGGGGGCCTGGCTGTGAGAATGCGCAGGTGGGGTGGAGTTCTGGCAGCCCTGCCCAGCCCAGTCGGGGGTCCTCAAAAGGCCCCCAGTCCCCTGCAGGAGAGAAACTGAGGCGGGAAGGGTGGGCAGTGGGCCCTGGCCCTACCGGGCTTACGGTCTTCCTGTGCCCGTCGCCAGCAGGGGCCCCTTACTGGACACGGCCCGAGCGGATGGAGAAGAAGCTGTTGGCTGTGCCGGCCGCCAACACTGTTCGCTTCCGCTGCCCTGCTGCTGGCAACCCCCCTCCATCCATCACCTGGCTGAAGAATGGCAAGGAGTTCCGGGGCGAGCACCGCATCGGGGGCATCAAGGTGGGCCCGGCGGGCGGGCCTGGGCCGTGGGCTCCCGGGGCCTTGTCGGCCGCCTTCACCGCCGTGTCTGCCTGCAGCTGCGCCACCAGCAGTGGAGCCTGGTCATGGAGAGCGTGGTGCCCTCAGACCGCGGCAACTACACCTGCGTCGTGCAGAACAAGCTTGGCAGCATCCGGCAGACCTACACCCTGGATGTGCTAGGTGAGGCCCGGGCCGCCCGGTGGTGGTGGGGCTGCAGCCGGGCCGCCCCTGAGCCCCCGTCGGTCTGTCCCCAGAGCGCTCTCCGCACCGGCCCATCCTGCAGGCAGGGCTGCCGGCCAACCAGACGGCGGTGCTGGGCAGCGACGTGGAGTTTCACTGTAAGGTGTACAGCGACGCGCAGCCCCACATCCAGTGGCTGAAACACGTGGAGGTCAACGGCAGCAAAGTGGGGCCGGACGGCACGCCCTACGTCACCGTGCTCAAGGTGGGCGCCCCCCCTGGCTGGCAGGGGCCCGGACGGGGGCGTGTCCCAGGCCCAGAGGCCGTGGTTGGGCCCAGGGGTTGGACCCGTACGGGGATCCGCTGGGCCCTGCCCTGTCCTGCCCGGGAGACGGAGGGTGAGTCCCAGCTCACCCCTCCTGAGTTCAGTTTTCCCATCTGCTCTCAGCGGCAGTAGGGGGGCCTTGGCCCTGGAAGCAGAGGGCCCCCCGGGCGGGGGTGCTGGGCTCCAGACCCCAGCCAGCAGGTGGCAGCTGAGTTCCCAGCACCCTCTTGGGTGTTGGGAGGCCGGGCACTGCTGGAATGGGGAGGGCTGAGGGGGACTGGGTGTTGTCCTTGTGTTCCGAGTAGCTCGCCACGCAGCTGCCTCTCCCGGCCTCGGGGCAGGACAGCCTCAGCTCCGTTCCCAGGGCCCCGGGGCGGGGGCCACCCGAGTCGGGGCGGTTGCGACACTCGCAGCCCAAAGAGAAACATCTGTTTAGAGACAAGACAGGCTGACGGGGGCGGGGAGCGGGGGCTCGGGCTGAGGAGTCCAGACCCAGCTGGGAGAGGCCGGCTGGGCCCCGCTGGGTGGTGTCTCTGCACCCTGGTCAGCACGAGAGCTGCCTGCCGCGGCACGGCCGGCCCAGCCTGGCCCTGGGGTGTGGGCGGGCCGGGCACCAGCCCTGCGGGGCCTCTCCGGGGTGCCTGCCAGGGCTGTGCTCCGGGCTGGGGCGGGTGGATGCAGAGAAGGCGCGTCCCGTGAAGCCACAACCTTCTGCCGAGAGGTGTCTGCATGCCTCCTCCAGGCAGCTTCCGGGGCTGACCCAGCCCCGCTCATTCCTTGGGGGGTCTCCTGCTTCCTGCTTCGGAGCCTCGGGACCTGGGGCTGCCCTCCCGGCGGGCTCTGGACCTGGACCGGGCCGCTCCTGTGCGCAGCCACTCCGGGCCCGGCAGGGCCGCCGCGGCACGCCTGAGCCAGGTCTCTTGTCCCCGCAGTCCTGGATCAGTGAGGCTGTGGAGGCCGACGCGCGCCTCCGTCTGGCCAATGTGTCCGAGCGCGACGGGGGCGAGTACCTCTGTCGGGCCTCCAATTTCATAGGCGTGTCTGAGAAGGCCTTTTGGCTGCGTGTTCACGGGCCCCAAGCAGGTAACGACTCTGTCCCACGCCTGCCTGGCACGCCGAGCTCCAGCTCCGACGCCCTGGCCCTGCGCCCGCTGCACGCCCTGCCCTGCTCGCTCCCCACCCTGCCGCCCCCTCTGCTCCACGCGGTCACCTCTGTGAGGCTGGTGCCTCTGGCCTCCGCGTGGCCGCCTGCCTGGAGTCCCGTGGCCTGCAGACCCTGCCTGTGCCCGTGCCCCAACCGTCCCCTCCCCCAGAGGCCTTCAGCCCCGCAGGGGCCTCGCCTCTCTGCCTGTGGGCACCTGCTTTCCTCCCGCCTCCACGGCCCCCGGCTCCGCTTCCTGCTCACCTCCTGTCCGTCTGCCTGTGCCCCCACCAAGTGCCCGCGCTAACCCCGCACGCTGCTGGCCACACGCCTGGTGCTCACGTGGGACAGAGGACTCGCCGGTGAAGGGACTGGCTTCAGGCTCGGTGTGGACGCGCGAGGCGGAGGACCCTCGGCCACCGTGGCGGTGGTGGTGGTGGCGGTCGCGTTTTCTTTGCAGCCTGGCTGAACCGTCGCCGTGTGGACTCTGGCTCTGGCGCCCGGGGGGGGCCTGGCGCTCGCCTATCGCACCCTGTTCTCTCTTTGTAGACGGCGGGCGCTAACACCACCGACAAGGAGCTAGAGGTTCTGTCCTTGCGCAATGTCACCTTTGAGGACGCGGGGGAGTACACGTGTCTGGCGGGCAATTCTATCGGGTTTTCCCATCACTCTGCGTGGCTGGTGGTGCTGCCAGGTACCGGCTCCTGCTGCCGCTTGCTCTGCACCTGTCTTCTGGTCGCTGGCTTGGGACACGCCAACGCTGTCAGGGACGGGCGGGGGACCCTGAGGCTCATGGCCGCCTGCCCTGTGCCTGGGATGAGATCAAGGCCAACCTGGCCCTGTCCTGGCCCAGAGGGGCCCCATTGAGCCCCCACCCGCAGCCGGGCCCCCACAACCCGTGTGGCAGCGTTGGCGTCTCCCTGGGTTGCGGGTCTGGGTGCTGCTGGTTCTGCTGGGCTCCTCTTCTTGGGCCTTTCCGACCACAGGACCCTCCCCAAGTGGGGCGTCAGCCTCGGCACCCCCACTGGGGGCTGAGCACCCTCCCCGCCCCCGCCGCGCCTGTGGCTCCGGGCGGCCGTGGGCCCGTGGGGGCTGGCATGCGGCTAGGCCAGGCCCCGATGCCCGTGTCTTTGCAGCTGAGGAGGAGCTGGTGGCGGCAGGTGAGGCGGGCAGCGTGTACGCAGGCGTCCTCAGCTACGGCATGGGCTTCCTGCTCTTCATCCTGGTGGTGGCCGCCGTGACGCTGTGCCGCCTGCGCAGCCCCCCCAAGAAGGGCCTGGCGCCCACCGTGCACAAGGTCTCCCGCTTCCCGCTCAAGCGACAGGTAACAGAAAGTAGATACCAGGTTCCGAGCTGCCTGTCCGTCGGCTGCGGCCACCCAGGCTCCCCCACAGCCCACTCTGCTGGGCTCCTGAGCTCAGGGATGCCCTGTGGTGCTTGGGGCCTGGGGCGCCCATCTCTGCAGAGGGTGGGCCGTCCCTGGGGCTGCGTCCCCCCAATCCCACCCCCGGTTGTGTGGCCCTGTGGCACCAACCTGCCCCTGCCGACCCAAGCAGGTGTCCTTGGAGTCCAACTCGTCCATGAACTCCAACACGCCGCTAGTCCGCATCGCCCGTCTGTCCTCGGGGGAGGGGCCCGCGCTGGCCAACGTCTCTGAGCTCGAGCTGCCTGCTGACCCCAAGTGGGAGCTGCCCCGGGCCCGGTCAGTGGTGGTGACGGGACATGGTGGTGTGCCGGGGCCCTGACCTGAGGGGTGGGGGCACACACAAGATGGAGCCCCTGAGTCGGGGAGGCCACCGTTCAGAGGCCTGATGGGAGTCAGGTGGGAGTCGGGGCGACCGTTGGGTGGGACGCTGGTGGAGGAGACGGTGGCCCGCACAGGTACTCCTGAGGTGGGGGCAGTGGGTGAGGACCCACCTCTTCCAAGTTCTCCATCTGGAGGGCGTGGCAGAGGGCCAGAGACCACGGGGCAGTGTCCTTCATCCGCGTGAGGATGATCTTGAGGGCGAGTGTGAAGGGCTTCCTGGAGGTGGTAGCACTGGGCCTCCTAGGCTGCCTGGGGCGGGGCTGAGGGACAGGGCTGAGGGACAGGAGGGCTCACCGCCTCTGTCTGCCCCCAGGCTGACCCTGGGCAAGCCTCTTGGGGAGGGCTGCTTCGGCCAGGTGGTCATGGCGGAGGCCATCGGCATCGACAAGGAGCGGGCCGCCAAGCCTGTCACTGTGGCCGTGAAGATGCTGAAAGGTGAGGGGGCAGGTGGCAGGGGACCCTGGGCTGGGCTGCCGGGGCTGCACCGCCTGACGCGCCCCCTGTCGCCGCCCAGACGATGCCACCGACAAGGACCTCTCCGACCTGGTGTCCGAGATGGAGATGATGAAGATGATCGGGAAGCACAAGAACATCATCAACCTGCTGGGCGCCTGCACGCAGGGCGGTGGGTGCCGTGGGCACCGCGGGCGGCGGGTGTGCACCAGGCGGCGGGTGCCGTGGGCGGGCGGGGCGGGCGAAGGGGCGGCCCCCCTGAGGCGCCTGTGCATGCAGGACCCCTGTATGTGCTGGTGGAGTACGCAGCCAAGGGCAACCTGCGGGAGTACCTGCGGGCCAGGCGGCCCCCGGGCACGGACTACTCCTTCGACACCTGCAAGCTGCCCGAGGAGCAGCTCACCTTCAAGGACCTGGTGTCCTGTGCCTACCAGGTGGCGCGGGGCATGGAGTACCTGGCCTCACAGAAGGTGAGCGGGGGTGGCGGCGGCGGCGGCGGCCTCTGGCCTGCCGGGGCTCCAGTGTGGCGGGGACCTGGGGTGGGGGCGTGGCTGGCAGGGCAGCCTGAGCCCTGGCGTCCGTCCCCCAGTGCATCCACAGGGACCTGGCGGCCCGCAATGTGCTGGTGACCGAGGACAACGTGATGAAGATCGCGGACTTTGGCCTGGCCCGCGATGTGCACAACCTTGACTACTACAAGAAGACCACCAACGTGAGCCCAGCCCGGGGCGGGTGGGGGAGTCCAGCCAGGAGGGCACCTGGCAGCCAACCTGCCCCGTGCCACTTCCTCCTCAGGGCCGGCTGCCTGTGAAGTGGATGGCGCCCGAGGCCTTGTTTGACCGCGTCTACACCCACCAGAGCGATGTGTACGTGGCCCCCAGACCCCAGGTTGAGGGGTGGCGCCTGCGAGGGGACCAGGGCGGGACCAAGGGGGTCCTGCGGGTGGACCTCAGTCCCTAGCTGAAGTCTCTGGGCCTCTTGGTCTCGCGCCTCCCCCTCCCTTGGCCCGACCAAGGATCTCGCATCCAGTGGGGCCTGTTCCGGGGCAGGCGGAGGCTGATGGCGCCGTGCGCCCCTCAGGTGGTCCTTCGGGGTCCTGCTCTGGGAGATCTTCACGCTGGGGGGCTCGCCGTACCCCGGCATCCCTGTGGAGGAGCTCTTCAAGCTGCTGAAGGAAGGCCACCGCATGGACAAGCCGGCCAACTGCACACACGACCTGTGAGTGCGCAGCCCTTGGCCCCGCCCCTCGTCTGTCTGCCTGTGGCCTCTGCCCAGGCCGGGCAGGGGGAGGCGGGGCCCCTGGCAGGGGCTGGGCGGGGGCGGCCCAGGCAGTGCCTCACCGAGCGCCCCCCAGGTACATGATCATGCGGGAGTGCTGGCATGCTGTGCCCTCGCAGCGGCCCACCTTCAAGCAGCTGGTGGAGGACCTGGACCGCGTCCTCACGGTGACGTCCACTGACGTGAGTGCTGGCCCCGCCCCACCCGCCGGGGCGGCCTGGGGGTGGGGGCTGCGGGGAGCTGAGGGCACTGACCACCGCCTGCCTGCAGGAGTACCTGGACCTGTCGGTGCCCTTTGAGCAGTACTCGCCAGGCGGCCAGGACACCCCCAGCTCCAGCTCCTCAGGGGACGACTCCGTGTTTGCCCACGACCTGCTGCCCCCGGCCCCACCCAGCAGCGGGGGCCCGCAGACGTGAAGGGCACCAGCCTCAGGCCGAGCCACACCAATGTGAGAGTGGGCCCCGGCCCACCGTGCTGCTCTGGGTGTGCCGTCGACCACTGGGGCCCAGCAGCCCAGGCCCGCGGCCTGGCACGGATGGACGGATGGGCAGACAACTTTGCATCTGTGTGTGTGTGTGTGTGTTCGCCTGCGTGCATGTGTGAGAGTCTCCAGGCCCCGGGTGCAGGGGTCCCCGGGGTGCCCGCCCTGCTGTACAATGACCTCCTGGCCACTGTGCCAGCAGCACCAGGGGGACCGAATATAGAATGTAAGGGGCCCCTCCCGTGGGCCCTCCCCAGGCCCCCTCGTCCTGCACCACCGCCCACAGGGAGCAGCCCTGGGCTCTGGCGTCCCTCCAGTGCCCCTGCTGGGCCTGCAGGGAAGCCCCACCAGGCGTGCCTCCTCCCACCCCCGTGGCACCTTGCTCCCGGGGGTGAGTGTTAGCACAGCGCCCTGCCTCCAGGCGCCGCCCCCCACCTCCACCCCCCCACCCCCGTCCCTCAGAGACTGAGATTACGGGTACCAGAAGGCGGGAGCCTTTAACTTCTATCTGAGAGGTTTATTCCAGAGATGAGTGTACATTTATATAAATAGATGCTCTGTGTGGCGCACATACGTATATATAGATATCTATATGGAAGAAGAAAGGCTCCCGGGACCACCGGGACCGGGGAGGCGCCTGCCCAGAAACACGCAGAGACCGCCGAGGACGGGGGGGCTTTCCCAGCACCACAGTTTTGTTTTAAAAATTGTACCTGGACCTGTATATTTGTAAAGCTATTTATGGACCCCCGGGCCCCTGTGCCTGCCCCCCCACAAAGCTGTAGTATTTAGCCCGCCACACGGCCGTGGCTTAAGTCTTAACTTATTAACAGCTGAGAAGGTTTCTGCCTCGTTCAGAGGGGTCGCTGAGGGGGTGCCTGGCGCTGGGCACCCCTGTCTGCACCCCCAGGCCAGAGCAGCCCCGTACCCCCACAGGGTCGACTGTAGTGCGAGGTGACCCCAGCGAGGATATTTTCTTTCCTTTGGCCTTCTTTTTGCAGGGGAATTCAATTTCTATAGGATTTTTTGTTTAGGAGATTTATTTTTTTGGACTTCAAAGCAAGCTGGTATTTTCGTACAAGTTCTAATTGCCACGCGTTCTGGGCAGGGAGGCAGCTTCCAGTGGGGACCAGCCCTGCACGCAGGTTCAGATGTTATTAGATGTTACGAGTTTATATATATCTATATATATAATTTATTGAGTTTTTACAAGATGTATTTGCTGTAGATTTAACACTTCTTACGCAATGCTTCTAGACTTTTATAGCCCGGACTGCTACCTTTCAAAGCTTGGGAGAGAAAGCCATGAATTCAGTTTTGTTACTTTTTGTACTGTTAACGCCCCCAGTTCGGGCGGCTGTTCTCTGCTTGTCAGCCTGGCAGGGGCTCGGGGGGTGGTCTGTTCTCAGCCCCCGGCCTTGTGGGGGCTGAAGGTGTCGCCCACAAACTGGCAGACGTGCTTTCCAAAAATAAACAATGGTTCAGTTCAGATTCTGCTTCGAGCTCTCTGGTCTCCCTGGCCCCTTCTGCAATTCCAAGCAGTTTCGTGCCCTCACTGCCCCACCTGGGACAGGCTCTGCCCACCCTGACGGCGGGGGCCGGGGGGCGGGGTGTGACCAGCTGTTGCTGGAACAGCACAGGCTGGGTGGCCCCCCGACTGGGACTGGCACCCCCAACACCTGCTTCACGAGTTTCCAGTCCTGGCCTCTGGCTCAGACAGTCCTGGGCAAGGCCACGGAGAGGGGTCTAGTGTGTCCAGGTGCATGGGGCCTGACACTGTCGAGGCTAAGCCTCTCTTACCAATGGTCCTTGTTGCCTGGGTCTTGGGTCCCCAGCGCAGGGAATGCAGACACCCTGCTGTCCGGGGCTGGGGGGCCTGCCCAGCCCCCTGCCGCCCCAGCTCATGGAGCCCAGGTGGGCCCTGGGGTTATTTCTAGACAACTGCCCCTGGCTCTGAGGCCCCCCCTTTCTGACCCCCACGTTGGGGTGTTCAGGGAGGGTTTCTAGGAGGAGCCTCCAAGGAGCCACATGTAAGCAAAACCTTTACTTAGTGCCCTGGCATGGCCAGGCCCAGGAGACTGCCGGCTGCCCTGGCGGCCCCAACTCTGCCCCTGGCTAGCTTCCCGCCCCCAGCAGGGCTGCTGCTCTCCCCTTGGGCTCCCCCTGGGCTCCTGCACCCCCCTACTCCTGTGACTTTGGGTGGGAGAGGACACAGAGCAGGACCCCCAGGTGGCAGTGCTGAGGAGTAAGTCTAGGAAGGCTTCCAGGAGGAGGCGGCGGTGCCCAGGCCAAGTGGGGAGACTAGGATGGATGTGGGGACAGGCACCGTGCCAACTGAAACAGATCCTGGGACCAGTACTGCCCAGAGCTGGCTGGCCCTCCCGCCGCCTTGTGTCCTGGTATCCTCCCCTCCGGTCCCTCCCCACACCTTGCTCTCCTGAGGGATGCAGGGGTGAGAGCCGCTGGGCCCTGTGAACTTGTACTCTGGCTTCTAAACCTTTTGCTGTGCTCAGCTCACCTGTCCTGGTTCCAGGTAACAGGTGTGGCCCCATACCCAGACTCCACTCAGGGAAGCACTCCGGCACCAGGCCCCGGGCCCTCGTCCCCAGTGCACTGGGGGACAAGCAGCGACAGTGCCTGGAGGGCAGGGAGCCTCCCCGCCCCCAACTCCAGCCCAAGCCTGATCTGGAGGCTGCCTTGCGCGGGCCAGGGGTGCCCTCTAGTGTCAGGGGACTGTATCCTCATGGCACCCTGTCCTCCCGGCCCAGCCAGCTTGGCCTGGTGTGTGCCCTGTGCACTGGGGACATAGCTGCTGGGCTGTGGGGGTGGCCTCCTGGGATGCCAGGCGGGATGGAGACCTTGGTGGGGCGCTGCTGCTCTGGGTGCTGGACAGGCAGGCACAGGCCGCTCCGTCTCCGAGCCTCCCCATGTGCCACCAGTGTGGCTCCACCTCCAGTCCCACCCCACCCTCACCTGCTGGGGCCTGCCTTCCCCTCCCCTCACATCCCGAGGGGGCTCTCCTGGCTCCTGGCTGGAGTGGCCTTCAGCATCTCGTCCGCAGCCCCTGACTTCCACCCACATACGCCACCAGGCGGGACACTAACCGTGCTCCGGCATCCTGTCCCCAGGCAGAGGCGTGAATACATGCAGCCGCTGCCACCCAGGTGTTCAGACGGCATCACCTGCCCCAGTCAGTGTCTTTTTCCCCAAAGACATTGATTTGTTGTTCCACTTACTGGTGCATCCATTGGCTGCTTCTGGTACGTGCCCCGACTGGAGATCTAACCTGCAACCTTGGTGTATCGTGACGACGCTCTACCCACTGAGACACCCGGCCAGGGCCGGGTGAGGCACTTTTAAATCAGGACCCTACTGGCGGCCTCCCTGCATCGAGTCTGGAGCAGCCCCTGCCCCCCATCGCAGCCGGTAGCCGTGAGGGGACAGCGTGTCATATGGAAGGCCTGCTTTCCTGGACAAGGTGGTGGCCCCTACAGGAGGGAGGGCAGTGCCAAGGCCCGGCTCGCACGCCCAGCTCCCACCCAAGGCCGGGTGGCCCCGAGGGCTGCAGGGCAGGGTAGTGGGGTCAGCTGCAGTTGCCCACACAGAGCTCCCCAGGGACGGGCAGTGCCGGACTCCTTTTCACCCCCAACCTTCACAGCCGGAAACAGGTGGTGCTCTTCAGTCCCTAATCACCTCTTTCTGGTTCTTTCCTGTCTCAGGCCAGGGCCGTCCCTTCAGGCGGGCAGCTGGAAGGTGCCCCTGACCCCCACCACGCCACGGCAGGGTGTCAGCCCGCCCCGAGCCCTGTGCCTGCACGCGGCTTGGGTGGAGAGACGGACCCCAGGCCAGGCCTCATGTCCCGGGTGCCTGCTGTGGTCTGGCTCAAGTCCCTGCCTACCTACAGGTTGACACAATACCTGTCCTGGGTCACTGGGTTGCAGGGCCTGGCCTGAGGACAGACCCACAGTGAAAACACGGCCCATGGCACAAGGGGTCCGAGTGCCTGCAGGAGGTGCTCTGATGAGGCTGGGTGGGCATCCGGGCTGGGTAGGGCATGGCGAGGGTTGAGGTCACACAGCCCCGCTCAGGGGAGGCACAGCAGAGGGCGGCCCTTAGGTGGGGCACTGGCACGTGGCAAAGTCACAGGCAGACCACAGGGCCCCCCCAAGGAAGCTGATGCCACTGCTAGGTGGGGCCCCGAGACAGGGCAGACATCCTAGGGGGAGGGTTTCTGTCCACTGAGGGGCTGGGGGGGGAAGACACTCCTCAGGGTGGCACTCCCAGCCAGGCCTCCCCTCTCCCCGAGGGGAGGCACCCCACCCATGGCCCCTTGGGCTCTTTGGGGAGCAGGCTGTGGGGGAATGTGCCCCGCCTCCTCCCTGACACCCCCCACCCCAGCGATGGGCGCCACACGCTTGGTCATCACCAGCCCCGTTCCCAAAACGGTGCCCTGCCGGGTGGGTGACTCCCAGGTCCAAGGCGCTCGCTGAAGGGGAGAGCGCCTGGTCAGGCCGTGGCCACCTCGCCAGACCCGGACAAATCAATCATCGCATGGGACAGGTCACCAAGAGAAGGCTTTATTCAGTCCCCTCCATACATCAGACTGGGTGTCCAGCAATTGCCTGGGTACACAGTGGGAAGGGACAAGCGGGGCACACTGTCACAGAGCAGGGGACACCCGAGCCCGGGGCTTGCACGCTGGAAGTGGAGGGTCCCAGCGCCATCCACAACCATGACCTGCTCCATAGCACCTCCCGTGTGAGGCCAGAAGCAGACCTGGGCCACACAGTGGTCCCAAGGCAGATGCTGGACAACTAGGACTCTTTCCACCTTGACTCTGGGTCCACTTTGAGCTTATAGGAACGTTAATTTGATATTTTAATAAAAACATTATTTCTTAAAAAGGTGCTTACACGTGTAAATCTGGGGCCCCTGGGGGACGCGAGGAAACACAGCCAGTGCCCACTGGGTCCAGGGGCACCCCTGCTGGCCAAGCGCCACATGGCCCCGCCTCAGAGCCACCGCCTGGAGGGTTACTCCTCCACGACCAGGGGCCCTGCCTGCATTTTGAAAAAGTCCTGATTTTGATTCTCAAAAATGACTGTAGAAGCCACACACCCATTTCCTGCATCTCTACTGAAAAGTGGACGTGGGGCGGGGGGGGGCGGCGCTCACGTGCTGAGAACCCGGTTCACTTTCCAGCAGGCGCAGACGTCTGGCTCCCGACCACACAAGGCCGGGCGCACAGGCGGTCCACAGGGCTGCCCCCGAGGGCCCTGGTCCCATAGGACTCTCATTTCTGGACCCGTCTCCTAGGCCCGCACCCGGGCACCAGCCTCAGCTGCAGGAAGAGCGGTTTGGGACAGCAAGTGCAGACTCAGAACGAGGGGGCCTGTGGCAGACTGCGCCAGCCTCGTGGAGACTTGCAGAAGGCTCGGCCGGCTGCTCAGGTGCCCCCACGCACACACGACGCCCTGCAGCACTGGGGGGGGTTGGGGGTTGGGGGGCCGTTTCTCCTTGAAGTCGCAGACGACTTGGGAGGGCAGCAAAGGGGACACATGAGGTGCCTGGCATGGCAGCCAGGATGGGGACAGATGACCACCAGGCCGCAGAAACACGCAAGACAAGTCATAAATATGACGGAAGCATCTAGAGCCAAAGGCAGAAATAAACTGCAGGACCCAGGCGTTGCTGTACAAAGGCTTACATCTGAGAATACAAAATCTTACTCCTGTGTCACGTCAAGTCTCCTCAGGGGCCCAGTGAAAAGGCTCAAGTGACTCAGAAGCTGTCATTCCTGAGTCTCCCTGCCCTGCTCCGGGCTCACCTGGCTGCTCTTCCCGTCTTCTGTGTTTGGACTCCCCTGAAAGAGCTGTTGCCTTTGAAGGGCGGGTCAGACAGAGCTGAGGTCACAGGATGCCTGGCCCTGCCCGCCCCCGGGCAGTGGCCCTGCCCGAGAGCCAGGCACCGGGACTGCCGGGCGCCAGGGCCGCACACTGAACCTGCCCGCAGGCCCCCGGGGTGCCCCCCCCCGGGGCCAGGAGCACCCACCAGCCTGCCCCTTTGGAGGAGCTGGGCCAGGGCATTGGAGCCGCAAGCGCGTGCAGACCCCAGTGCCGCGGAGCTGCGACAGGGCCAGGCCCCCCGGGACAGACCGACGCAGTGGCATCTGCTCTAGTCACCCAAGGGGGGCAGCGAGGTGCTACCAACCCAAATAGGAAACGTTCTAAAAGCCACAACAGCAAAATAAATTACTCAAACATAAACGCTTCGTTTTCAGGGCTTCATTCGTGTCTGGGCCCCACTTTCCGCCGGGTGTCGCTGTGAGAGGGGCAGGCTGTCGTGGGGAGTCCTGTGCTTGTTAACTGGGGTGGGACTGGGAGGAAATAAAGGCAAATCAAGGGAGAGAGCTGGCAAAGACCAGGAAGCCCGCGTGAGACACCGACACCACTGCCAGAGCGCCACCTGCAGAGGCCACCGCACAGGCGGGGGCGTCTCCCTGCAGTCGGACAGGGCTCTGGAATGTGCACCAGTGGCCCTGCTGACACCGCGTTTCAGGCATCCAAGTCCGCAGACCAGGTGTCCTTGCCTGGGCTGGGGTGGGGGGTCCACGCACGGGCCCTCTCTCCACCTGAGACGGTCACCACTGTGAGGACGCAGGCTCGATTCCCAGGGGGGCTCGGGATTCCAGGCTGACTCTTCGTGGAATGGTGAAAACTAAGTTACTTGATGATGGACGTTCCCGATTCATTCCAGACAAAACATCAGTCGTGTGCCTAAGGGCCACCTCACAGCAGCCGGGGCCGGGTCGCACAGGCGGCTACCCCTTCACCTCAGCGGCCTCCCTCTCCGCCCTCTCCTTGGCCTTCTCCTTCTCCTCCACCTTCTCCTCCTTCTCCAGCGTCGCCACAATCTCGGCCACCTGGCTGGTGGAGATGTGGATGTCTTCCTTGTCCACCAGCTCGATCACCTGCAAACACAGGGAAGGACGGGGACTCGGGGGTCTGCTTCCTCAGCCGCCAGGCCAAGACGGCCACTGGCACTCGAACACTGCCCTTTCCCGCCAGGGGCCCTTGGGGTCAATCAGACCCCCACCTCCTGACGGGGCCAATAGGCTCCGAAGCCCCCAGGTTACAGGTCACCAGGGAAACGGGGTGTTTCTGGACCCCAGGCTGCAGGGACACGTCCCTGTTGGGCTGGGAAACCTGCCCTGGACAGACAACCCCCTGGCAGGGTGCAGGGTGGGGACACTCGAGCTGCCTTCCACTCCAAGGAGGGGCCCCGGGAAGGGGTGGGGCGTGGGGTCAGCCCGCTCGGCCTCTGCAGCTGGCGAGGACACGGTGCTCTGAATGTGCACCTGCTGACCCTCGACCTCCAACGGAACCGAGGAGCCGACTGTCGGAGCTGTGTGACTGCGCTCGTGCCAGCGGTCGGCGGCAGCAGAGCCGCAGGCTTCCTCGCCGGGTGGGCGCCACGCTCGGCTCCTGGGCTGCCCGCCACTCCCCTACCCGGGGCCTGCCAGTCCCCACCCCTCGCCTGCGGTCCGGCCCGGCCCACCTTGACCAGGTCATTGATGTTGACCCTGCCGTCCTTGTTCTCGCCCAGTGCTGAGGCTAGGCTGATGAGCTTGCTTTCTGGAATGTCCTTGATTTGCTTCATGGCACTGATGAGCTCGGTGACACTGATGACAGTCTCCCTACAGAAGGGGGAGGCTGCATGTGGCACTGTCCGCACCCACAGCCCCAAGGCTCCCAAGGGGACACCTGGCCAGCTGGGACACCAAGAGCAACCAGCGCCCTGCGAGCCCTGGGCAGTGTCCCTCAGGCCTGTCTGCACCGGGTCAGTGTCGGGGAGCTGCTTCCTGGCCAGGGAGCGCAGGTGGGCCCACACAGCACAGCAGGCCAACCCAGGAGGGGCGCTGGCCTTGTCTGGGGGTGAGGGGCCTGCAACCAGAGGACAGCCCAGAGCCCGGCCCTGGAGTGCTGGGGGCCAGCTACAGCTTCCCTCCGGGCATAGGCGGCCCTGGCGCCCGCAGCGGGGTCTCTACTGCTTGCCTGGGCGCGGGGGGCTCCAGAAAGTGCGGCCGAGCGTGGGCTGCGGGGTGGGGCAGGTGCACAGGGACGGAGGACGAGGGCTCCCAGGGAACCCCATGCAGAGGGGAGACAGACAGGAGAAGCTGGGTTTCTGGTCGGAACCACGGGTCAAAGGGCAGGGCAGCTGGGCACCAAGGCCGAAGATGTGCCAAAGCCAGCACTGAGCCCTCCTATCCCTGGGTGGCCCTGGCGCTTGCGCCCGTACTCACCCCGCAGGCGAGTCTGGGGAGGCTGCGCCCAGCTTGCCGGCCTGCTGGTCGGTCTCCAGCTGCGCAAGGAGTCCGTCGATCTGCCCGATCATCTGCTGTACCCTCTTGGTCAGCCGCTTGCTGGCTTTGGACTCCTCCACTTCCATCTCTTTGCCAGTCTTTGAGAGTTCTTTCTTAATCTCTTGCAAGTCCTAATAAAAGTATTTTGTTGTAAAAAGGTTGTCTTAAGACGACCCTTACAACAAAGTTTGCCCTGTAATTAATGCAAACTAGCACCCGAAGGTGCAATGCTGTGCCTGCGCAGGCGGCAGGGTCGTGGACCCCGCAGGGGGCTGCCCCGTCCGGCCGAGCGCGCGGCCCCGTTTGGGGCCCGCCTGCTTTGTGGCGGAGGGCGTGGGGTCTGTGTTGGGCCTCAGCTTCCCTCATTTCCATTCAGAAAATGAACAAGCGGGTGAAAGAACCAAGGGGTGGTAAGGGTGCTCTTCAATTCCACGCCGCCATCTCCCAGGGGCACAGGCAACGGGGGGCGGGGTGACAAGTGAACGGCTGAGTTTATGACAAACCCGATGCCTGACGGAGCCCAAGAGCAAGGTAGCTCTGCCAGTACAGAGTCCCAAATACGGCCGACCACTTTCACTGGGCCCAAAATTAGTCCTCTTCCCCCATAGAGCTGTGAAAACACAGTTCTTTTAAGTCAGATTAAAAAGTACTCTGATAAATAAAAACGACATGATTTCATTAAAAAAAATCAATCACTACCATGAGGGAAAGTCCGGAAATCAAGAATGAAAGTAAGATTTCATGTATCAATTGCCCAGGTTCTTCTCCTCACACCTTCACGTGTTAAACTGAAGACGACACGAGCTTGTCGCCCGTAGGGGGAAGGGTGAGTTTCCAGGAGAAAGTGACCAGCTGCAATGGTTGTGCAAAATTCTGAATAAAACTTACTCAAAATTTACTTTTCTCTCCAATATCCTTTGGTATTATACCTTTTAGCTTATCAAATACTGGATGGAGGTATTACTGCAAACTGTGGGGCTGGCAGAATAAATACAATGCTAAGAGCAAACCCCACAACACCCCCCGCCCGCCCCGCACCTCGCTGTAGTCCTGCACATCTCCCTTCAGTAGCTCGAGCTCCTCCTTTTCCTTTGTCAAGGACGACTTCTGCTCCTTCAGTTTCGAACAGGCATCGCTGAGGATGTCAATTTCCTCCTTGGTTATTTCCTCTTCCTGGGAAAGAGACAAAGCAGAAACACCTGGGTGGAGGGCAATCACTCTGTGTCTGCTGTGCTCGTGACTGTGGCGGTGTCTCAGGCCGTGCACAGGCCCCACCTTTGTTCTCTACAGGGCGTGTCATCTGACACGTGGACACTCACGAGACCATCACCACTGAGGGAGAAGCATCTGTCACCCCGAGGCTTCCTCGGGCCCCGGGACCCCTCCCTCCCGCCCTGACCTGTCTTGTCACGAGGCTCGTTTGTGGTGCTGGAACTTCACACACACGGAATTGCACCTGACGTCTCTCGCTCCAAATTCTGAGTGTGTTCCCATGACTGCTGAGTGGTGAGCGTTCCATCCAGTGGAGACACCAAGCTGGCTCACCCAATGTCTTCGCTATTCTAGGTCCTTTGAATTTCCACGTGAATTTTATAGTAACTGTGAATTCCCACAGAACAGCATGCTGGGATCTTACTGATCTTGAACCTACAGAGCAGCTGGGGAATTAACATCCTTCCGAGTCCCTGCGCCTGCAGGTGCAGAGACCGCCGTCTGCCTGGCCCCGACTCACCTCTGCGGCATGGACAGCACTCACTATGTGGGTCTTGAATATCTATTTTCAAATCTGTCCCCAAATAGTCCATTTTTTGGATGTTACTGTAAATCACATGCTTTTGCACTCTAGCTGGTGTGTCTCAGTGGATCAAGCACCGGCCTGCAAACCAAAGGGTCGCCGGTTTGATTCTCAGTCAGGGTACACGCCTGGGTTGCAGGCCAGGTCCCCAGTAGAGGGCATGTGAGAGGCAACCATACACTGCTGTTTCTCTCTCTCTTCCTCCCTCCCTTCTCCCTCTCTAAAAATAAATAAAATCTTTTTAAAAAATGACATGCTTTTGAAATGTACAATTGCTGATGTTCATTACTTGCGCAGAAACGCACGCTGGTTTTTAGATCCTTTGTGAACAAAAGCGGCTTTACTTCCTTTCTGACCTTCTTGGTTTAATTTTACCCCCACTCACCATCCCAGCCAGACCCTCAGTGTGAGAACTGGGCGGTGAGGGTGGGTGGTACACCAGGATGTCAGTGCAGGGGCCCCCACAGGGCTGAGAACATCTTCTTTGGCTCTACTGGGACGTTTCCTACCAGGGAACACATGCTGGGTGGTCAGAGGTTCCTCCTGCCCACAGAAACAACCACACGTGGTGTCCTCCCGACTGTTAAGATGCGAATGGCACGCACTGCTAACCCCACGAAGCTGCCAGGCGTCGCCCTCCTCAAAGAACAGCTGCATGTGGCTTGCTAGGTCGGCTGGGCAAAGCTTTTTACCCGTGTTCCTCAGGCGTGGGCCCGGCTCTCTCGCGTTGCAAGTGGCGTTGGGTGACCCTCGTCTTAGAAGGAGCTGGGGAGGCGCCCTTCTCCCAGCTTCCCCCCAGGACCCCGCAGCCCTGCAAGGCCGCTCTCATCCACGCAGACTCCCTGGCACATTCCCCTGGGAAGCAGGCGGGCCCGAGGCGCCCTCTGTGGAAAGCCCTCAGCCACGAGCTGCACTTCCTGGTAGGGCCGAGCTGCTTGGCTTCCTTGCCTGAGGAAGCCCAGGTCTGTGGGGACCCCCCGGGACAGGACACTGGGTCCCCGCGCTTCAGGGTCTCTCTTCCACAAGCCCTAGCTCTTCACTGCCGTTTTAAGGGTTAGTATTTCCTGCTGACACACCGTTGGCGGCCCTTAGCTCCTAGGTTCCCCTTTGAGTCTGCGCTGTCGTTTGACACCTAAGTCTTTAACCCCAGGAAACGGGGTGCGTTGGTTCCTGTGAAGACAGACAGTCATCCCGGGCCCACCTACTGACAGCGGCCCCTTGGCCTACGCTCACTCCACGGACCAGCCAGGCCCACCTCAGCTCAGCTGTCTCTGCCCCAGCCCAGCACCCTCTTAGAAATGACCCTGGTGTTTTTCGGTCCCTAACCCTTCGAGTCCAGCTCTGCCAAACCCCCAGGGCCCCACTCCTCCCAGCCTAGCAGGGCTCCTCCGACTCTCCCTCCTTCTTCCAGGTCTCAAACACTAGAGTCCATGTGTTTGTTTCCAACGGCCCCCTGGGCCATGGCCCAGGGCTGGCCTGGCCTCCCTCCGGGCCTCAGGGCTGTCAATGCAGTGAAGCAGAACGACCAACCCCCTGCCACCGCTTACTCCAAGCCACACCGGTGTCCAAAAGCAGCCCCCCAGGCTCTGGAAAGCCCCACCCACCTGCTGCCTTCCCCAGAACACGGCCTCTGCAGGCCCTGGTCCATCAGCCGCCAAAGCCCCAGCCAGGTGCTTTGTCGCTTCTCAGGAACCCCCGGCTCTTCCCGAGGCCTCAGCCCTCCTCCCGCCTCTGCTCTACAACTGCTCCTGCCAAGGCCCCCGACGACCCCATGCTGTCCACCGGGGTCCACCCTCAGGCCTCATCCCCCCGGCCCCCTCCCAGCAGTGTTGTGGCCTCACTTTTCCACCCCAGCTGCCAAGGCCCACTTGGGGAACAGGCTACACCAGGAGGGCGAGGCGCCCCAGAGACAAGCACCCCAGGGGCACATGGCACATCACAGGCAGAGAAGCCGGAGCCCAGGCCACCAGAGATGACAGAAGGTGGGCCTCTATGCAAAGATCATACCAGTGTCCTCTCTCACTACCCAGCTCTACTGCTGAGGAACCCGGAGACCCTCCTTCTGTATGGGTGCCCTGCCACTCGGAGCACAGAAGGCCCAGGTGCCAAAGAGCAGCCACCTCCCCTTGGACTCCCAGGCATGCGGGCACTGCTCTCACACCAGGGTCCCGGGGGGGGCTGCAGCCGGCAGCCCGCCCTCCTGCGAGCTGGCCCGTCCTCGCTCTGCTGCTCAGTTCTGCAGCCGCTTCCCTCCTGGGCGTGCACGGCGCTTGTTACCTGCACGCCTTGCAGGATGGGGGCAGTGTCCTTCAGGGCCTCTGATGGCAGGACCACATCCGGCACTTCTGGCTGCAGCTCAGGCACAGGCCTCCCAGGGGCATCTTCGGCCACTTTTGGTGCCACTTCCTTCTGAAATACAGGTCAGGGCCAGCTCAGGGCCACTCACCACCCCAGCAGCCTCCCCAAGCAACCGCACAGGTACACGTGTGCACCTGGCTGGAGGGCACATGTTGAACAGGACTATTATATGACAGCGGAGATTTGTACAAGCCCATCGCCCAGCAGGGGGCACCTGCCTTCCACAGGTTTCAGTGCAGGTCTCTCCAAATGGGGGACAGGGTGTGACCAGGCGTGTCCACACAGCCCAGCAGTTGCACACCAGCGCTCACCGGGCCACCGGGCCTCTACCAGCAGCCACAGCACCTCATGTCTTTTGTCCTTTCCTGACCATAGCACGAAGCTATCCTGGGACGTGCAGGATAAACATCTTGTGGGCACACGTGCAGACAGAGCCTGGGCTGGGGCCTAAAGCTGGCCCCACTGCGCTGGCCAGCGCCCAAACCAAGGGAGAGCCAGCCAACTCTCACCACCCCCAGTGCCCCCCGGCATGCCCCACCATTCCAGGACAGAAGGAGCCAGACCCGTGGAGACCCAGGCACCGTCGCGAGGCGGTTTCTGGAGAAGCCGGAGCAGGACGCCCGCTGCTCTGCCCCAGGCCCTGTGGCCGCTCACCTGGGCCTCGGAGAGCCTCTGCAGCTCCTTCTCCTGGAGCTCCTGCCGGATGGCCGCCTCCTCCTGCAGCGTGGCCTCCAGCTTCGCCTTGTTGTCCACCTGCTCCCCCTCGACCTCGGCCGCCTTCACCTGCGCTTCCTTTGCCTTCAGAGAGGGCGCGCTTGGCAGTGAGCCCTGGCAGGCCGCCGCCAGAGGCCCACGCAACCCGCCGCCCCTCCAGCGCGCTGCCACCCGGCCTTCTGGAGGTAGCAGGCTGCGCCGCTAGGAAACACCTTGAGCCCCCGGGGGTCCCCTTCCGCATGTCTTGCGGGAGCCCTCGCTATTCAGAGGAAGGACAGACCCAAGAGAAGGGGAGGGGTGAGTAGGGGGACCCCAGGGTGCCCGTGGCCAAGGGGTGGTGTGCCTGTGGTCCCGGCCTTCAAGGGCAAGAGGCCCCTACAAGGCGAGCGGCAGAGGGGTCTCCCAGCAACACGCACCACTATCTCTGGGAGGGTCTGCAATGTGGACTTGAGCTGGTCGGCGGGTGACAGGGTGTCCGGGAGGTACATGGCCCGGGACAGGATGAGAAGTGATGTTGGGATCTCCTGGTGCAGGTGCAGCTCCAGCCACTGGAATTGGAAGTTCAAGACCGAGACTCATCTGCTGGCCTCGTCCCGCCCACACCCGTGACCTGGATGGGGCTCTGGATCTACTAGAATCTACTGCTTCTTTCCGTGACTTGATGCCCGCCAGAGCCCGCCAAGCACAAGAGGCCGAAGAACCTGGTAATCAGTGCCCTGGCGGCCGGGCCTCAGGGCGTGGGAA
Organism: Mormoops blainvillei; assembly: GCA_004026545.1. NCBI lineage: Eukaryota > Metazoa > Chordata > Mammalia > Chiroptera > Mormoopidae > Mormoops > Mormoops blainvillei. Next base: position 256,703 of record PVJD01001098.1, on the reverse strand, counting down.
ACACTGGGCAAGAACAGATCTGCTGCCAGCGAAGTCTTCACTTCAAAACGGCACAAAAACCCCAACGGTGGTATCTGTGATTTCACTCAACATTTGGGGTTTATATACAACTGCCATGGAGCAGGCACACTTTAGGCTATTTTAGTGAGAAAAAAACATTCAAGCTAGCAAAAGAGACTCTCACGACATCTGGACAAAAACTGGACACAGGGCAAAAGATATGAAGAGAAGAAACTTGAAGACCAGAACGGAACGCTAAGGAGAGTAAGACAACCAGAGAAGGGAGAGGCAAGAGCATTTTAACCACATGACAGACACAGGGCGATCACCGCACAGAGAAGGCCCCCAGGAACCACGTGGAAGCCCCAGCAGCAAGTGACAAGAGGCAAGGACACTGCGTGACAGACTGCACCCGCGTCAGAGGGGACCCGATGGGACGGCTGGCAGCAGCACTGGCAGCCGGGAGGCAGACCGTCAGGCCCCGCCACTTTACGTCTTCTGACATGGAAAGCATTTCACTATGAACACAGCCCTCCCAAGGTCTGATGGTGGCAGGGAGGGCAGCTCTGCCCAAGCGGCTGGGGGGCAGGTGCATGAAACCCCAGCCTTGGTGAGAGGCATGCCCAAGGCTCCAAGGCGATTAACCAAGGCCTCGAGGGTCCACAGGTGACGGCAGAGACAGAAAGGGCATTATTGTCAACCGCAAGCCGCTGAGAAGAACTGGGGCCACCCTGGTGGGACCAGGTCACAATGCACCCTGCCCAGGGCCCAGCCAGTGCCTCCTGAGCCTCCGAGCTGCCACCACAAGCCTAGGCTGGTCTGATGAAGGGGAAGCCCCTGGACCTCAGGCTGGGCCTGCGCCCACGCACCTGCTTCAGCTGGTCCCGCAGGCGGTCCTCTGTGACGCCCAGGGCCCGCATGCCTCGCGCCCGGCACGCCGCCTGTAGCTCCTTGACGTTGAGGCTGTCCACACCCTCCTCGGTAATCAGCTGGAAAAGGAAGTCCGCCCATTATCACTTTGAAAAGCCACTAGAGGTTTATGGTCTTTACGCCACACGCTTGTAAGCTAAGTGTCCTGTTATAAGCCACTTTCCTATGTTTTGCCAAGTGACAGATGAACCACTCCCACTGAGGCCTGGCTCCGGATTTGCAGGGACGGAGACGTCCGACGGGCAGGGCCCTGGGGGACTGCAGTGTGGCCAGGACCAACCCCAATGTTAGATTTGAAGAACACCTCCACTTGGGCCCTGCCAGGGATGGCCCTGCGGCCTGCGCCTCGCCTGCCGGCCGCTAGCACTTGTCCTCGCCCCACGGCCCATCCTCCCGAGAAGAACCTGTCCAGCGTCTGCCAGATGGAGGGCGGGGGGCCTTCAGGCTCCCAAGATGGCTCTTCCCTCGGCCAGAGCCCCTTCCCAGCCTGTGGGAAGAGAGGGCCTGGTGCCCTGGGACGGCGCTGCAACCCCAAGTTTCTGCTGGGAGAGGCAGGAGCCGGGCTGCCTGGCCGGGGCATTTCCTTTGAATCCTCACCTGAAGATGTTGTTATTGATTTTAGAGAGATGTGGGAAACATTGACCGGTTACCTCCTGTATGAGCCCTGACCAGGGCTCGAACCTGCAACCTTTTAGTGTACGGGATGGCACTCTAGCCCGCTGAGCCACCTGGCCAGGGCCACTTCTTTTACCCTCTCCCACTCTGCCCGCACGGAGAGGCACGTGCTACGACGCCGTTGCCTTGGCTTCAACCACCAAACATGAGTTAGAGGACGCATAAGGAGGGGGCTTGCTGGGTTTACCCACAGTTTTCCTCCCACGTGCTCCCTTCTGGCGTTCCAAGGGTCCTGTTTCACTTCCTTTCTGTTTCGAGAATCTCTTCCTGGCTCTGCTAGGACGCGCCTGCTGGTGACAGACCCCGTAGTCGTTTTTCCTCTGAGAGTCTCATCTTCCCTCTGTTCCTACAGGATATTGTTGCCGGACAGGAGCCTGAGCTTTGGGTTTGTTAGCACATGAAAGATGCTGTCCGCTTCCTTCTGGCCTCCATGGCTTCCAGTGGGAGACTCGCTGCCGTTTGTTCTCTTCTCCCTGCGGGTGAGGTGCTGTCCCGTCGCTGCCCTCAGCACAGTCTGCGTCCCTGAGTGCACGCCAGCCTGACCAGGCCGCGGCTCGGTGTGGTTTCTTTGGGGTTATCCTGTACGAGGTGCCCTCAGCGGTTTAAATTTATAGACCTGTCTTTTACTGGATTTGGGAAGTGTTTGGCCATTATTTCTTCGAGCACTTTCTCAGCCCTGCCCTGTGCCCTCCCCTTCCGGAAGCCCTGTGGCGCGTCAGCAGTTCTGCAACAGCCACGCCGGCCCCAGGGCTCTCGCGTTTTCTCACTGTTTTCCCTCGGGTGTCTAGGTGCGTAGCCTCTGCTGTTTCACACTGAAGGTCACCGGTGCTGCCTTCTGCTGTGTTTTTTATTTTGGGTTGTATTTTTCACAGAACTTCTGCTCGGTTCTTCGTCTTTTTTTTGGTGAGACCGTGTCTCCAGTCTCCCGTCATTCCTGCTGCAGGAGCCACTGACATCGGGGACTTTGAGGCCGTGGCTGGTCTCCAGCCCCAGCTCCACGGGTCACCGTCTCCATTCACTCTGGGGTCCTTCCAGCCCTGGGCGTGATGAGCCATTTCCCAGGGAGCCTGGAGGCTCTGCGTGTCATGTTCTGAGACACTGGGCCTTACTGCAACCACCTGTCTGAGCTCCCTCTGACATGGCTCTGGTGGGGGGCTGCGGGGAGATTTCGTGATTGATGATGTAGGATCTGCTGATCCGATCTAAGGGCCACGGTTATTTACGTCTCCCTAGCAGCCCAGCTTGGGTGGGAGCCTGAAAATTGGATTTCAAAGCATCTGACCACAAACCCTGCCTCTGTGTGTCACTTCCTGCCCCGCCCAGAGTGCCTCCAGCTGGCCACTCCCGCCAGGGCAGCAACAGAGGCCGCGGCCAGCCCCTGCCTCCTCCCCTGCTGCTTCTGCCTCCTCACCCTGGCGTGTGGAGGTCGCCTGCGGCCCAGAGTGGCTGCTGCGACCGTTTCCAGGGAACTACGGACAACAGGCTCCTTTCACGGGCACTACCTCTTGGCGCCCTTAGCCGACCCCATAAACTGCAGCCCAGGCACTAGAGTGCTGTCCCTTTCTGCCGGGTTCCCCACTGGGCCTCAGCGGACCCCCGGGGGCGAGGTGCTAAGTTTCTGCTGGGAGAGGCAGGAGAACCTCGTTAGTGGCCCCACCTGGTCTCTGACACCGCCCCAGAGGGCAAAGGAGTGTTTTGGGACCGCCAGGTGGGGTAGAGGTCTCAGCCCCCAACCCGCCCCCACATGTGGGGACAGGGCTGCATTTCCTGTGGTGCCTGGACAGAGCAGGGCAGTGGCTGTCTGGAGTCTTCTGTCCCACTGGCCAACCCCGTCCTGCGCTGTGGCGAAAAGCGAGTTTCTGCCCTCGCCAGCGTTTCTGGGTTGCCACCTTCTTTCGCCCCAAGGCTGGACTCTATGGGGCACCAAGAAGACCCACCACGTCACTCCTGGAGTCCCAGCATCTTCTCCCCACATCTCAGAGTCTTCTGACGTTTGCTTTCTACTTCCCATCCCAGGGAGAGTGCGCCCACCCCACCCTCCCCGCCGTGGTGGTCTGCCTACAATTTCGTTTCACTGGAGTCTGAGGCACTCAGTGGTCAGAGGGCGTGTCCAAGGTCACAAGGCAGGCGGTCAGCCTGCTCCTACGCTGCCTCTCCTGAGGGGCGGCCACACTGCGAGTTCCGCGAGCGAGCAAGGTGGCAGCCCAAGGACGGTCCCCGCCGCCCTGGCTCTCACCCTGGCAGGGACAAAGTTCACAACACGCCAGAGACATGCTCTTCCTGTCCCTCTGCGGATCCCTGAGTGGTGCAAACCCCAAGCAGTATTTTCACCAGACCAAGCCCTGGGGAGGACACCCAGAGAAGCCAGAGACGATAGGACAGCGCAGTCGCACATTTGGGGCATCAGTAGCTGAGACAACCAGGGTTAGAGGGCAAGTGCGAGTCTGTGGGCCAGGACAGGCCGGGCAGCCACGAGCCCACAGGGGCCTGGCGGTGTGTGCCAGCTCAGAGTGGCTCAGGTCCAGGCCTCAGGCCACTGCTGAGAGGCAGAGGCGCCCCGTTAACTGAAGGAGAAACGGTGGGAGTCAGGGGCTGCTGGGGCGAACAAGCCCTGAGGGCTACAATGCAGAGAGGCCAGGCGCGGGATGCAGCCCCAGTGTCCGGTGTCGCGCTGCGTGGAGCAGAGGCGCAGGGACTCTGGGGAGCCCTGGGGTCTCCACACTGTGCTGTGCGGTGGCCCCAAGCAGAAAGGCAGGCCCACCCGATTCGAGTGATGACCATGGGCAGGGGGCTCCAGGGGGAGAAAGGCACCGCCCAGAGCCTCTGCGTGTTTTCGGACAAGATCTGCATTTGAAAAAACCCAACACCACAAACAAGCGAAGCCCAGAGAAAAAACAAAGGCGTCCTTTTCGCGCTGTTATTGGGATAATCAGGCATGAGCCAAAGTCAGCATGTTCAAGAAAACGGGCCAAGATGGGGGTTTTATGTGAAAAGTGAAATCTTTAAAAAAAAGTAAAACCCTAAACAGTTTCTAGGATTGAAATGCAGAGGTTTAGGAATAAGTGGACCCTGAAGAAGAAAGAGAGTAGTGCATGAAAGCACAAAAGGACACGAGGACATGGGGGCTGACGGGAGAGGGTGGTGCCGGGGTAAGCGGGGGTCGAACTCATGAGGCGGTGGAAACACTCCCGTCCGCGACTAGGACAGCGTCGAGCACGGGCGCGCCTGGCGTGTCCGCGTTGTAAAGCGGCTAAATTCCGAAGATGAGGGAACCTCAGAGGCCGCCAGGCGGACACCCTGGAAGGGGCCAACGGGCCCGCACCCACCACTGACTGGCAGCCTGGGGCTCTACACCCAGCACAAGACACGCTGGAAACCAAAAGAAAACAGGACACCCACAGCACACACACAGAGTGGGCGCTCCCAAGATGCGAGTTAGGGCGGGGCTGTCTGGATGGAGATGGAGGGGCTGGAAGGCCAGGAGGTCACCACTCACTGATGCGAGGCCGGACGCGGTGCCACCAGGGACAGCAGGTGGAGACGAGAGTGCAGAGAAGCCCTGGGAAGGGAGGGGTGGCCCTGCTGGGAGCCGTGGGAAAGTGTGCTGCTGACTCCAGGGAAATTGCCAAAATGACAAGGACCATGTTGATTTGGGGGGGCGGGGTGGGGGGACAAAAGAAAAACTGGATTCATCCAGAACAAGCAAAGGAAGGTGATCAAGGGCCACCTAAACAGGTGGGACAGACGGGCTGTGGACTAAACACTTCCCCTGAAAGGCAGATAACAAGCACGTGGCCAGAACACCAGATCCGCAGACATCAAGGCAAGAGGTGCCACCGAGGACAAGGGCTGTCCGACAACGGCTCTGGAGAAGCCCCGGGCATACTGTGCGCCGGGCTGGGGGCAGGTGAGGGCCAGGGCACCTGGGCCATGGGCGGGGCTTCCTCTCGTTTCCTGCCTCCTCCTCAGCGGCCCAATCCCAGGTCACTACTTAAGGAAACCCACCAAGAGAAGTTTACTGGAGGGCTGTCAGGGCAGCAGAAGGCTGGCCACAGCAGGGGATAACGAGTTAGGATGCGCCTGTATAATGAAGCGTTAGGCAAGCACTGCTTTCCCCTTTCGCCCTGGCTGGGTGGCTCGGTCAGCTGCAACATCGTTCCATATACCAAAATGTCACAGGTTCAATTCCCAGTCAGGGCACGTACCTGGGATGCGGGTTTGATTCCCCGGTCAGAGTATGTCTACAGGAGGCAACCGGTCCACGTTTCTCTCACCCTTTCAATGAACCCTCGGCAACACGGGGAGGCCTCCGAATGCCGTGCTGGGGAGAAGTCGCATGGACTGCACGACACGACCCTGTTTATCCCAGCAGGCTTGTGCGCACACGAGGTGGGGACAGCCATGATCTAGTGCCAACAGACCAGGGACGCCCCTCCTACAGCTCGGGGTGGCCCAGGGCTGAGGGAGGCCACCCGGCCGCGCCCACCTTGTCGTCGGCCTTGATGGAGCGCAGCCGCATGGTGAGCTGGAAGCGCAGGAAGTTGTTGGTGCCCATGGACTGCAGCTCCAGCAGCTTGCACAGCGCCACCAGCTGCGGCCGTGTGAGATTGTCCAGCGTCAGCTCGTCCTCAAACAGCTTGGAGAAGCGCAGGATTTCCTCGTTGCTGGGCCTCTCCCCGGTCTCTCGGATCTGCAAGAGTGATGGCCAGGGCTACCCACGGCGGGGTCTGTTCCTGGCACGCGCGCACACACACGCACTCTCAGCTCGCACCGCCCCCTTCCCAGTCCAGGGGCGCCTCGCCCCCAGGGAGGGACGAGGAGACGGCGGGAGGGTCTGCACCACCAGGCGTCCCTCAAGAGAGGCCCCTCGCACTCAACCCTCCCGGGCAGCCTGGGCCACAGGCAAGGATAGTGACTGGAAGAGGGCCCAGGCCCCCTCACTGCTGGACGGGAGGCCCCACCACCCCCGCCCCACCTGGGACGTGGCTGTGGAGCAGCCTTGGGGTGGGTCCTCAACTCGGCCTGGTCCCCCAGTTTGTCACGACTGCAGGGTTTTCAGTCCCTCACCTGCCAAACTCTCCCTCCCCCAGGGTTGCTGCAAAGTCAGACACATGGGCAAGTAACTGGATGTCAGGAGGTTCAAGTTCTCTGAACAGAGGCCCGACCTCACTGAGCGTGGGGGCAGGGGCTACCGCCCGCCTAGGAGCGCCCCCTGCTGCTACAGCAGAGAAAGGGAGAATGGCAAGGAGGACCACTCCCAGCTAAGGCAGGTGGCCGGCCCTCGAAGCAGCACCCGGGGACCAAGGGCGGAGGCCGCGGGGGCTCCAAAGCGTCAGGGTACCTTCTGGAAAAACACGGAGAAGTCTTTGGTGGCACTCCCCTTGGCGGCCTTGTTCTTCAAGGCCATCTCCTCAATGGTATCCTGAAGAAAGCGGGCCAGTTCCAGCTTGACTCGCAGCTCCTTTTTCAGCCTCTCCTCCTGCGGGGCAGAGACAGGGCGCTGCCCTCATCTACCGGGCGCCCTCCAGGGCGCTGTGCTGGCACCTGCTCCCCCAGCTCCCGCTCTCACCCCACCCACCCCCGCAGCAGGGTTGGCCAGGAGTACGCGTGGCTGGGCACACGTGTCCGCAAGAGACCTGACTGAGACAGGAAGGCCTGTGTGTCAGGGCACTGACCCGGGTCCCACCCCCAAGCACGGGCCTCCGCCTGGGTTTAGGACACGGATCTCGGGAAGCCGTGCTTTCAAACACATTTCAGAGAAACAAGAGGCAACCTCTGCCGGCACAGCACGACAACCACGAATAACTTCAGAGCGGCCACCATGGGGAGTCACCTTGCTGGACTGGGTCTCGAAGGTGGATGGCAGCATGTTGGGGAAGAGCTTCACAGCGACAGGTAGGAGGAACTCCATGAAGGGAACCACCACGAAGACCAGGAAGGGCACCAGGCGGAAGAGGTCAGCGCAGATCCGGAGAAACTGCCGAGGGCGGTGTGGTCAGCGGGCACTGCGGCGCTGGGAGCCCCCGGTCCCTGACGGCCTGTCCAGCAGCTCCCGAGGGCCACCACCGTCCACTGCGACCTGCAGGAAAGCCGGCGGGGAGCCCACTCCCTGCCTGGAGCGACCCCCACCCCCAGAGGCACTGATAGGGACCATGGGGTCCTGCTCTGCAAAACTAGTTGAGGCAGACACAGCGCTGCCCACAGACTGGCCTGGCCGGCCAAGAGCGACGGCTGAGAACTGGCCACTGAGGAGAAGGCTGTGGCCAAAACCCTGGCCCCAAATGCTGTGCATCTCTCTGGTTTTTCCTGAGATGGTAAGATTCAGGGCTATGTTACACAGTCCTCACGAGAAAAAAACCCGAGAGCTTCATCAACAGAAACATACTGCGGCTGATGCCCTTAACAGAACTGCAACGCGAGGCCATCACAGGTCCCAGGGACAGGGAGCACGGCGACGGGGCCTGTGGCCCAAAACTCTTCTCCCCGGTCACTACCTAGTGCGCACCACTTCACTGCAACGGCCACGGCTAGGGGACCGAGACCGCCCTTCTCCCCGTGCCCTCTTCACATGGCCATGGGGACTGAGCCTCTGTCCATGGAGGAGTGACACTGTGCCGAGAAACACCTCTCCCCAGCTGGGTCTGGGTGAGCCGGTCCTCCTGGACCCTTCCTGGGCGGAGCTGGGAGCAAGCCACGTGAGAGGAGACCCTCAAAGACACAGCAGCACCCACCTTCCTCCCTCCCTCACTCACCCATCATGTCACCCTGGGGCTCCCCAAACAGTGACTTCCTAACGCAAGCCCATCTCCCCACTTACTGACCTGCTTTCTTAGCTTGCGCATCCGTTTTTCTGTTTATTACAGGACACACTTGAGGATCCCTACATTTTTCATTTGTTACAATTCATTCCTGTTTTAATTTTTATGCTCAATTGGTCCTACATTTGACCATGGAAAGGCCAAGTTGGTGCCTGTGTTTTTTGGCATCTCTACATGAACATTTTTTTAGCAGTTCTACTGAGGTTTAACTTACATACCCTAACGTTCACCCATTTTAAGTGTATAATTCAATAATTTTTGGTAAATTTATAGACAGTGATACCATCATCAAAACCTGGCTTTAGAACATTTCCGTTGTGCCAGAAAGTTCCACCGTGCCCACCTGCAGGTCATTCCAATTTCGTTCTCAGCCTGGCAAACACGAACTTGGTTTGTTTCTGTACATCTGCCTTTTCTGGACATGCCCCTTACAGGGAGCCACACACGCTGCTCTTCCAGCCTGGCGCACGCCACCAGGCACATCCACGTCTAGGGGTGCGGAGAACGGCCTCCAGCATCCCAGTCACTGCTGTTCTGAGACCTGCTGCGCTTCCTCCTTTCTTGCGCTTTCCACCTGTGAGTGCCTCTACATTGGAGGTGTGGTTTTACAGAATGTGTACCGCCGGGTCTCGCTCTTTATCTAATCTGACATCTCAGCCATTTGATAATTAATAAAACAAAAAACAGTAAAACCACAAGATCATTAAACAGATGCAGAAAATGCATTTGACAAAATCCAAAGTCCACTGCTGAAGAGATTTACAAAAAAGATGTGAGCCTTGGCTGGCGTGGCTCAGTGGACTGAGCTCTGGCCTGCAAACCAAAGGGTCGCTGGTTCGATTCCCAGTCAGGGTTCAGGCCTGGGTTGCGGGCCAGGTCCCCAGAAGGGGGCGCATGAGAAGCAACCACACATTGATGTTTCTCTCCCTCTTTATACTTCCCTAAAAATAAATAATAAAATCTTTTTTTTTAAAAAGGTAAACCGTCAGTTTCCAGGTGCTGATTGCTGGTGCAGAGACACAGCTGACTGTGACACGTTCACCTCGGACCGTGCAGGCCAGTCCTGCCGGCCCACCCGGCTCGGGCACACCCTGTGGCTTCGCCTACTGTTGCCATGTGCTCCTGTGCGCTGCTGCCTTTGCCCTGGGACTTTGTTTTTTTTACCTATTCTTTTTTAATTCTCACTTGAGAATATATTTATTGCTTTTAGAGAACGAGGAAGGGGTGGGGGTGGAAAGAACATCGATGTGAGAAACATTAATCAGTTGTCTTCCATATGCGTCCAGGCAGGGGACCGGACCCTCAACATCTTGGTGTATTGGGGTGACGCTCCAACCAACCGAGCCACCCAGCCAGGGCTGCCCTGTCACTTTAAAAGCACTTCAGTATGGAAGCCGGGTCTCCTTCAGTATGGAAGCCGGGGGTGTGCATCTGGGGGACAGAAGCCCTCCCTGCACTGAATGCTGTAGGTCTCGCTTGCAGAGTTAAGACACGAAGCTACCCCCAGCGCCCCCATGCTCCACAGGAACCCTCAGCCGCTGTCCTCCCTAGGGCGTGAGGAGCGGCTCTCAGCGGTCACACAAGCTGAGTTCATGTTTCACCTGCCTCTTCCCCTTCACCTCTTATGTGAGTTTTATTTATATATTTTAAAGTTTCTAACGTGGTGTTTGCCTTTGCAAACAGCGTAATTTTCAGAATCACTTCTCCGTCATTATCAGGGCCAGTGACACTATGTTCAAACCCACGTGCTCTGCGAGGCCCCAAACCAAGAGAAAAGCAGCCCAGCCCCGCAAGCCTTCTTCTCGGTGCCCGCGGCAGGGACCGGCCACTGCTGCCAGCCTCCAGGCACCCGGGGCCTCCCCCGAGGCTTCCTGGGCTGCTCCAACTTTTTGTCTTAAGGGCTCATATTGTCTTCAGTGAAGTGAGTAGCAACAAACGGTGCCCCGTGCCCACTAACAGGGTGATTCTGAAATCCTGATCCCACTGTTCTTTCTTCAAATTACCAATCTGCACCCTTCTGAAAAAGCGCTCGATAAAATTCCAACCAGTTAAAAACTGCCTATGTGCTCAATGAAAATTCTTGAGAACAAGTGTAAAATCAGAAGCCAGTTACTCTAATGGGTACCAGGTACCCCCAAGGGGTGGTCGAGTGCCCACATCCCCACGAAGGAGCCCTCTGATAGCCAACTCTGAGGGAAGGGACGCTCCTGCACCTTTCCTGGGAGTCTCTGAGGGCACTGAGCGCCCGAAGCTGCCACCTGTCCCCTGGGACTCACCAACAACGAAAAGAAAGAGGGAAGCGGAAGGGAAGAGCACCACCGCCAGGCATTCCCTGGGCCACTGAGAGCGAGCAGAAGCCCGCTCACCTGGACACCGGCGGAGCCCGTTCAGGGGCCAAGCACCAAATGCCTAACCAGAAGCTCCTGATGGCGGGGAGGGGGCACAAGGGGACTTAATGGGAATGCAAAAATATGTAATAAAGCTTAAATTTTTTAAAAAGAGAAGCTCCTGAAGCCCGGGCCGAGAGCGTCAGGTTCTGCTACTGACGACAGGCGGGAACCCCCTGCGTGGGGAGCACAGACCCCAAACACCACGCACAGACCCGCCGCGAGGGCCACCGACGGCAAAGCGGTTCAGCAGGCAGCGCCCGCCCCCCCGCAGAGAGGCCCCGCCCCCCCGCAGAGAGGCCCCGCCCCGCGCCGCGGCAGGGAAGGGGGGCGGGGGGCGCCTACCTGGCGGCGCTCCCGGCGCGTCAGGCTGTGGCCATTGAGGATGCGCCAGAGCATGCGCGCCGCGATCTTGGTGTCGATCCAGAGCAGGCGGAAGCCGTGGTAGTAGTGGCGCAGCTCGTCCAGGACCCGCTGCCCCAGCGACTTCTTCACGGGCACCTCCGTGGGCGGGCTGTACACGGGGCCTCCCTCCTCCAGCTTCTTGTTCTTGTCCTTCAGGGACTTGAGCGACTTCTCCACCACCGAGTCGTCGCCCAGGCGGGGCGACGAGTGCCAGCAGCGCGTGGGCAGGAAGCGCGGCGCGGGGCCCAGCAGACCCGCCGCGGCCCTCGCCCATGGCACTCGGGCCACCCCACCTGCGCGCTCGAGCTTCCGCGTCCGGCAGCCCAGGGGGTCGCCTCCGAAGCAAAGGTACTTGGGGTGCACGGGGGCGCGGCCCAGCGGAACATGCCTGGATAAAGGGAAAGAGCGATGTCTCTGAGCGAATATCCACCCCACCCCCCAGCTCCCCGCGCAGTCCCCTCCATGGCTGGGGTGAAGGAGCTGGTGCGCGTCCAAACGCGGGGGGGGGGGGGCTGGGTGCCTCGGGTGGGCAGGATGGACACAAACACAACCAGTAAAGGCTTGACCCCGGAACAGAGAGACCCAGCTCCAGGGATGTCTGAGGCCTGTGCCCACACAGACTGAGAATTTGGAGGTGGGTGTGGAGCAGCGCGGTCCACTCCCATAACAGGCGACTTTTACAGAGAACTGCAGATCCTGAAAATCTGCGCGGATACTCTAGAGGGTGACCCCGACCCCGGAATCAGCTGCCTGAAGCCCATGTCCTCCCACTGGGCCTCACTGCACTTTCGGCTCTGCACTGGCCTCCTCCCCACACCCAGGCAGGTCCAGGCTCACTCAGGCCCCCCGCCTGCAGCCCCATTCTCCTGGCCGGCGCTGCTCCTGAACCCACCACAGACACCCCATCTCCCAGTGGCCCGGAGGGCTCTGTCAAGCCCCGTGGGCACCTCGGAGCCCTCTCTGTCCACACTCTGACGCCCAAAGGGTGGCCTGGGCCGACGGCAGCCAGAGCGGGCCAGCCTGCCTTTCCTGGCCCCGTGCGGCTGCTCCCCCAGTGGCCACCTGTACGACAGCCTCGTGAGGAGGGCCCTGCAGCCTGAGTGCCCAGAGTGTGGACAGTGCCGCCTGCAGCACTTGGTGCCCAGCCAGAGCCCAGGGCTTGCATTCAACGGACACCATCTGCAACACAAAACGGGGACAAAGGACCCATACCATCCTCTCGGCTCCAGCTTCTACACATGGCACCTGTCCCAGGAACCCCTCCCTGCTGTGTACAAACCCACCTCTAGGAAGCCACGGGCTCCACCGCACATCACAGGCAATGCCGCGCCCTTCCCACGTGTCACCTCTGCACCCAGCTTGACGCCGGCAGTGGAGGCCCGAGTGCTGGGGCAGACCATCCCAGTCCAATTCCACTTCCAGCTCCCCTACTTACTGCTGGAAGATAACTTAACCTCTCTGTGCTTCAAGGGCGTCCTCCGTAAAGGTATGCCCTAACACACTCGTACACAAAATACCCCGGGGCCGTGCCTGGTGCACAGTAGCACCCAGCACAGGAATGGTAGCTGTTACCACTGCCCCGTCAGCACCGTCGGCAGCTGCCAACTGGGGCTGAAAGAACGCTGGGAAACAGCTGATTTAGCTGCCCCTCTTACAGAGGGGGAGGCTCAAGGGTACACTCGCAGCCCGTGGTGGGCAGATGCAGCTGGCACAGGGCACGGCGGGCCCCTCGCAGACCAGCCCCTGCCAACCGCTCTTCTGTCCTGAGCCCCTGCTCCTACCTTCCAAGGGCAGGGCCAGTCCTGTCCCAGGGAGGGCCCCTCAACGCCTCCCTGCCCTGACAGTCACGGCCCCGTGGGACAGGCTGCATGGAGACTAGCAGAGCTGCTGAGGCTGCAGCCTGGCCTGCTGGGCCCCTGGGCCCGAGCTCGCGGGGGCAGCGAGGACAGTGCCCACACACAGAGATCAACCTTGCTCCTGGCTTCGGCAAGCCTAGTATCCAATTTCCAACCCTCAGGTGGCAAGAAGTAAGTGGCTTCATGAGAAGGCCTGACATCAGCAGTGACTGGGCGCAGCCAGTAGGTGCAGAAAGACGTGTGACGACAGACCGAGCTGAGTCGTACTCAGTGTGCCCGGCGGGGCCGGCGAGACCCCTGGCCTGCTGCCTTCAAGCATGGTAGGGAAACCACTGCCAACACTCTGGCCAGAAAGGGCTAGCTTTTTCAAAAGCACACAACTGTGTCATTCACTATTTTAAAATTCCCATCTAAACCAGTTTGGGCACTGCCAGCTTTCCAGAAGCAGCTGGGACAGACGTCACCATCGAGAAGACTGACCCTGCTCTGCCCCAAGGGTCCTGAGAAGCGCCCGCTCCTTCACCTGTGTGGGCCAGCGGCCCCGCCTCCCACCGCCCAGCCACCACACCTGCTCCTACCATGGCCCGCCCTTCCTGCCTCCTTTTTAAAATAAATCACATTCTAAGTGGGGGAAAATCCTCTGGGCAAAAGCAACATGTCAACAAGAAACACATGGTCACCAGAGGAGGGCAGGCCTTTGGGGCATCGTGCTGTTCCTCCGAGAGGAGAAAGGCTACGCAGCGCCAGGCGGAGGAGCAGCGTTTGCGGTGCTGACCGCCCAGCCCCAAATGGCAGCTGCTCCAGCCTGCTCCCTACCACAGCCCCTCTGACTCTGCAGCCAGCTGTGAACGTGCCACCGGCACAACGCCTGCAGGTCACTAAGCTCCTGCTAACGTCCCGAAGGGGACAGCTCACTGAGACAAGGGCCCGAGGCCGGGCCTGAGGAGATGCCAACCCTTAACGCGCCACCCTGTTCTTCAGGGACACCCCACCAGCAGACGCATGATGCCAGCAGCACTGTGACTGAGAAGGACGACTCCAGCAGAGCAGGACCTCCCTTCCCAGAGGCGAGGCCACGCCTACCACAGCTAGGAAGGAGACCCCTGCCCAGGCCTGCGCGCCCCTTGGGGGAGTGCAGGGAGCGGGGGTCTGGAGCAGTCACACTAAGAGACGTGAGAATACACAGCTTCTTGTCACACAGGGTTTTCCACAGAGTGAGGCTGCAAAGCCACTGCTTCGCAGCCCGACTGGGGGCTTCCTCTCAGCCTCTGTTCCTGGGACAGAGGCGGGCCAGGCCACCATGCGGTCCTGGACCAGCAGCTCCTCACCCGGCAGGGGTCTGGACCATTTCAGCAGAAGACAGGTTTCAAAACAATGGATGCAAATGGTTACTACTTGCAATTGCTTACTTGTGTGACTCAAGTTGTCTTATATTGTGCCATCGAAATGAAAAATAAAATTTTTGGATGTTAAGACATAAGATTTTGACTCTCGCCTATAATTCCTAATTTGAACTGTATGAGTTCAGCAAAAGTCATTGTTATCGTTTAACTTTCTAAAAATTATGAACGTATAAAAGTTGTATTAATAAAACACAACTTTTATGTTTTTTCTCCTAATTTTTATTTATCGATTTTAGAGAAAGAGGGGGTAGGGGAGAAAAAGAGGGGGAGAGCAAGAGAAACATGGATTTGTTGTTGCACTTAGTGATGCATTCACTGGTTGCTTCTTGTATGTGCCCTGACGGGGGGTGGAACCCACAACCCTGGTGCACCGGGACGACCCTCCAAACAACAGAGCTACCAGACGAGGGTGCTTTTATGTTTCAACATGCACCTTAAATGCAGGGAGGTATATTTGAATCTTAAAAAGGTACTTGATAAACTCAACACCCATACCAATGAAAACACTAAAGAAAGAAAAGCCGGATGCTAACACGACACAGAGCACTTGCACACCAGACGCACTGTGCATTGCTGTGGTGAGAATGCACGAGGGGCCACAGCTGTCCTGACGACAGGCCTGGCTACTGAGGTAAGAACCGAAACCACAGAAGCCAAAGCACTGGGAAGACAGACAAAACTGGAGAGGATGATCCCCCGGCACTACCTGCAAAGGCGCTACAATGGTGGGGTAAGATGCTTGGTGGAGCTGGGTAATGTGGTCGGCACAGAAGACAGACATAACCAAGTGACGATCACTGAAAAAAGACCATGAGAAAGGAGGCTCGTCACCATCACCAAGTGTTGGGCTGGCCAAAAATTCCGTTTGGTTTTTTCCGGCAATGGCTTTAACTTCATTTGAAACAATTTTGTTAGACTGTATTGTGACAGCTGTCATATCAGTGTGCATTAAAAAAATACTTACCAAAATTGGTGAATTTTTGTGTAGCCTTTTGTTATGAAAAATGGAAAAAAATACCCAACATTTTTGGCATATTATGCTTTATTATTTTAAGAAAGGTTAAAAGCACAACTGAAGTGCAAAAAAAGATTTGGGCAGTGTACAGAGAAGGTGCTGTGACTGATCGAGCCTGTCAAAAGTGGTTTGTGAAGTTTCATGTTGGAGATTTCTCGCTGGACCATGCTACACGGTCTGGTAGACCAGCTGAAGTTGATAGTGATCAAATGGAGACATTAACTGAAAACAATGAACGGTGTACCACACAAGAGATAGCCGACATACTCAAAACATCCAATCAATAAAGTTATTGGTGAAAATAAACATGTCTTTTATTTTACAGAAAAAACTAAGCGGACTTTTTGGCTGACCCCACAGATCGGATCTGGGAACTGTCTTAAAGGCAGTGCATGTGGCCCATATAACAAAAATGACAAACCTTCTGAGAGAGAAGATTTTAATAAAACAATTTACACCTGGGAACACTGTATGTCTGTATGTATATGATTTACAGTTTACCGTTCCTCAACGATCTTATAGGTTTAATGACGTTCCAGTTACAATCCCAAAAAGACTATTTTAGCACTGAAATAATTCTCAAGTTCAACTAGAAGGACAATCCATAAAGAAGACATGCGAGGCCTGGCCCCCGAGATGAAACTGGCTGGGGAGCTCACTAAGGGAAATTGCAGGCAGACCACCAAGAACAGACACCCTGCGCGGGGACAGTCGTGCTGGTCCTGCATGCGCTGGGGTCCCTGATCCAGGGTGCCTCTCTCCCTACACCTGGGGTTGTTCCCTGCAGGTGAACCCCTCCACGCTGCAGCCCCTAACCTGTCTTATCCATCAGTACTCTTAAAACTAGAGACATCATGCCCTGCCTGACCAGTGCGGCCCGGTGGGTTGGGTATCATCCGGCAAAGCGAAGGGTCGCCGGTCAGGACACACGTCCAGGTTGCAGGTTAGGTCCCCATTCAGGGTGCCTACAAGAGGCAACAGATGGATGTTTCTCTCCCTCCCTCTCTCCCGTTGGTCCCCTCTCTCTAAAATAAGTAAAATCTTTTTTAAAAGATAAATAATAAATAAATAAAATCTTTAAGAAAAGGCGGGTGTAGCTTGGTGGATTGAGTGCCGAACCACAGTGTTGCTAGCTGGTCTGAGTCCCCAGTCAGGGCACATGCTTGGGTTGCGGGCCAAGTCCCCAGTGGGGGGTGCTCGAGAGGCAGCCACTGATTGATGTTTCCCTCCCTCTTCCTTCTCGCTCTCCCCCCCCCACCCCTCTTTAAAAGTAAATAAATAAATAAAATCTTTTAAAAAATAAAAGCAAAACAAAAGCTACAGCAACACAAAAACCCCCAGAGACTTCCTACAAAACCCCGACCTCCAACTTGTCTTGCCCTGTGGGGCCGCATCTTTCCTGGCAGCCATGACTGTACCCTCAGGTCACTGGGCCACCCTGTTCCCAGCCACCCACAGGCCCCAGCCCCTGAATTGCTACCCGAAGGCTACAAAGTTTACGTCCGAATGAAACCTAGAAAGGCCGAAAGTAAAGATGCCCTATGCTGAGATATCGATGGCTCCACACCATAAAAAAAAAAATTCACGACAACTCCCGCCCTATAGAAACCTAATGAAAATCAAAGTGAAGAGCCAGGAGCGCTCTGGCAGCAGGGAGGGGCTTTTAAACCGACTTTGCTGTGTCCCCAGCAGCGCTGCCCTTGCGCCAGTTCCACCACAGAGATACCTGTACGTGGGTGAAAGGCCCTGAGGGCCAGCTGCTCACCTGAGCATGTTACAAGGCCTTAAAGAGGAAATATGCTTGCCTCAACAACCAAGTTTTCATGTACGACTTGTGCAGTTATTATTGTAGAGGATTAAATCTGTCCCAGGAAGCATCCTCCAGAAAAGTTTTATAGCCAAGATGAGGTGATGAATTAATAATCCCAAATGAGTAAGAAAACCGAAAAGACCCGTGGCCCCACAGTAAGGGGCTGTGAGGGGCCAGCCAGCAGCACTTGGCCAGGAGGTCCTGAACCCTTGAACAGGGAGAATCGGCGGGAGGAGCTCTGCTCTGGGAGTCCAGGCAGGTGGACAAAGGCCTGGTGCCAAGAAAGAGGTTTGGGTGTCCCACAACAGGCAGGAGAGGGGGTCCACTTCTGACGAAGTGGACCACGCCCAGGGATGCCGGGTGGAGCAGACCGCAGGTGGGAGAGCACAGCAGCCCCAAGAGAAGTTCCAGTGTGTGCAGGATGGTGGACAAAGACGGGTGGGTGCCACTGCCTCCAGGAAGCCCTCCAGCCTTGCAGCAGCAGCACCATAGCCCTCTCTCACCAAAGGGAAGCCAACCATGTTCCAGATGTGTCCCCAGGGCTCGGCGAGGGTGAGCCCCAGGACCAGCACTTGCTCAGCATGAGGTTCTATGAAGGGCTGTGCATGTGAGGCAGGGTCTGTCTGGGGTTCACTGACAGCCCAATATCGACAATGCTGCCTCCCAACACCCAACATCTTTCTGCACAAGTACATAACAGGCCACTGCAAAAGGCAGCCGTGTGAATGCAGAAAAGATCTGTCCCGTTACGTACACACACTGTGTGCACAGTGTGGGTACCACTGAATGTCATAAAAACCAGACACATAAAAAAAAAAGACCAGAATAAAGAGTACCAAAATGCTAATAATATTTCTAACAGGCACTGGGATTATGAATGTTCGTTTATTTTTCACAGATCCCCCAATGAATGAGATTACGTATTTCAAAAGGAAAAGACACAGCTTAACAGAACAGAGACAGAGCCCAGGAAAGCGGGCAATGCCGGCTCCCCCACGGGGGCTGCGTGGCACCCAGGTGACACCCAGGTGACACCCAGGGCAGACGGCAATGTTCATTTACTTACACTCGGCTTATCAACCCCACGGTGTTGGCACAACCGAGACAAGCGTGGTCCCCCAGACTACCTATGACAAAAACAAAGAAAAACGAGGATCAGTCTCAAACCAGGCGCTCTGTGCTGACACCACCTTTCAGAGTCGCCGCTCAGAGACAGCACCCCTCTCTTGTGAGGCCAGCTGCTGCAGGCCTGTTTGCACGCCAGAAAGTTTCAGAGTGCTGCCCGGTGCCGGGTCTGCCGCTGTGAGGAGCGCAGTGTCTCGAGGTGGCCCCTGGCTCCCTGCATCCCAAGCAGGGACACCAGGCTCCGCCAGGCAAGGACCCAGGAAGTCCGACCTTAGGTCCCCCCAGGTGGGACCACGCCCCGCTTGCTCCAGTTTGATTCTGGTGGGCAGAGGCCAGGGTACACATGACCCCTGCGCACAGGCAGCCCCACAGTGCAAGCAAGGGCCACGTGAAAATGACCTAAAGTCCTCCCTGCCCACACAAGAGGGTGAGGGCTGAGAGTTAGGAAAAACAAATGCCAAGAGTGAGCAAGCTCTTTCTTGGTTAAACAATACTGACGAGCAAACAGCACAATTTTAAGGTTTCCATGTATTTTCGATCACTCTAGTTCCCAAAACCATACATTCAAGGCTCAGCCAGGTGACCAACATCCAGGACCACCTGTGACCAAGCCCTGCGCTGGGAAATGGGCTGCAAGGGGACACAGCTGACCCTGACGGGGCACTGGGCGGCGAGCCTGGGAAGGCAGCGGCACCGTAAGGCCCTGCGGGCAGGAGCGCCTGGAGCAGGTCCGGGTCGCAGAAAGCCAGCTCTGGGAGCCAGCGGGAGAAGGGAGGGGGGAAGACGGACAGGGCAGGGAAGAGGCTTCACTCCTGGCACCCTTGGAGCGGGCCAGGCAGGGTGGGCCCAAGCTGCTCCAGTGGGCCCTCTGGGGACACGGCCTTCCAGCTGTCACTTATGTAATTCAATAGGCCCATGTCGACACGGGCCAATCTCACTTTCCTGTGCAGATGGCTATTTCCATCAGCCATGAAATTCAGGACCTTGTAGGTGGATGCCAGCCTAGTCTTCAGTTGGGAGCTGGGCTCATGAGCTCAGTTGCCATGATGCAAACATTACGCTTTCACTTAAAATTAAAAATCAGGTGGCAAAGAACACACCACTCCAACTGAGGAGTGCCCCCTTGTGGTCTCCCAAACAGAAGCCTCCCCGACCCCGGTGCCTGGGCCAGCCTCCCACTTCAGGTGGGCTGAGAAGGCTCCCAGCCATGCAGATGCCCCAGAGAGCAGGCGGCCCTCCCAACCCAGGGCTCCCCGGCCGCCTCACATCTGTTAAGTGGTTGAACCGCACACTCCTCCCTGCCTGTTCCCCTCCCATGCTGGCTGCACACTGAAGGCTCCCCCAGCCTTCCCAGGAGACCCCAGGGTGGCCTCCAGGGCTCTGTCCTCTTCCCCTCCCCCTCTGCAGCAGGGACATGGTCCATGGGCCACCCCTCTCCTTCTGGAAGGTCCTCTGTCTAGCCTTTCACCCAACAACCGCCTCTCCCACCCCGACTAGGTGTCGCCCTACGACTCACTTCTGACACTGCCCAGGCTCGGTGCGGACCCACAGGTTAAGGTTCAGTCCCCATTTCCCACGTCAGTTGCAAGCAGGGTCCCCAGGCCATCCACACTCTGCCAACTACAAACCCCGGGGATCCCATGAACCCCTCGGCTTTGAAAATTTGCTGGAATGACACAGGACTCAGGAACGTGTGCTATTTCCTATGACGACGTCCTGTAAAGGCTACAGGTAAACGCCCAGACGCAGAGGTGCGGAGCTCAAGGTCCAGGAGAGTCCTGCGCGCAAGCGCCTCTGTCCCTGTGGGGCTGCCGAGCGCCACCAACCCAGAAGCGCCAGAGCCCCGCACTGAGGAGTTTGTATCCTCACCACCTAGGCATGACTGACCACATTTTTGGCCACTGGAGAGCGAACTCCATCTCCAGACCCCACTCCTCCCTGGACTACAGGTACCTCATTAGCATCAGTCGGGTGAGAGAAAAGGGGCCCATTATAAATCACAGGAGACGCCCAGGTCACTCTGGAAATTCCAAGGCCTTTTAGGGCTCTGGCAGGAGCTGGGGAGAGGGATGGAAACCAGCTGTATTTCCTCACGCCCCACACCTTTCTTCACATGCCTTCGGGGGACCACACTCTCCTCTGACCCACGGAGCCCAGCCGCTCCTCCCCGCCCCCCTCCTGCACCTGCCCAGCGGAGGCCGACCGGCCAGTCTGGCCAGCGCACTCCCAAGTACGCAGGGCGGGCAGCACTCCCTCCCAAAGAGCAGGGTGTGAAACGGGCAGAGTGCAGTCGCTGCAGGAGGCCACCTCCGCCCCCATGGAGGCCGCGTGACCGCCATAAATCACACTGCCAGCGGGCCCCTTGCTGGGTGCGCTGGGGACCCTTCTCCCCCAAGCCCACAACCCCAGGCTGGCCCCGTGAGAACATCAGACGAACCCCACAGAGGGGCGCCACGCCCCGTGTCCGGCAGTCGTCCTCAAACCCGTCAGGGGGAGTCAGGAGCTGTCAGAGCCAAGAGGCTAAAGACAAACGCGACCAAATGCAACGTGGTCCATCGTGGTCTGTGGGGAGTAAGAGGAACGCGCGTCCCAGGACAAACAGGTGCCGAGTCCAGGGAACCACCGTTAACTCAGTGACTGTGGCAGAGAATCAGAGTGACGTCTGGGGCCAGCACCGGGGATGTATCCAGCCAAGGCCACAGCACCGCTGCGCGCCGTTTCCCAGGGATCAGGGCGCCGGGGGCCCTGCGGGTCCCACAGCGGCCCGGCCGTAACGGGGCGTAGTCACAGGAAACATCCGCGTGCCCGAAAGGGCACAGCCCCAAACCGTAGGCGACGGGGACGTGGAGAGGCCAGAGCGCTCCGGTCCGCGCCCTTCTCCGAGACTCCGAGCGCCCGTGGCCGCGGTGCCCTGGACGCCACCTCGTGCCGCCGAAAACGGCAGGAATCACGTCTCTTTCTCGCAGCTCCTTGGGAAACTGCAAAGCATCTCGAAGTACATCATCTTCCTAGAGTCTCAGTCTTACGGAACAGGTGTTACCCTAACCCCAACCATACAAATACGGACCGGAATCAGGAAAGTGGTAACGTGACAGGGGGAGAGAGAAAGAGAAGTAGGGACGGGGGACGAGCGAGAGCGCTGGCGCCCCGCACGGGGACCCCAAGGGCCCCGCACGCAAGGCCTGGGGCTCCCCCACAGGCGCCCCGGAACGCCCCGCCGGTCCCACGGACGCCCCGCAAGCGCGCAGGGCCTCCTCGCCAGGGTCTACCAGCCCGGCCGCCCCGTCTCAAGAGCCCGGGAAAGGGCCCAAGACCACGGCTGTCCTCGCGACGGGCTGCGCGTGCCACCGAGCTCAGCCCGGAGAGCGGAGCCGGCAGCGCCCCGGGGCCGGCCGGCAGCGCGCTCCCTGCCAAACTTTCCGAAGCCGCTCCGGACGCGGCGGCCAGGGCGGCTGAGGTCACAGCGCGAGTGAGTCACAGGCCGCCGCCCGCGCCGGGCTCGCCCGAGCGCACGGCGCTCACGGCCGCCCGGGCGAGGCGCAGGGGCAGGGCCGGCCACGGCCCCAGCCCGGGGTGACCCCTGCGCCGGGCCGCGTTCGAGCGCCACGACCCAGCGCCGGGGAGCCGCGTCGCCCGTCTCGGCCCCTCCCCGGCCTCCGGCCCTCTCGGGCCCCACGGCCCGCGCCGTCCGCCGAGCGCTTACCCCTCCGGGCGGCGGAACGGGGCGCCGGGAAGCGGGCAGAAGGGCCGCGGCAGCTCCTCAGTAAGATGGACGCCATGTGCCCGGCCGCGGCGGCCTCCGGCTGCCGCCTCCTCCTCCGCGGCTGCCGCGGCTCCTCGCTGGCCCGGCGGCGCCTCGGCCCGCCCGCGCGGACGGCTGAAGGCGGCGTTCGGCTCCCGGCGGCGGCGGGCGCTCAGTTCAAGGACCCGGCACTGGCGACGGCGGCCATGTCCCGGCACAGACGTCCGGCGGCGCGGGGCGGGGCGAACGGGCGCCACTCCCATTGGGCCCCTTGGGCGCCCGCCGCCGGCCAGGTGACGGCGGTCCCGGCGTGCCCCGCGACCCACTACCGGTCCCGGCGTGCCCCGCGGCCGGCCCCGCGCACTGCATTCTGGCCCTCGCCGCGCCGCCGCCGCCGCTCGGCGTGCGGGCCGCGCACGCTGAGGACGCTTTGGCGCGTGCGCGGCGAGCGGCCGAGGGCGTCGCCGAGGGGTCGGGGGCGCTGGACGCCGCGCTTGTCTGTGGGGGTCTCGGCCGCGTCCCGGGCCAGCTCGCGGAGCCCGGAGGGACCCGCGGGTTCAGGGCGGCAGCCAGCCGGACGCCGCCCGCCGGGTGCGCCCGCCGGCGTTGTGTCCCCCCAGGCCTGCTGTGGGGCCTCTGCGGGTCACCCCAGGGCAGGCAGCCCGGGACTGTGAGTCACGGTGCACGTGCGCAGTTGTCCCCACTTACTGCAAGCTCCTCGTGTAAGCGTGACAGAGCACAGTCCGTCTTGTGCAGCTGCGGCCTGATGCCGCTGTTGTTTAAACTTGTGTGAAACCCATGCCACCCGTAATAAAAGAGGCTGCGGCTTGCAGCCTTGCTCCCGTGTGGGCGCCCCGCGCTTTCTTGCAGGTGGGCCTCGCACCTCCGACAACTACCCTGGCCGAACAGCTGGGCTCTGACCTGCGGCGCAGTCAGCAGGGTGAGGTGAGTAGTGTCCCCAGCGCCCCTGAGGGTCCCAGGCGGAGGACATGTGACCCCCAACCTCCCTGTGGTACCCGGTGGCGGCCTACCTCTCAGCGTGGCCGCCTCCGGAGGGCTGGGATGTTGTATGCCCTGTTCGGAGTACGTCAGGAAGGCCCTGGAAGCGATGGAGGTCAACGTGCCCGCAGCCCATCGAGAAGCAGCAGGCCGTGTGTGGCCTGGCGGTGGTGGTACGGCACGCCTGCCAGACCATCCAGGAACGGGCCCAACGGGGGCAGCAGCTGCAGTGCCAAGAAGAGGCCCCGGAGCAATGTCTGGGGGCGGCCGAGCACATGTTAATGGGGTCAGAGGCCTCCATCCCGACGACACGGGATGGAAGTCCTGTGCCTGGAACCTGCCAGGTAAAGCCTGTTGTGCGGCAGCAGATCGACTTGGAACAATGATGGCACCTGGGGGAGTGGCAGCTGGGGCCCCACAAGCAAAGTGACGTACCAGGATGACACGTATATTTCAGCAGAACTCTGGGACTTGACCGAGCAGGTACAACAGAGAGTGGGTGAAACTACTCTCTCTCGGTTGACTTCTACGTCTGTGGGATGATGGGAAGGAAGGCATTGAACTGTCCCCTGAAGAGATGTCCCCATGGGCCTCTGTAACGGCTAGCCCATCCTTGTGCCAACACTTACAAAACGTCGTCTATCCCGCTTGTAAGGCCAGGAATTGGTTAGTGTTGGACGGTCACACCGTTTGGGCAGGCTCTGGCAAGCGACTAGAGTAAATGGACAATCCGTTTGGAATCAGTCCAGATTATCAGGAAAACAGGCGTGCAACAAGTGGCGTTTTGCCCGACGTAGACAAGTCCCGACGAAGAAACATTGACTACGCTCATGAAAAATGTAATTTTAGCTTCGGGTCCCCCAAGGAACGTTCGGGATAATGGCCATCCCATTGGCCTTGTGCACGGACCTCCGGGTACCTGCGGCGACACCGGCAACGGCCCGCTTAGGCGATGCGGAGGTGTGCCGCGAGGAGCGCGCGGGATAAGTGTGCACCGCTGGCGTCAGCAAGCGAGCCCCAGTGGGGCGGGGTCGACCAGGAACACCTGTAAGCCCTAGGTCGGCCTTGAAGGTGACCCGCCAACAGATGCGGTGCAGCTTCTCAGCAGCAGGAGTCTCAGAGGAGAAAATACACCAGCAACAGAATGAGGTCCTGTTGGCCTTTCGGAATCAGCTGCGACTGGAGCAACGATCGACGCCTCTGCTGAAGAAGGGACCCGAAAAACCTGTGAGTAGGGAGCTTCGCTTGGCAGCCTTCTTAGACTAGGGGTTAGGCCATAGGAGCTGGAAGACCTGAGGCCGCATGTGGAATTGCCCATTCACTGGCCCCTCTGCAATGTGCCACATATTTCTTGGCATTGGTGGACACAGGAGCGGATAGCACCCTGTTATGTGGTAGCCCTGGTAAATTTCAGGGCCCTGCAGCTCTCATCGAGAGACATGGAGGGTGTCTAATCCACGTCTGGTGAGCCCCCATAACCTTGGGCATAGGACATCTGCCACCGAAGACGTATGGCATGTACATTTCACTCATTCCAGAACATATTCTGGGTATCGATGTTTTGCAAGGCTTGACGGTACATACAACAGTGGGAGAATTCTGCCTCCGAGTGAGAGTTGTAAAGACCATTATAAGTGGACATCCACACCATATTCCTTTGGTTCAGCCTTAGGCCACCAGAATTGTTAACATGAAACAATACCATTTGCCAGGAGAACAAGAAGAAATAGGGCATACTGTTCTTAAGCTAGAGGAAGCTGGAATTACTCACTCTACACACGGCCCTTTCAACTCGCCAGTATGGCCCGTGCGGAAGCCAGATGGCTCCTGGAGAGTGACTCTGGACTGTTGTGAATTAAACAAAGGCACGCTGCCTCTACAAGCTGCTGTGCCCAACGTAATGGCGATAATGGGTCGTTTGGCACGTGTTCTGCTTCCACTATGCGATGGATTTGGCAAATGCCTTTTTCTCTGTCACTATTGCGGCAGAAAGTTAACAATCTGCGTTCACCTGGGAAGGTTGACAGTGGACCTTCCTTGCGATGCCGCAGGGCTATGTGCGCAGCCCCCCCCTTTATCGTGGACTCATTTCCCAGGATCCGGTGACCTGGGAGCACGCAACTTCAGTTTCTGTTTCATTATGTTGATGACATCATGCTAATTTCTGATTCTCTTGCAGATCTAGAAGCGGCAGCAGCCAGCTTGCGGACGGCATTGGCCGGCTGGGGCTGGGCCATCAAAGAGGACGAGGTGCAAGGGCCTGGCTCTTCTGTCAGATTCTTGGGAGCTGTTTGGTTGGGAAAAGCTAAAGTCACGCTGGAGGCGGTAACAGACAAAATCCAAGCCTGTCCTCTACCTGAAGTTTCAAAACAGTTATAAGCACATTGGGCCTTTGGGGTTTTGGCGTTTGTTTATTCCCCGTCTGGCCACCCTTACGTGTCCCTTTCACGGCTTAGCGTGCCAGGCGGGGGGCTACTTGGGACTGGACTCCGGAGGGGAAGCAACTTTTAAAGCCATGAAGCGGGCTGTTGCCCAGGCACACACTCTCTGTGTAGTCAGTCCTGCCTTCCTCACTGTGCACATCACGGAGGCTAGAATGGGTTGGGGCTTATGTCAAAAACAGGGGTCCCGGAAGGCACCTATAGGGTTTTGGTCCCAGCTATGGAAGAGAGCTGAGAGTCATTAGTGCCTCATAGAGAAACGACCGGCTGCCATTTATGCGGCCTTTTATGGTGGCAACCGAGGCTATCACGGGACCTAACCCCATGACCGTATAGTCATCTTACCCTGTGGAGGGGTGGATACGCTCCTGGGTAAACACCCCCTAGACCGGGTGGCACAGACCCCTACACTGGCTAAATGGGGTGCTTGTTTAGAATAACGGGCATGGCTTTCCACAAGCCCTTTATCTGAGCAATTGCACGCTCTGTTAGATCCTGTGCAGTTCAGGGCTGAAACCCCTCTAGAGCCAGAAGTCCCTGTAGAGGTTCCAAGCCCCCTACCGAGAAGGACAGGCTCCTGTACCAGTGGAAGCCTGGTATACGGATTGTTCCTGTCGTGGGCAACCCCCATTGTGGGCTATGTAGCCTTACGGCCCCACACAGACACATTTTGGTATGAAGTAGGAATGGGACAGTCCAGCCAATGGGCAAAACTAAGAGCTGTATGGCTTGTGTTGATACATGAAGCTAGACCGTTGCACATCTGTAACATTGCACATCTGTACTGAGAGTTGGGCAGTATACCGAGGTTTGACTTTGTGACTCCCTCGCTGGGCAGCACCAAACTGGTTAGTGGGACATCGCCTGTTATGGGGTATAACCATGTGGGAAGGCCTCTGGAAATGAGGGCACACAACAGGTGTGACCCTCTACCATGTCCCAGGACACCGTCTGTTACCGGCTCTGGGCAGTGATGCCGCTGAC
This sequence comes from Mormoops blainvillei, assembly GCA_004026545.1. Taxonomy (NCBI): domain Eukaryota; kingdom Metazoa; phylum Chordata; class Mammalia; order Chiroptera; family Mormoopidae; genus Mormoops; species Mormoops blainvillei. The sequence goes on along the minus strand of PVJD01001098.1, from coordinate 230,113 downwards.
ACTTTGGCCCAGGTCTGCAAGACGAGCATAGTGCCAGGACAGCCAGCAATTGCCCCTCGGTTGCACGAAAAGTTGGGGCATGTAGGTGCTAGAACCGTGGAGCAAGTAGCTAAACGCTGGGGCTTGGAGCTCACTCGTGCACAGGCCCAGGGGACTGTGCGCAAATGCCCACAGTGTGTTCTGTATCCGCACTGGTAGCACCTGGATGCCCAGAAGGGACGTGTGAGTAGGGGCCGTAAGAGTGGTGGGTGGATTACGTAGGTCCCCTACCCAGGGACCAAGGACATAGCTGTGTTTTGGCCGCTGTAGACACTGCCACCAGGCTGGGATTTGCAGACCCCGGAGCCAAAGCCGATCGGCAACGTGCCGTCCAGACCCTTGAACAACTGGCCGCAGCCTATGGTCGACCTATACTCACTGCTAGTGATAGAGGGACACGTTTCACAGGGCGTTTGGTACAGGAGTGGCCTGAAGGACACGATATTCAGTGGCAGCTGTACGTGCCCTATCGGCCCCAAGCAGTGGGAATGATTGAACGCTTAAGGAGTCATTGAAAGAAAAGATATGAACTCTGGAGCCAGTCTGGTGACATTGGCCCCATAACATACCATGAGCATTGCAACAACTTGAACAACTCCAATGAACTGGTATGTGTCCTTTAGAAAAGGTCATTGCAAGGTCGCCTTGTACCTTGCAGTTGGTACACGGAACCACAGACACAAAGACTTTGCCTCAGGTAGCCTCCGGGATGCTGCTGTTACCCGCACCAGAACCCTTAGCAGAAGAACGACCAGCCACCTGGCAGTGGCCTTGGTCTTTGGCTACATCTGGAGAACCATGAGTGGTCCCTACAGGTCCCTGGGGACAGGGACATTATCAGACCTTGCAGGTCCGCCCAGTCCTCGGCCTTCGGCCCACGCCTTTGGCAGTAACCTTACTGGTAGATGGTAAAGGGTCACTGCTTGCTGGAACCCTGTATTTGAGCCTGTGGCCTCTAGCCATTGTACACGGTACAACCCATAGAGCCCCCTTGGCCTCTCAAAGCTGGAGAGATGGTCTGGTACCATTGACCCAGGACAGCACCCTTGGCCGCCACATTATCACAAGGTGGAAAAGTGGCCTGTATTTTACCAGAGGGCCATGATCTTCCACAAACGACATCTCTTTCTCATTACCCAGGTTGACCACTGGAAACAGTGTGGTCGCCTGGGCTCACCCCTTTGCCCAAGTGCATAACGCCTCTGCCCGTTGGGTCTGTACAGAAATACCCACTGACGCTGCTGAAGGGCTGTCCTGGGGCATCGTACCTGCTAGAAGCAGCAGCTGAACATGGCTACGCACTTGGAAATGCACTAAGGCCTGGGATGAACACCGAGCCTTGCCAGACCGTACGGTGGGGTGGTTTTCTTCCCACCTGTGTTTGAGCACCACCACTGTAGTAACTAATGTTACCCACTGGTGGTTGGGACGGCCACATACTGGTACTAAACCTGCTGACTGGTTGCCAGCCAAGTGCCTCTGGGTTTGTGGGCGTTATGGATGACCCTACCTCTGCAGGATGGATGGGGGGCTGCACTTGGGGATGCCTGTATATTGCAGGATGCATAAAACTGCTTTGGCACAGGCACCCCAAAACGTTGAGTCCCGGTATAATTGCTGGCATCGGCAATGCTGAGCCGCATAGTGGTTTTACCCCCTTGCTGTTTTTCTCCCTGGAGGGGGATTATTGCTGTGCACCTGCAAACAGCTTTAGCTGCCCCTGCTGCCCCTACCTTGAATGTTACCCGGCAAGCCCTCTCGTGTCTTCCTGATGAGACCACCCAAATGCACAAAGTGGCCCTGCAGAGCCGCATGGCCCTAGATTTACTGACAGCTGCAGGAGGAGGTACTGGCGCTGTTCTCCACGCAGAACGTTGTGAGTGTGTACCAGGCCGTGCGGAGGATGTGCAACAGCATTACAAGAGATGGGTAGTGAGGTCCAAGCTGCTCATGTCCTAACGGAGGAGCCCTCTTGCCTGGTGGTGGATGTCTTTGGGGCCCTCTTGGCGATGGACCCTTGCTGGGCATCCTTGCTGGTAGTACAGTGTGTCTCCGTTGTTCATGATACTGTTGTGGTCTCTGCACGAGATCATGCGCTTTGGGTTAAGTCCCGGGTCTGCAGCCCTGTCGGGGTGAAGTGTGGGGCCTCTGTAGGTCAGTCCAGGGCACACAGCCGGGGGATAATGAGTCACGGTGCATGCGTGCCATTGTCTCTACTGACGGAACCTCCTTAGGTAAGTGTGACGCAGCAAAACCGTTTTGCGTAATTGCAGCCTGACACCACTGTTGCCTAAGCTTGTGCGAAACTCGTGCAACCCGCAATAAAGTTTGCTTGTGGCCTGAAGCCTTGTGCCCATGTCGACTCCTTGTGCCTTCTTTCAGTCGGGCCTCTCCCTGCCGACACCTACCCTGGCCGAACAGCTGGGCTCAGACACGGGCCCCTCTGAGTCCAGCAGCGGCGGGCAGTGAGGGTGCCGGGGAGCTGAGCGCCTCAGTGTCGCGTGCAGACAGCATTGCTGAGGGCCGGGGGGTGCTGGGCGCCGTGCTTGCCTGTAGTCAGCCTCGGCCCCATCCCGGGCCAGCACATACAGCCCCAAGGGACCGCTGCTTCAGGGTGGCAGCCAGCCAGACTGTGCACATGGCGTCCGCCCAGGCCTGGCCATCCCCCGTCTGGGCTGAGGCCTCCAGAATTGCACCAGGGCCTGCCAAACCCATGGACCTCCCCGCCGAGCTCCTGTGCCTGCTCCAGAGTGAGACACAGTGGCATGACCTTTGAGCCCCACCCCCCTTCCCTGAAATGAGGCCACACTCGGGGTGGTCCCAGGGGGGATCGATGAGGTCACGCAGGGAGAACAGGCTGGGCGGCGTGTGGGAACCTCCCGTCCTGCACCCCAGCCCAGTTGCACCAGACCCTTCACCGGGAAGCCCCACGCTGCTCCCCACCTCCCAGGCTTCGCTCCCCTCAGGCCCTGTGCCTAGAAAGCCTTGTCTGCCTTTCCCACCCTGTGCACCTGCCCGCCTTGCTCACCAGTGTGCCCCCGGGCACCACACAGGGAGGGTCCTGCAGCTCACAGTCAGTGCACGTCTGTTCTCGGGTGTGCGAGCATGGGCTCCTCATCCCCACAGGCTCCCTGGTCTTCAGAACCTGGTGGGCGCATGTCTCCCGCCGCCCCGGGAGCCTTCCCCACCTCTCACTGTCACCGTCTGAAAGAAGTAACCTGCCTGACCCAGAGCTGCCAGGTGCTGGGCCAGGCGTCCCCATCCCATCAGGAGGAGGTGGTGTCAGTTGGTGTAGAGAGCTTTAGAAGTGACACGAAGTGTCTACGTTGGCACAGGGCACTGAGCGCTACAGACAGCAAGTGCGATTTAATCAGAGCACACAGGCCGGAAGACGAGGCCTCCACTGCCAACAAAGCGTAGGGCCAGGCCTCTTTCCTGCCCACGCCCCAGGAGGCAAAGCGGAGAGACAAGGAAGGACAGTCCTTGTCCTGCACCCACAGGTGCACGCCTGTGGATGCAGGCGTGCCACATTCCCAGTGCACAGAATCGTGGCACAGCCAGTTTGTTTTAATATCGTGGACTCTCTTTGTTGTCTTCTCTTTCATTTTGGGGGGCTTCTTTGTCCTCTCCCCTGTTCTCCCCACAAATTGTACATGACCTCCTGTAGTGGCCCCACGTTTACACAAGTGACGAGAGTCAGAGAAACGAGACGGGGAGGTCCCGACAGTAGAAGCACCCCAGTTCGGGAGGTTACAGAATCAGGCTGGAGATGAGGTTAAGGGCTCAGGTGAGAGACCAGGACAGAGAATCAGACTGAGCATTGGGTTAGGAGTCAGGTTAGGGGTCTGGGGGCCCGAGGAAGACTCAGCAGGGCTTAGAGCTGTACTTCGACCAAGCTCGGGAACGGAGCAGGTGGGGTCGGGCTTGACCAGGCTGGGGTTTCGCCCAAAAACACGACAACAGAAGGGAGGACAAGTGGAGTCAAGGTGTGTGGAAGAGAGCAACCATGAGGGTTGAGTGGGAGATTTAAACTGGGGAAGGGAGCAGGGGGGGTGGCAGTTCCACCTGTGGGACCTGCTGGGCCCGAGGGGCTTTGGAGTTGGGCTCCAAAGCGAGCAAGCTAGCGAGTGAGGGGTGCTCGGAGCTAGAACTGAGACTTCAGGAGACGGGTCGTTAAAGCGAAGGTGGCCCCTTGACCCTTCTGCTTTCCTCTGCTGCCAAGCACCACAGGTGATGGAATGGAAAGAAAGGAGCCGGGCTGCCAACCTCGGCCTGTTTTACACGACTGAGAAAACCCCTCTCTCAGAGTCTGTGCTTCAAAGAGTTTGCTGTATGTAAACCTGAACTTAGCACAGTGGATTCAAGGACAAGACCCGAGAGGCTGGGTAGCTGGGCCAGTGTGATTGCAAATACGTATCACAAATGTATATTTTTATAAACCTTTAAAAGGAACGATCTCCATTTTTAATTAAAGTCAGGTTTCCATTCTACTTCGTGGCATTACAGGGAAGTGCCGCGGTCAAGTCCTCGGTGTGGTCGTTCTTCATTATGTCCACCCGCAGACAGACGCTCCCCGCCCCGCACCGTCCAATCCAGGCAGGAGGCCATCAGCTCTCGGGAGCCCCCTCGTGCCCCCTCTGACACCACCCCTCTCAGAGATCACCTCTACCCCGGTTTCGACTGCCAAAAACCCGTGTTGCCTGGTCTTCGCTTTATATAAATGGAATCCAATAGCGTTGCCTTTTTTTGTCTGGCCACTGGCGCACACCATCACGTCTGTCAGACTCACCAGTGTCGTGGGCAACGTTAGCATTTTCCCTTGCTGTGTGGTATTCCATTATACGAGTAACTGCAATTTGTTTATCCGCATCGTGGCTGAGGGACCTGCTGTCCTGGGCCATCGCGAATAACGTCGCTGTGACCATGGTTGCCCATGGCGTCTGCCGCCCGGACGTGCGCCTTGGACCGCAGTAGACTCACTGGTCCGGGCGCGCTGGAGCTCGGCGTGAGCAGCTACTGACAAATGGCTCCACCAGCTTGCTCGGCCCACCACCAGCAAAGCGGAGCGGGCGCTCCGCACCCCCGCCAGTCCTCGATTCGTCGGCACTGCGGAGTTCCCTCCGGAAGATGTGGGGCTTCCTGTGGTCCTTGCTGCATGCCCTTCGTGCCTACAGACTTTGAAGCAGTTCTTCATATGTCCTTGACCGTTTGTACCTCCTCTTTTGGGACGCACCCGTGGAAAGCCAGTGTTAATTTCCCCACTGGGCCCTGCCTTTTCCTTGCTGGTGTGTGAGAGATCTTTGTGTATTCTGGGCGTGGGCCCTTAGATACCTGCGTTGCGCGCGTTTTCCCCCATTCAGTGGACTATCTTTTCAACTTTAATGGTGTCTTTTGAGGAATAGAAATCCTTTTGTTTTAGAGATTTATTTATTTGTGTTTAGTGAGAGGGGAAGGGAGGGAGAAGGAAAGGGAGAGATACATCAGCGTGTGGTCACCTCTCGCACACACCCTACCGGGGACCTGGCCCGCAACCCAGGCCTGGGCCCTGACTGGGAATTGAACCTGCAACCCTTTGGTTCGCAGGCCGGAGCTCTATCCACTGAGCCACACTAACCAGGGCAGAAGTTCTTTATTTTAACGATTTAATCTCTTTCTTGCTGAGTGCTTTTTAGGATTGAAGAAGTCTTTGCTACGTCAAGGCCATGAAGACATTCTCTTATGTTTTATTTTAGAAATGTAATTGTTCTGTCTTTCACATCTGGGCTTACGATCCTTTGGAACTGACGTTCGTTTGTTTTGTATATTGTGAGGTAGGCATCACAGATGACTTTCCCACGATGGGTACAAAACAAATCCAGCATCGTTCATTGAAAAGACCATCTTCTTCCCTGTCCATCAGGCAGAATAATGGCCACCACGGATGTCCATGTCCCATCCTGATTCCAGGACTTGTGAATATGTTACTTTACGTGGAAAAAGGGATTTCGCAGATGTTATATTAAGGGTTTTGAGAGTATCCAGCCAGGTCAGAGTAATCAAGCACCCTTAGAAACAGAAGAGGGAGACAGGGAGATTTGATGACAGATATGTGATGAGTTGGGGACTGGAACAGACGTTGCCGGCTTCGGAGATGGAGGAAGGGGCCTTGAGCCAAGGAATGCAAGCTGCCCATAGATGCTGGAAGAGGCAAGAAAGTGAGCTCAATTCCAGACCCTGCAGAAAGGGATGGAGCTCTGGTGACACCTCACTGTTAGCCAGTGACACCTGAGTCTGATTTCTGACCTACACAGGTTAGGATGATCAATTAGCATTGTTTAAGCCACTCCATTTGTGAGAACGTGTTACAGAAGCAAATGACTGACATACGCCACTGAATTACTGTGGCACTCCTGTTTCACGTGGGACTGTTCCGCTGTCGGCCTTCTTGTTTCTGCTCGAACCATCACCCAGTGGCTTTCATTACCGTAGTTTTATACCTTGTCTACACGTGCGGCGCGAGCGGACCTCCAGCTTACTCTTCTTCAAGTTTGTGTTGGCAGTTTGATGTCCTTTGCAGAGTAGAAGTTCTTAATTTTAATACAGTCAAATTTGTCAGCCTTTCCTTTGACAGCGAGTGTTTTTTCCTACTATCCTTTTAGAGAAATCCTCCCTGACCACAGGTCAGAAGGGTCTTGCTCCTGTCTTCTACAAAAAGATAGGAAGCCTTTTTTTTTTTTAAAGACTTTATTTATTTACTTTTTTAGAGAGAGGGAAGGGGAGGGAGAAAGAAAGGGAGAGAAACATCGACGTGCATGAGAAACATACATCGGTTACCTCTCTCATGCCCCCAACTGGGGACCTGGTCTGAAACCCAGCCATGTGCCCTGACTGGGAACTGAACCAGCGACCTTCTGGTTTACAGGCCAACACTCAGTCCTCTGAGCCACACCACCCATGGTGTCTTTTACTGTTTCAGCCGTATTCCATCAGGAGTTTCCAGGAATCCTGGCCTACAGTGTGAGGTACAGCCCAGCTTCAGTTTGTTACCCTACAGGTAACACAGCACTTCCGAGGCCTCCGCAGTCAGGAGCCTCTCCTTCCCCTGCATCTGCGCCCCTCTCTCCTGACCAGCGTTCCATCATCTGTGCACCTGAGCCTGGACTCTGTCTTCTCTTTCCTTCTCTTTCATTGGTCACCCGTTTCCTGTACTGCGTACCCCACTCCTGGTCACACTCTGGTCCAAGGCCCAGTTGCCCTGGCAAGTCAGTGGGTTCACACGGCTTCCTTTTGGGGGGAAGCTTGCAAACGTGCCGTGTTTGACTGTGAAGACCGCTGTCTCCTTCCTCACTGCCGGCCCTTCTGGTTTGACTCTGAAGTGCCCACGCGTGGGTCACCTCCCGCCAGACAGAATGCTTGGGGCTCCCTGAATGTCTGGCACGTTTCAGTCAGTGTTCCTGTCAAGTTCAGAAAAATATTGGCCCCTATTTTAGCAAGTTTCTTTTTTCTGTCCGTCTCCTGCCTTTCTTCCTCAGGTTTCATTACGCATTACACCCTTGAATCTGGTCTGTCAAGTGCCTGAGACTATTTCTTTGACGTTTTCCTCTCTGTTCTTCAGGTTGGATAAGCACTGTTAGTAAGTTCATTGACTCTACTGTCACCTTCAACCTTCTTGCAAACTCATCCGCCAATTTTCCTCATTTACGTGCTTCTCTAAAGTTTTCGTTCTGTTCTTTTGAAGAACTTCCATTTTTCTGCTGAGTCATTTTCCCTTTGTTCAGAGCATATTTTTCTTTCATTGTTGAATACCTTAACGTCTCTGCCGCGACGTCTCCCACTGGGCTCTGCCGGTCTCCGCTGATGGCTGTATTCCTTGATGTTGGCCACATTTTCTTGTCCCCCGTGCACCATGACTTTTTACTGTGTTTCAGTTATTGGTGTGCGGCATCCTTCCACGGCCACGTCCTTCGAAGGGGAGGCCTTAGCATTTGGCCGGCCTCCCCTTCGAATTCCCACTGTGGGGAAACCAGCCCCCGTGTTAGGAGGACATTCGGGCTGCCCACGGAAAGGCCCGCGTAGGGAGGAACGGAGGCCTCTGGCCAGCAGCCAGCACCCCCTAAGCCCTGTTGGTAGCCCATCCACAGCCCCGTCAAGGTTTTAGGTGATGGCAGCCCTGGGTCGCATCTCGTCTGCTGCCCCACAGGAGACCTTGAGCCAGATCTGTGCAGCTCTCTCACTCCCGAATTCCCGACCCAAATGGTTGGGAGTGATGATCAACGTTTGTCGTCCTTGTGAACCGTTACGTGATACCCAGCAAGAGGTAACGGACAGGATGTGTCTAGAGAATGTTTTGCTCTAGACAGTGGTGCCCACCCACGGCCCACGGCTGCATACAGCCGAGGACAGCTATGAATGTGGCCCAACAGGAAATTGTAAATTTACTGAAAACCTCTTTTTTTTTTTTTTACTCATCGGTTTTTGTTAGTGTTGTGTATTTAGTGTGTGGCCCAAGACAACTCTTCTTCCAGTGTGGCCCAGAGATGCCAAAAGGTTGGACACCCCTGCTAGGAGGCAGCACCAGTCCCCAGGACAGGGATCCCCGTGTCTCAACTGTATGCCAGGGGCAGTGAGGGAGCCTGAGCAAGGTCTCCACTCAGACTAGGCCAGAGCTCCCAGGCCTTTGTTCTCTGGTGAATCCAGGGCCTCACCCTAAGCCTGTGCAGCCCAGTCCTCGGGCAAGGACAGTGAGCCTCTTGGAGTGCCCTCCCCACCCATGCCAGCCCTGTTACAGCCCCTCAGCTCAACCGCACAGCGTGTCCTGGGTGGACCCCACCTCCCGCACCATGAGACTGCCCACACAATAAGAGCTGGGGTGGTCAAGGCGACCTCAGGAATTTCCCTTCATTGGGGTCACAGTCCTGCACTTCCTGTTCCCACCCCCCGAAAGCGCTGCCTCATCAGTTTTTGTCCCTGTCATGGTTGCTTGCAGCGGGAGGCGGGGCTGAGACAGGCTTCTCTGTCCTGATCCCCAGCAGCAGCCGTGGTCAGATTTACTCTCTAGGAGGTCCTTCTACATCTGTGGGGAAACTGGCGAGTTCCAAAGAGTTTGGCATTTAGTTCATGGTAACGGACCAAGGTTGGTCTCTTAGTTTTGACAACACTACTACGGGAAATCCTTTATGTAAATGTAAAATCATTCCAATAAAAATAATAAGAGGTATCCATCTGGCTTGGGGGGTGATGAGTAGGGGAGGGAGAGGGCACGCTCGGTGTCCTCGGTGGCTGTCGCCAGGCTGCTGTCTCTGGTCTGTCCTCAACGCAGGTGGCGACGCCTGTTCTCGGTCCGAAGCGCTCCCCGAGCTTTCCAGCCTTTCTTTAGCTCCGGCCCAGGGCCCAGGGAGAACTTTTATTTTCTTCTCTCTGCCTTTTGGGTTTTAATTTCCTGCCATTTTCATAATTAGAAAAAGAAGTGTTGCCGTAGCACAAAACAACGTTTCTTTAGCTGAAGTCTGAGTGCGTGGGCAGCGCTGGCGGCGGGCCCGGCCCTGGGTGGTCCTAACCCGGGTGCAGCCTCCGCGGAGGACGGGGCGCGGGAGCCGCAAGAGGGGTGCGGGCGGCCCGGCGGAGGCCGCCGCCCATATGCTCGCCGTTGCCCTCGGTCCGCGGGCATAGCTTTTTCCCTTCGGAGGGACCCAGGAGATGCCAACGCCCGGCCGCTTGGAGCGGGAGTGGAGTCGGGAGGCAACAAGGGGCGCCGCGAGCACCGGCGCCGGTGCGGGCGGCGGGGCGGGGTCGCCAGGGGGCGGGGCTCCGAGGCGCTTGGCCAATGGGCAGCGGGTGGGACTCGGGGCGGGGCTCTGGGGCGGCACAGGGCGGCCGCCAGCCCGCGGGCGGTTAGGTCTCTAACCCCGCGGCCCGGGCGGCCCGGCGGCGCGCTTCTCCACCCCGGCCAAGCCGGCGCTGCCCGGCTCCCGCAGCCCCCTGCCCCGTGCTTCCCCTGCGCGTTCCGGAGGGAGCGCCGCTGGGCAGGTGCGAGCTCGAGCCCTCGGGAGGCGGGCTCCGACCCGAAGCTGCCATTCCTTCCCCGCATATTGACATCATTTTGCAGGCAGAGGCCGCACACTTGCCCAAGGCCGTACCCCTAGGAAGCAAAGTGTGGGCTGAATCACGTCCCCCCGGAGAGAGACGTGTTCAGGTCCCAACTTCCTGCCTGCGAAGGCGCCCTTACTTGGAAACAGGGTCTTTGCAGAAGGGTCCACCAGCACAAGCTAGGAAGCGGCGAGGGAAGATGCTCCCCAGAGCCTCGGGAGGGAGCAGGGTCCTGCACACACCCGCCGTCCGGCATCTGGCCTCCCGCACCGCGAGGGCGTTACTGTGTGTTGTTCTGTGGCACTTGAATGACGGCCCCAAGGAAGCAGCACGGGGGACTGCGACGGGAAGCCTGGCAGTCCAGCCGCAGGCAGCATGGGAGATAAACCTGGCTGCGGGTACCTTCCAGGGCACTCAGCCAACCTGGGGGCGGGGGGATGGTGAAGGTGGGCTTCTGGAGAAAGTAGTATCACAGCTAAGACCTGGCATGGGGATGGGGAGAGGAGACAGTACTCCTCTCAATTCACTACTTGCCCAGGGTGGGTGTTCGTGGCTGTCTGAAGGGTGACTGACGTCCAGGGCGTGGGGAGTCAGCTTCACAGTCTGGGAGCTCTGGGGAGAGGCTAGGCTGGACCTGGACGTCCTCCCCATTCCTCAAAGTCCAACATGAGGCTGGCTGAGGAGTGGGGTTTGTGCGAGTGGCACTGGGAGGACTAGCTGGTGGGCAACATCGTCGATTTTATAGTTAAAGAAAAAAAATCCCCCTGCAGAATGTAGAAAAGGACTGGAGGGGAAGAAGGTGGGGCAGGGGAACCAGTGAGGAGAAAGGTCTCCTGTACTCCGAGGAGGAAGTTGAACCAAGGCCTTGGCAGTAATCAGTGGCCGGGCAGAGCAGCAGGAGAGAGGAAGAGAGGAGGAGGGTTTAGGAAGCGGACTCCCTGCAGGAGTAGGGGAGTCCTGGGCTCGCTGGGGTGGAATTTCCCGGAAGCAGCCTTTGGGGGGAAGGTGGTCTGCACTTGCCCCCAGGACTCGACCCTCGTCCTAAGCTGTCCTGGAGGTGACTGCAGAGGCTGATGACAGACACCTCGGGTTCTTGGGGGCTCCCACAGGCCAGCCCCAAGGCAGGCAGAGAGGGGGTTGGACAGAGAGGGAGGGGAGGCCTCCTGCTCAGGCCCCCCAGCCAGGACTTGGGGGGGCTTGGGGGGGGCAGTGAGTGGGGCTTCAGTGCGCATGTCTGTCTCCCTGCTCAACAGGGGGGTGGTCCCTGTGGCCTGAGGGGGCTTGCAGTCTATTTGCTGGCTGCTGGCTCCTGGGGGCTGTCCCGGCGGACTGCAGTGGTCCTTGGGCTGGGTGGGAGATGAGGCAGAGCCTGGCCTTGGGAAAGGCCAGCTTCCAGCCTGGAGAATAGAGTGGTCAGGGCTGGGAAGGTCTGGAGGTGGGAGGCCCCCCACCACTGCTGGGCCTGGGCTCTGGGCCTGCCTTGGGCTGAAGGGAGGGGACCGCCCTTCCCTCCTCTCCTTGGAGGCAGGGGCCACTGGGGGCGCGGGAGGAGGGGCGGCTTGAGACCGCTGGTTTCCACTTGGAAGCCCTCTTTATATGGACAGGGATGGAGAAAGGCTGGGGTCAGAGTGCATGCATCCCCATGGAAACAGCAATGAGCCTGGCCCCTTGGGGACCCTGGCCCTGGTGGGGGATGGGGAGGCCAAGCTGGGGCTCCGGGGCTCCTTTGGCTGCGGGGTCTGGGCCTGGCCTTCGGCAGCAGCTCTTACGGGGCTGTCCAGGCCCTGAGCTGCGGGACCTGTGGCGAAAACGAGCAGGGGAGGCAGAGCCACAGCGAGAACTCAGAGGGGAAAGGGGATTGTGCCTCCTGCAGCTCTACGTCCCAAGTGGGCCATCAGTAGGCGGTGGGCAGCCAGAGGTAGCGGCTGCAGGCCTCGTGGGCAAGGGGACTCCCAGTTCTGCTCAACCCTGTGCTCCATGGCCGCAGGGTTGGTTCCAGAGCCAGCAGGCAGATCTGGGGTACCCTGGTCCTAAATGCCTTGCTCAGCTCAGCCTTAGCCTGAGAGGTGGGCTGCAGGGAGTGGGAGTGGGGGCAGCAAGTGGGAGCCAAGATGGAGGGCAGCTGAACCCCAGCAGTCAGAGCAGGGCAGCCCTTGCCCTCTGAAAGGCCTCTTGTCTGTCTGTGGTTGACACTTTATGTCAAAACTGGATTCTGCTCTGGCCAGGTAGCTCAGCTGGTTAGAGCGTTGTCCCAATATGCCAAGGTTACGGGTTCAATACCTGGTCAGTGCACATACAGAAATCAACCATCTACTGAATGCATAAATAAGTGAAACAATAAATCTGTTTTTCTCTCTCCCTCCATTAAAAACAAAACAAAACACCAAAGACTGGATTCTTAGTCCCTCCATTGGTTGCAGTTGCCCCTGTCTGAGTACAGAGTCTCCATTCAGAGAAGTGATGAGAGTCTCAGAGAGACCAAAATAAGGTTCAGCCCCAGCTGCTGCCGTCCTCGAGTGCCCTGCACACCTCTGGGCCCACTGGATTCAAGGCTTCTCCTCTCCTGGCCCTAACCCACCTGCCTGAGGCCAGCTCTTCAAGAACAGGTGTTCTCTCTCAGCCCATTCTGCAGGGGAAACTGCCCAGGCTCTCAGAAGTTCCAACCTGTGTTTGCACCAAAGTAGTTGCCCCAGAAACAAGTGCCCACCTTTGGGAGCGTCATAGGTGAGCACACCTGTGAGGGACGTGCACCTGCAGATAGGACGTCCTTGTCCAGGAATCTACCTTTCAGCTTTCTGCAGTCCACAGGGCAATGCCCCTGGTGTGTGGAGGGCTGGGGACTGTCTGGCTGGCTAAACTTGCTGAAAAGACCTCAGAACTCTGAGAGACAGACAGCTGGGTCCAGGGAGGCCCACACTGGGCAGAAAAAGACCAGCTAGCTCCAAATCACTTTCTTCAAGAAAATCCGAACACACACTTGCATGTTTTGAATAAATTTACATGTTGATTGCACTATTCTAAATCAGATTTTCTTTCTTTCTTTCTTTTTTTCCTGGAAGAGGAGCCTTCATTCCAAGTCTGTGAAATAAAATGAGGTACAGTGGCGATTTATCTTGTACTGCAGGGGTTTGAAAGATGCTGGGGTGGCTGTAAATGTTCATGCCTGTGCTAGAGGGGTCCAGAGGGCACTTATCCTCCCCCAGCCAGAGGAATGTGGCAAAATGCAAATGTGAAGGGGCCACCACCCAGCCAGACCCCTTCCAGGGGCTCCTGGCGGTGAGGGCATGTCTTCTGGTTGCTCAGGATCCCCAGGACCCTGCAAGGGCGCAGCGCACAGCAGGACCTCACAATGCAGTTCCCAGACAAAAGGGTGAACCATTCATAATCCCCAGGACACTGGAGAGGGCCCTGTCCTGGCTCCCGCGCTCACTAGGGTGGGAAGCAGCTGAAGCTCGCAGCTGGCCAGGGTGGGGGGTCTGAGTGCCCATTTCTCTTCAGTGAGTGTTGCCTGCTAGAGTCTTGCACTGGCAGAACTGACCAGGCCTCTGCACCCTAGCCCGTCACAGATCAGGTGGGTCCGAGGAAGGGTGGGACTGGCGGTGATCACGGTGGCTCTCTGCAACTGAGGCAGGTTCTATAGGAGCTGGCGCTGGAGGCTGGGCAGGAAGACCCTTGAAGGGAAACCTGAGGGGCGAATCTCCGTGTCCACCTTACCACTTTCCTCACCACGGCCAGAATGATCTTCCCAAAGCGGGACTCTGACCAGAGGCCGGCGCTCCTGGGCCTCTGCCCCACCTCAGCCCCCTTGGAATGGCATCTCCCTCAGCAGTTTCAGGGACTGCGATACTTCACTCTGACCACCATCCCACCCCCGTCCGCCACCATGCACCCAGCTCCAGGCCAGCCCTGAGCCTGGGAGGCAGGCGTAAGGCTGAACCCTCGCCTTGCATCTAATCTGCAGGAAGACCGCAACACCATGGGGTCAGCCTGACCCCACCATCCCTGTAGATGCTTGTAACCATCTCTGCCAAGTCCCTGCAGCAGGGCTCAGGAGCGCAGGCGTGGGGGCTCTGCACCTCCTCTGCAGCCGCAGGAACCCCTCCACGCTACCCGCCAAGGTCCAGCTAGGCTTCCCCGTGCAGGGGCACTGGAGCCCGACCGCCGCCTCCCCCGCTGGGGTGGCGGCCCCAGGCCCCGCTCCTTCTTCCTGCCTCGACGGCCTTCTGTGCCTCCCGCGCGTGGCGCGTGCGAGCGCAGGGCGCCGGGCGGGAGGGCGCGGCGAGCGCTCGTCGGGAGCCGGGGCGGGTCGCGCGGGGCGGCCTCGCGGGCAGTGATTGGACGCGCGGCCGTGACGTCAGCACGCCCGCTCGCTCCGGCCTCATCCTCCGGCTCGGAGCTTTCGGTTCAGCCGCCGCCTGGCGCGCGCTTGGCCGAGCAGCGGGAGCGGGGCGCGCGTCGGCGCTGGTCTGAGGCGGCTCGCGGGGTCCTGCGGCCCCGGCCCCGGCCTCCCGGCCCCGCCCGGCCCCGGCCCGTGGCCGCCGCCCCGCCCCGCTTGCCCAGCGCGGATTTGAACGGCCCGGCTGCCGCCCGCGAGCGCGGCAGCCAATCAGCGGCGCGCACTTTCCCGCGGCTTCTGCGGCGGCGGCGGCCCGGCGGCGGCGGCGGCGGGCGGGAGCGCGGGGGCGGGGTCGGCGCCGCGCGCGGAGAGCCTCGGCCTGGCCGCGCTGCGCCCGCCGCCGCCCCCTCCCCTCCCTCGGCCCTCCTTCCCCGCGGCCCCGGTCCCCTCCCCGCCGCCGCCGGAGCCGAGCGCCGCGCCCCGAGAGCCGCCGCCGCCGGAGGATGCGACACACCACAGGTCACTGGGGCGGCCGCGGGCCTGAGAGCGGGGCGGGGGCCGGGGGCGCGGCCGGGAACCGGGCGGGCGGCGGCGGTAACGGGGTGGCGGGCGGGCGCGGCCATGTTGGGCCTCCGCGGCGGCTGCACCTGTGCCGGCCTGCGGGCCGGGCGGCCTTTGTTCGCGGCGGCGCCGAGCCGGCCGGGCCGGCCTTTGTGAGGCGCGGGCCGGGCCGGGCCCGGGCCGGCGGTGGGAGGGGCGCGCCGGGCGGCGGGGAGGCGCTTTTTGTCTGCAGCGGGTCCCCGGGAGACACTGGCGGGCGTCGGCCGTTGGTCAGCGCGGGCGCCCGGCAGCCGGACCGGGCCTTGGCAGGTGGAGGCGTTCGCAGGGCGCGGGGACCTCGCGGGGCTGCGGGCGCGCGCCGCGCCCGGCCCCGCCTCGCCTCGGTGCCCCCGGTACCCCCAGCGCTCGGGGCCGACGAGGGGCCTTCAGGGTGCGCAGAAACGCGGCCGCGGTCCGCACGCTGGCTTGACCCCAGTCGACAGGAGGGCAGTTTTAAATCTAGGCATTTAAAAAACGCTGCTCTTGACTTTGGGTGGAAAGGACGCGGACCCGTTGCTGCCTTGGTGTTTTCCGGCGGCGCCCGGGACGCGAACGGTGCCAGGTTTGACATTTGAGCTGAAACTTAGTATCTGGGCGGCGGGGATTCCTTCCGGGCAGGGACCCGGCGCCCTGGGGCGCGCGTGGGAACAGAACCTACGGGAGAGGAGCCGAGCGTCCGGTGACTGGGGAGCCGGTTGGGGAAGTTCTTGACTGACAGCCCGCGCTCAGACTTTGAAGGCCTTGACTTTTCAGAGAGTTAAACACCGAGATGTGTGTTCCTCCGTCACTAGCCAACCTAAGTACCTCCCGTCAGCGCCCCCCGTCGGTGACAGAGTCTTTTTTATGTGCTTTTAAATAAGGTTATCAGGATGGAAAATGAGCTGTCCCGTTGACGCGTTGGGACTCTTAACTCTTTTATCTCCCAAAATGATTTAAGTGCCCCCGTAACATATTTAAACGTGAGGAGAGCAACAGTATTGAAAAACCACAGCTGCAACCGGTAACACGAAGGAAACGAGCTCCAGAGCCCAGACATCCCTTTCCGCGTGGGCCTGACCCGAGCCCGGGCCGCTCGGCCCTGGTCCTGGTTCAAATCTAAACTGCCGGCTGGAAGCGAGCAAGACTCATGCCCGAAGCACGATGGCTTTGAGTCATTTCCTTTCCTCCCCTTCCATTTTCTCGGCCGCCCAGCAGCCTTCAGTTTGGGGCTGTGGTTGCTAGTGTGCGCCACATGGGTGTGAGCTCGTGTAGGCTTTGTGAGGCGCTCGGGCCCTGCAGTGCCCAGAGCCTGCCCTCCCGCCGCATTCCTGCCCACGAGGTGGCTGTGGCTCCGGCAGTAGATGGTCCAACCCAAGGGTGTCGGATAACGGCGGGCAGTTTGTCCTGTGTGCGCACACATGTGCCAGAATCACACGTAAGGGGTGAACTAGCATAACTTGAGGTTCCCAGAGGCGAACAGAGAAAAAGAAGGTGTGGCTACTGGGCTTATGTTTTTTCTGCAGCTGGTTCACACAGGGCTGATCGTGCGGCGCCTGTGGGAGGGCGAGTTAGGGAAGGAAGCCAGCGTCAGAATCGCAGGGGTCAGAGGCCATGCGTCTCCGCTTCCAGAGGTCCAACCTTCTTCCTACTGGACGTCCTCTCCTCCTACAAGTAGTCCAGCTTTCAGAGTTTACTCATAGGGCAGAATGTAAACTAAAACTGATTAGTTACTTCCTCTTACGGTTTAATGCTTCAGTGTAAAACATGAAAAAGGGGGCGGAACTAGATTTCCTGAGAAGTGCTGCTGAGAAGATAGGAAACACTAATGAAACGCGCCCAGCGGGAGACACAGGATTCTTGTCACCAAGCACAAAGAAGAAAGGGTGAGCTGCTGTGATGCTGAAGTTCACCACGCAAGCTTCTGTCCTGCCTTCGTGAACCTGGACAAGTCCCCTTCCCGAGTAGCGCCTTTACGCGGCAGGGACGGAGGTCCAGGGTTGCTGCTCTCACCTGCACCGTGCTGGCCTGCGGGGCTCTCTGTGTGCAGTTGTTGGGGAGCCTCTCAGCCATCGGAACCCCTCTCCCCGCTTTGGCCACATCGCAGCAACGGTGCCCTTTCCCACCTCGTGTTTGGTGCCCTCAGCCACCTCCAGGCCTCTGTGTGGTGGGGGTGGGCCCTGCCGACCTCCCTTGATGAGGGCAGAGTGCCCAGCCTCCCGGTGGCCGCCCGTGATCTTTCTCACCTGTGGGCCGGACTCTTGGAGGCAGGACTGTTCCCACCTCTGCTGGTGCACCCTCATGGCAGGCGCTCCGTGCTCAGTAAACACCGAAGCCATAGGCACAGGATTTAGCATAACCCAACACCCACCTCAATGCCGGCCCCGGCCTGTTGGCCGCCGTTTTCATGAGCCGCGCCGCAGCAGAAAGGGAGCCGCTGGAGGTGAGGGGCTGGCCCGGGGTCACCCGCTCTCACCGGGGAGCCACTCTGTGTCTGCCTGGCGGGCCTCCTTTCTTTTCTTTTTCTCATCATGGTGCCCTCAAATGTCAAATAAAAATCAGCTATGAGACACAGAAGCCCAACAACAGGACCGACCTGCAGCTTTCTCTGAGATGAAGCGAGCGGGGAGCGGGGTGCTTCCGCTGCCCCCCGCTGCCCCCCAGTGTCACGCGGCAAGGTAAGGAAGACGCAAGTCTTCCAAGTGCAAAAGCAGGAGGTGGCGTGGAAGCTCAGAAGGTTAGGCTCCTACTTCACAAACTCTTCAAACGATTTGTTCATTTCTTTTTTATGAATGGTTATTTATAGTAAGTACTTGGGGAGAAAAAGTCTTAAGTGGCTTACCCGGGGGACTCATCAGTATTTTGCATTTGTCTATTGGTTGCAGTGTAGCTTTTGAAGGAGCCGATTGATTTGATGATACTCTGTTGCTAGTTGGAAAAAATCACGACAGATCTCAAGTTAGTGTTGTTTTTGAGTCTGCCTTCCAAAAAGCTAATGGCCAACCATGAGTTTTTAAAGCATCTAAATTTCTGTAATACTTAATAGTTTCAACAAAATATACAGGATAGAAATTGCAAAGTGTAGGCTGAGCTGAACACTGGCCTTTACTCGTGGGTGTGTAGAGTGTTTCATTTTAACTGGAAGGAGGTGGGACCTCGACTTCTGTGTTGACTGGGTTGTCTTTGAAAGAGTCGATGACATAACTTCAGTTTGTTATGTTGTTAATGGTATGTTTATATCAACAGCGTTTTCACATTTCGATTCATTTTTCATGCGTGTTTTTTGCTGCTCTGTTACGGAGGCCACCTGGTCAGAACGTGTGTTTCTCAGCCAGCTCGCCCACCTTGTCTGGTCTTTCTGAAGCACACACGTGACCACGTGAGGCCCACTCTTTAGGGGTTCCCCAGTGCCCCTTGGGGTTCAAGACCAGTCTCTCACTGCATTTACTGCTTCGCCCTCTCCTGGCCCCCAGCCCGTCTCTGGCTCCCATGCTTCTCCCTTGGGCTTCTGCTCCGTCCCCCGCCCCCCCACAACCCAGTGCCTGCCTTTTCCCGTTAATTCCTTCTCATTCACTCTCCGCTTGGACACCGCTTCCAGAAAGCCACCCTGATTCCTTGCCTGTTTTGGGAGGCGCTAGGGGTGTGTCCTCATCATTTTGTGTCTCATCCGTCCACACTCACTATGCTCCCGCCACCAGGACCCCTGGCGTGCCCCCTAGGTGTGCGTAGCCTCAGGCTGTGGCACTTGCTCCGGTTGGGAACTGTCCTCTGGACCCCTGAACATGTGACCCCTTGCCGGCCTGTACTTCTTGCCCACCCTGGTGCCTCCGGGCGCTCACCCTCCACCTCAGCCCTGTCCCTGCAGTGGCTTGCTTCTGGCCTTCGTGTGTGTCACGTGCGTGTTCGCAACATGCGGCTGCATTGAGGTGTCTGGAAGGGCAGGAGTTTCCTCCTTTTGGCTTGGATTATTCTCTAGATTTTTAAAGCTTTTATTTATTTATTTTTTAGGGAAGGAGAAGGGAGGGAGAAAGAGAGAGAAAAAAACATCAGTGTGTTGTTGCCTCTCTCACGCCCCCTAATGGGGACCTGGACCGCAACCCAGGCACGCGCCCTGACTGGGAATTGAACTGGTGACCTTTCAGTTTGCAGGAAGATGCCCAACTCACTGAGTCACACCGGCCTGGGCAGCTTTGATGATTCTGGTGTGCCGTGCTAGAGTGGTGCCTGAGGGGCTGTCAGTCATTCAGTGACTGAATGAATGGCCCTCAGCCCCTTTTACGAGGTCCAGTGTATAACGTGTCCCAGAGAGCTACAGGTGACAGAGTGGTGTGAGCACATTGCCCTGGTGTGAGGCTGGAAAGGTGTCGCCTCACTGCGGGCTGGCGACAGGTAAAAGGGAGGTTCGTGAACCCATGATAGAGAACCGTGGCCTTCCCAAGCACAGGAGACGGGGGAAGGAGGAGTGGACACATGTGAGAGAGGGGCGACTTCAGTAGGCTGTGGTCGGCATGGGGATCTGGGGTCAGAATGAGGGGGAGTGGGCCTCGGGCATCCTAGGGTTCACAGTTTGCAGGATCGGGGGGTCAGGGTGGCCGTTCCCATCTCCCTGTGGCCTAGTGGGAAGGGAAGGGGGGCTCTGCGTCTCATCTGCTTCCGTCCGTCTCACAAAGAGGCTCTGGCCTCACCGCCCAGCGAGAGCAGCCCTGAGACTGCGCTGCTCGCCCAGGAGAGGAGGCTGCGGCCTTGAGCGTGGTGCGTGGCCCCTGCGTGCTCCTCTAGCGTCCTCACTCCTCGGTCCTCGGCATAGCTCTCGAGATGCCGTTGCTCTGCTGCTCCGTCCCTGTCTGCATGTGCAGTGGCTGCTGCCCCAGGTATCCCTGGGGCGTGCGGGGCTCCCATCCCCCGGCCATGTGTCTCTGTGAGTGCCGTGCCTGGCTGGGCCTGCGCGCGCTATGCGGGCTCTTGCCTCCCTCTCTAGGCTGTGAGTCTTTCAAGGTGAGGACACTCCGACTTGTCCCCTGGATTTCGGGCAGTGCCCAGAGGCACTCAGTTAACAAGGGCAGATAGCTTTTGAGTCTTCTGCTTTCCTAAAGGTTTTTACTTTGTAAATAGGTGAATTTCTAGATTTTTTAAGTTAATGTAATGTTAGGTAAAGGAGTCTTCTGTGTTGCTTTCCCCAAAAGATTTGAAGTCAGGTTGCCTTCTGGGCAGACCTTCTCCTTCAGTGGCTTTGAGCTACAGCACCCTTTGCCTCGGCTCACTGAGCCCTCCCAGCAGGGGACCAAGTCCCAGAGACAGAAAGGAGGACCCGCAGCCACCAGGCGGCCGCAAGCGACTAGAGCGCTGGCGGGCCGGGCCTGACCCCTGGTGCTCTGCTCTGGGGACTTACTGTCCTGCCACGCGGGACATTGTAACATAAGACTGTCCTGGACTAGGAGGGGAGCTGTTGCATTTTGGTTAGGGGGACATCGTGTCATCGGCTGTCAGCTGTGTGCCAGCAATGAGCCAGGACCCGTGTCCCATGGAGTTTCCAGACCTCGCTGTGGGGGGAAAGCAGGGAAGAGCCAGTGGACAAAGCACCACGTTTTTGAAAAACCCGTGAAGTAGTCTTGCCAGATAATTGAACCTGAACTTGTATTGCCAGCAACCAATTTCCATGAAGTTCAGGGTGAGCGAAACACAGCAAAGCCCTCCTCAAAGCATCGCCATCAGCAGAACTCGGCAGCCGGGGCTCATCAGCGTGGAGAAGGAGGGGCTGGGGCGGGAGATGGGAGGCACGCCTGCCCACCGCCCCCCGCAGGGCTCACCGGCACCCAGGGCAGGCCAGCCAGAGGCGCGGCCACGCCCCGCCGCGTTATTTGACACAGTTAGGAACTGGAGCGCTGGCTAGATTTGCTATTAAGGAACCCTCATTTTTTTTAGCTGCCATAGAGGTTTTGTTTTGCTTAAGAAAAGAACATGTCCCTTTTAGAGATGCGTGTAGCTCCTCGCTGATGACAGGGCACACACCTGGGTTTGCTTCCTGCGTCTCTGAGGAGGGGTGGTGTGTGTGTGGCTGGACCAGGACTGCCATGGGGTGGCGGCGGCCCGGGACGTGTGGCTCTGTCTCGTCTGCCTGCCGTGCAGTCAGACCTGTGCAGAGCAAAAGAGGGCTGGGAAAGGACAATGGGGGCACCTGGTAGGTTCCGCGGGGCCGTCCTGCCTAACTGGGGCCGGGGCCAGGGCCGGGGTGGGTGCTGGGGGCAGCGGCAGAGTGTTTGACTGCAGGCAGGCGTGAGTCTTCCACATGTGGGAACAGCCCGTGCCGAGACCCGGGGACAGACGCAGAGAGACGGCTGGAGCCCGTGCCGAGACCCGGGGACAGACGCAGAGAGACGGCTGGTGTGGCTGGGGCAGAGGGTGAGGGAACTGGGGGCGCCCAGGCTGCGGAGGTCGGGGCAGGCTCTTCTAGGTTGAAGCAAAGATTTTCCTCCTAAGAGCAACGGGAGGTTTGCAGGGTGTGTGTGTGTGAGTGTGAGTGTGTGAGAGTGAGAGTGTGCGTTGGTGTGGGGGCGGACCTGTCTGCCCCAAGGGGTGCCTTTCCCAGTCCTCTGCAGCGCTGGCAGTGGAGGAGGGCTGAGTGAGGGGTGGGCACAGGGGACCAGCCTGTGGTTGCCGTCTGTTGGGGTAGAGTCTCTCCAGTGTCCCTGCTTTGGGTAGGATCGTCCCCTTGACGTGGTGTGGCCACACGATTTGCTTTGGACACTGAAAAGGGACACATCTGTCCTGACGGGAAGCGGTCAGGGGCATGTGCTCTCTCGCGCTCTCTGTCTATGACCGTGGAAGCCCACGGCCACGTGCCGAGCCAGAGAGACACTCCTGGGTGGTGCCAAGGAGCCAGTGATCGCTGTGGGGCTTGGCTCTGCCTGGGGCCTCGTGCAACGGCTCTCCAAGTCCAGTCCTTTGGGGCTGGTCAGGAGTGCAGACTCTCAGGCCCACCATGACCCACTGGGTCCCAGGCTCTGCGGCGGGGCCCAGTGGTCTGTGTCTGAGCACTGCGACCTGCCAGCCAGCCAGCTGGTGAGGTGGCGAGGAGGCTGGTGTTGATCTCCGAGAAGGATGGTGCTGGGGGGTCAGCAGTGCAGGTGGCGGGGAGAGGAGGAGACAGGCTGAGGTGGGAAGGGCCCTGGGGCAAAACCGGGAAGCTGCTGTCTGGGATGTGAGTGCTGTCGGGGCAGAGGGGTCAGTGACCGCCCCTGAGATGGCCCTCCTGGCTCCCCCTCCCCCGCCGTCTGCTTATTCTCAGTATCTGTGGGTTGTTTCTGTTTTGTTTAGTTGTTTGTCTTTTTTTTTAAAGATTCCACTTGTTAGTGAAATCACATGGTTATTTATCTTTCTGTGTCTGACTTCTTTCACTCAGCATAATACGTACCCTTTAGGCCCAATCATGCTTTTTTGCAGGTGGCGGAATTTCATTCTCTTCTGCTGGGTAGTATTCTCTTAGACATGCACCACACCTTTTTTATCCAGTCGTCCATCAGAGGACACCCAGGTAGTTTCCGTGTCTGGGCTATTGTAAATAATGCTGCAGTGAACATAGGATTATATATATCTTTTTGAATTGGTATTTCAGGTTCCTTCAGATAAATTCCTAGAAGTGGGATTGCTGGGTCATAAGGCAGTTCCATTTTTAATTTTTTGAGGAAACTCCACACTGCTTTCCACAGTGGCTGCACCAGTCTGCATTCCCACCCACAGGGCACGAGGGCTCCCGTTTCTCCACATCCTCGCCAGCCCTTGTTTGATTTATTGATGGTGGCCATTCTGACAGGTGCGAGGTGGCAGCTCATTGCGCTTTTAATGCGCATTTCTGAGACGATGGGCCATGTCGAGCACCTTTCCGTGTGTCCATGGTCCGTCCGCGTGCCCTCTTTGGAGAGGGGTCTGTTTAGGTCTCTGCTAATTTTCTAAGTCTTCTGTTTCCGTTTGGAACTCCTACTGAGTGGGTGTCCCATCAGCACAACCTTCGTATTCTTTTCCCTCCTGCGTTTCCCCGTCCTCCCACTTCCGCCTGCCTTTCCCTGCCTCCGTCTTTTCTCTCCCTCCCTCCCTGCCCCCTCCTTTTGGCAAGACAGTAGGACAAGGGTGCTCTCTGGTCGCCTTCTTCTGCCTCCCAGCAGTAGGGGAACGGTATGACAGAGTACCGTAATTTTTAGTTATTTTGGGAATATTTTTACATTTTTGTAACTTCCTTTAAACATCTAAAGAAAAACTTGAACTAGGTAACATGTTCATCCCTGTGCTTTAGAATTGGATACGATGTGGCAACCCACCCACTGCCCCCGCCCGGCCCCTGAGGCCCCTCCCCTTGCTGCAGGGGTGTTGCCGGAGGCGGGCGGTGGGCTGGTGAGGGGGCTCCGTCCTCAGAAGGCGGACTCTGCAGGGTTTCTCTCATTTCCCCGCACGTGGCTCCTGCCTCTTATGGTAAGTTCTCCTAGATGCCTGGCCACCCTCAATGGAGGCTCTGGGAGCTGGGGGGGTCAGGACCCCTGTGTACCAGCAGGTGCGCCCCTTAGGCTCTGCAGGCCGCTTGCCACCAGCCTCAGGCACCCAACTGCCCTGGGTGCCTGCGGCATCTGGGCCCAGGACTGAGCGCAGGACCGAGCATGTTCTTGGCTGGGCTGCACAGGGGTGGGCTCCAGGCCCGTTCTTCCTAGACCCCGAGCCCCTGTCTTTGTGGCAGAAGCCCCTGCTGTGACCAGGGATCCTTGTTACACTCAGAGTGGGTTTCGAGGGGAAAAGGAACTGTTTCACACCTGTGCTGGCGACGTGGAGCCCTATGTTTAATGCCTTCCCATTCGATGAGGGTGGATATTTAAAAATTGAGGTCAAGTTCACTAATATAAAAGTCACCACTTAAACCACTTTAAAGTGTTTAATTCAGTGGTTTTTAGTCTATTCTCAGTGTGACACAACCGTCACCACTAATTCCCGAATCTTCCCGTCATGCGGGAAGAAGCCATGCCTGGGATCCTCCCCATTCCACTCACGCCTGGCGCCCGGGTGCCGCCCTCCACCTCCTGTCTCCTGGACTGGTCTGTGGCGCACACTTGGCGCACACGGAGCCCCGTGACCCTGGCACCCCGGGCCTGGCTTCCTCCCTGAGCAACGGGCCTTGAGCTGCCCCGTGGCAGGTCCGCACTCCTGCCTGCGGCTGTGCAGTGCCACGTCGGGGGACGGCCTTGGCCCTGGAGCCGTTTGCCGGTGGTGGGGCTGCGGGTTGCCTGCTCTCTGGGTGGTGCTGCCGTGCCGGTGCTTGTGCAGGTCCCCATGCGAGCGGGGCTTTCGGTGCCCATGGGCCGGCTCCTGGGAGTGGCGTCGCTGGGTGGCCTGGCCACGCTCTGTTGAGCCTTTGGAGGAGCCGGCAGGCTGGTTTCACAGTGGCGCGCGAGGACCCCGGAGATGGGGCGCGTCACCCTGAGAACACGCGGAGTGGAGACCAGTGACGGGCCCAGGGGAGAGGGGCGTCCGCGCGCACGTCGCCGTGAGGCCGGGGCTGGAGTTGCGGAGGGACCGCGCAGGCGGGCCGCCCACGGCCAACATCTCTGGCCTGTGGCTCGGAGCCTCTCTGCAGCCACACAGACCAAAACACGGATAGGTCAGTTATGAAGCCCTCCCTGTCTCAGGCACGTTTCCGTAGGGGGAGCCAAGCGTTTGTGTGAGCGAACTCCCAATCCTGTGAAGCCAAACTTCCGAGAGAGCCCTCTCCCTGGCGCGGCACCGCGGCCGGCCGGCGCCCTGCGGGCCTCGCTCCCCTCTTGACGCTCCCTTCCGGACAGCGCGGGTCCCGGCACTGCCCTTCGGTGAAGGCAGAGCCAACACGCAGTCCCGTGAGGCCAGGGGAGCGGTCCGAGGGTGGGGCGCAGGAGGGCGTGCGCGGGTGTCCTGCTGGCTCCTGCCCTCTGCCCGAAGGCCTGCATGGCGTGGCACCTGGCCTGCCTCTGGCGGTGGGACCGGGCCTGCAGTGCTTCTGCTGGCCCAGCCCTGAGACCGCTCTCTCGTTGTCATGGGCTGAGCAGAGTGGCTGCAGCTGGACGCCCGAGCCCCAATCTGGGAGGGCCATCCTCCTGCCCCCTTCCTTCCCACCCCAGGCCTTCCTCCTTCCTCCGAAACCCCGGCCTCTCCCCTCCAGCATACTGGCTCTGCAGGGGCGAGGAGCGTGCTTTGTCTACCGTGCTGGGTCCAGATGCTGGCGCAGGCTTGGTGCCAGCGAGGCGTGTGCTGGTCGCTAGTTGGCCAGGTGACCTTTCCCTCTGCTGAGAGAGACACTGCCCCTCCCTGGGCAGGGAAACCGGCCTCACCCCTGTGGCCCCGTTTAGGTTGCCCGGCCTCCCTGCCACTGGACATGCCTGGTCACGTGGTGTCCACCGTGTGACAGAAAGCAGCACTGTGCTGCAGACGCCAGCTCTCCCGGCTCCCCTGGGAGGGCTGCTGATGACCCCGAGCTGTGCTTTTTGGTCCCGACGTCCCTTTTTGTCCTCTTTCACCCGGTAGAAACCCGTGCGTTTTCTTTCCTTCGTATACTGATTATGTGTTACACTTGTTACCTGATGATGTTTTACAAGGGAAATACCAACAGGAGAGTGTCGCTGGCCTTGCCCCAGCTTCTCCTCATCAGCTTTCCCGTGGCCCACATCCCTTATTCTCACCCCAATAGTGTCCTCTCTGTCCGGGGGTCTGACGCTCTTGGAAACTCCTTCACTTCCATCTTAACTGAGGTTTCCGGAGGGAGTGTTGATAAATGTGAGGAAGGAAGCCTCACGTTCTATTTAGACAGAAGCACTGTTTTAGAACGGCCACCGTTCTCTTCCTTTCTGCATCCTGCACTTCCCTCTGGGCCCGTGTTCTTGCTGCAGAGCGTCTTCTGGTCTCTCGAGACACAGGAAGCCCCTGCACCTGTGCCCTGCATCTGAAGGATGATTTACAGGCGTTACTCTCCCTTTGCCCTTAGAGCGGTGGTCCCCAGCCTTCTTGGCACCAGGGACCGGTTTTGTGGAGGACAGTTTTCCCACCAACCAGAGTGGCTGTGGGGGAGACAGGAGGCGGAGCTCAGGCCGCAACGGGAGCAGCGTCCTTGGACTGGGGGGAGGGAGGGAGGTTGGGGCCCCTGCTTTAGAGGGACAGCAGCCCTGCCGGCTGCTGGGGCTAAGGGAGGCCAGCGCTCCCATGTCCCCTCCTGCTGGAGCCAGGCAGTTAGGTGTTCAGGGTTCCTTTCTATCCTTCACAGTCTGCGGTTTCAATACGATGTGTCCAGGTATTGATTTTTGTTTACCTGGTTCAGAACCCGGGGTACTTTTTAATTTATTTTATCCTCCCCCAGCCCTCATGCTCCTTTAGTGCAAATTAATTCCTTCCTTTTTTAAAAAAATGATTTTATTTATTTTATTTTTAGACAGAGGGGGAGGGAAGGAGAGAAAGAGAGGGAGAGAAAGATCAATGTGTGGTTGCCTCTCATGTGTCCCCTACTGGGGACCTGGCCCACAACCAAGGCATGTGCCCTGACTGGGAATCGAACTGGCGAACCTTTGGTTTGCAGACCAGCACTCAGTCCACTGAGCTATACCGGCTGGGGTTTGAGTTTTCCTTTCCTTTCTGGAACAGTTTCCATCATTATCCCTTGAAAATTGCCTTTCCCCCCTCCTCCCTGGTCCCTCCCGGAGTGCCAACTCCCTGAGGGCAAAGGTGTTTGACGGTAGCATTTGTAACATAAAACTTACCGCTGTAACCACAGCTCACCGCTCAGGTTCAGTTCAGCGGCGTCAGGCGTATTTATGCTGTCGTGCAGCTCTCCCCGCCGTGTAGCCAGCACGTTTTCCTCTTGCAGAGCAGAAGCTGTCCCCGTGAAATGCTCGCTTTCTACGTGCCCCTCTCCCATTTTCTTGCAGCCACCACCCTGCTGTCTGTCTCTGCGAGTCTGACCACTCAAGGGATGTCATGTACGTGCAGTCTGTAGTGTTTGTCTTTGGTGACTGGCTTCTTTTACTGAGCACCATGTTTTCAAGGGTCATCTGTGCATAGCAGGTGTCAGAGCGAGTTGCATTCCGTGGTCTGAATGGACCGCAGGGCACACCCGCTCACCTGGAGGACACCGTGCTTGCCTCCAGGTTTTGGCAGCCATGAATAAAGCCGCCGCTCACATCCATGTGCACGTTTTTGTGTGTGGGCACAAGGTTTTCATTCCCTTGGGCATTTACTATGGGGTGTAACTGCTGGATTGTATGGTGAGTGTTTGTTTAGTTTTTTAAGAAACCACCAAACTACCTTCCAAAGCCACAGACCCACCCTGGGTGGGTGGCTCAGGCGGTTAGAGCATCGTCCCCAATACGCCTAGGTTGTGGGTTCGATCCCCAGTCAGGGCACATACAAGACTCAACCAGTGAATGCATCAGTCAGTGGAACAACAGATTGATGTCTGTCTGTCTGTCTCTCGCCCTCTCTCCTCCTCCCTCCCCCCTTCCTTCCACGCTCCCTCTTCCTTTTCCTCCCTTCTCCCCTCTCACTCTAAAATCAGTTAAAACAAAACCAAACAGAGCCACTGCGCTGCCCCCACCTGCACCGAGTGAGCGTCCCTGCTGCTCTGGGGCCTCACCGGCACTTGCTGGCGTCAGAGTTCTGGGTTGTGGCTGTTCTGGCAGGTGTGCAGTGACGTCTCACTGTTTCAGTTTGCATTTTCGCAACGACATACGAAGTGGAGCAGCTTTTCTTTAAAAAATTTTTATTGATTTGAGAGAGAGACATTGATTTGTTATTCCACTTATTTATGCATTAATTGTTTCATTTTTTAAAAAAGATTCCATTTATTCATTTTTAGTGAGGGGGAAGGGAGGGAGAAAGAGAGGGAGAGAAGTGACAGTGTGGGGTTGCCTCATGTGCACCCCCTACTGGGGACCTGGCCCGCAACCCAGGCCTGTGCCCTGATGGCGACCCTTTGGTTTGTAGGTGGCACTCAGTCCACTGAGCCACGCCAACCAGGGCGCCGTATGTGCCCTGACCAGGAATCGAACCCGCAAACTTCGGGGTACCGAGATGGTGCTTTAAACAACTGAGCCACCTGGCCAGAGCCCCACTGATGCGTCTGTCCTTGTACCAGCACCACGCTGCCTGACGACCGCACCTTCCCAGCAGGTCTGCAGGCCGGGTGGCGCCCGCCGGTGCTCTGGCTTTGTTCTCATCCTTTGTATCGTGTTGGCTGTTCCGGGTCTTTCCCGCCACATGCAGTCTGAAATCAGCTGGTCGAGATCCACAAAATGACTTGCTGGGATTCTGACTGGGGTGCATTTAACCTATAGGTCAAGCTGGGAAGAACTAATATCTTGACTGTATTTAAGTCTTCCTATCCATGAACATGGAGTATCTTTTCATTTATTTAGTTCTTTAATGTTATTCATCAAGAGTTTTGTAATTTTCCTCTTATAGATTTTGTTCATATTTAGTTAGATTTATTATTAAGTATTTCATTTTTTTGGGTGCTAATGTAAATTGCATTTTTAATTTAAAATTTTACTTGTTCACAGCCGGCGTATAGGGAAGTGATAGTTATTTGTATGTTGACCTTGTGTCCTGTAACTTTGCCATAATTGCTCATTAGTTCCACAATTTTTTTGATTCTTTGAGATTTTCTACATACATGAGTGATCATGTTATCGATGAACAAAAGATAGTTTTCTTTTTTACTTCCCAATATCTATACTTTTTATTTCCTTTTCTTGTCTTATTGCATTAGCTAGGATGGCAGAGTATTTTTTTATCCCGTTTTGTTCAATGCTATAAAACCTAGCACCTAAAATTCAGCGTTTGACACATCGTAGGCACTGTACCTTTTTGAAAGAATAAAACATGAATGTTATGTCTCTCAGTCCCTCTTAAATATTTTTATCTCCTATCAGCCATATTTGTTCATATTTATCTCCTAATCTGTTAATTAATGTATAGTCTGCTATATTCAACTGTTGATTTAAAAAAAGAAAAACCCAACCTTTACTGAAAAAAAAAAAGAACCTATCAGGGTTGAAACCTGAAAGCGTCGCTGGCTCCCTGTCTCAGAAAGTTATTGAGTTAGCTCCTGCCTCTCCCTCTCTGCCCACATTCCCCCTGAATGTCTCCTGACAAACAGCGGGCGAGGGGCGGCCTGGTGCGTCAGGCCGCAGCCCAGCATGAACCTCTGCTGGGGCGGGAGCTAAGCAGGTGGGCAGGGTGATGATACACTGTTACATTTTTCAGTAATGGTTGACGTGCACGGCATATTAGTTTCAGGTGACAACACAGCGATCGGACGTTTATGACGTTTATGACCGAGGAAGCGACTCCCCTGCCATGTCTAGCACCTCACCCCTCACCCCCCACCCCCACCACCACACGTGGCCATCGCAGTGTTTTGGCTGTGTTCCCTGTGCTGGACTTCACATCCTGTGACCGCTTTTATAACCAGCAGTTTGCACATCTTAATCCTGTCCCCTTTGTCCCCCAATCCCTTCCCATCTGGCAGTTATCGCAGTGTTCTCTGTCTCTATGAGCGTGTTTCTATTTTTAAAAATTATAGCTTATTGAGTATGCTACTACAGTTGTCCCAATTTCCCCCTCTCTGCCCCCTCCTCCCAGCGCCCCCCACTCCGTCGGGCAGTCTCTCTGCCGTTGTTCATGTCCATGGGTTCATGCCCATAAGTTCTTTGGCTTCTCCATTCGTTTGTTTCTTGTTTGTTTGTTTGTTTGTTTATTTTGTTCTTTAGATTCCACCTATAAGTGTGATCATATGTGTGACATTTCACTGAGCGTAATACTCATTGGGCCCACCTGTGTTGCCACAAATGGTAAGATTTCAGTCTTTGTCACGGCTGAGTAACATTCCATTGAATATGTGCCACCACCACACATTCCTTACCCACTCGTTCTCTGATGGGCGCTTGACCTGCTTCCAGACCTGGGCCACTGTAAGTAACGCGGCAGTGCACACGGGGTGCACGTATTCTTCAGAATCAATGTTTTGAGTTTCTTCAGATAAATACCCAAAAGTGGAATCACTGGGTCATGAAGCAGTTCCATGTTTAATTTTTGGGGTATCTCCACACTGGTTCCCATGGCGGCTGCCCCAGTCTGCATTCCCCCCACAGTGCTTGAGGGCTCCCCTTTCACCACATCCTCGCCAGCACTCCTTGTTTTTCGATCTGTCGATGGCCACCGTTCTGACAGGTGCGAGGTGGCACCTCGCTGTGGTCCCTCTGCCTCCCTCTGATGATTAGTGACGTCGAGCATCTTTTTTATGTCTGTTGGTCTTCTGCATGTCCTCTGTAGAGAAAAATCTGTTCCAGTCCTCTACCTGTTTTTTAGCTCTGTTGTCTATCTTTCTGGGGCTCCCCCACCCATGGCGCTCCCTCCACAGTCCCTCTCCCTTTGGGAGTTCTGTTTCTCGCACAGCTGTGCATTCGCCTCAGACCTCCTCAGGAACAAAGCTGAGAAGCAGGGCGCGTGCCCAGCACTGTTCCTCTTTTTCGAGAGCTGACCCCCATGCACGTTCCCCTGCCGTCGGTCCCTTTCCAGCACGTTTGGTAGTTTCTGTGTTTCTGTCTGGTTAGCTTGACACGGGCTGGAATGGGAACCCCCTCTGCCATACTTTTAGAAGGTAGGGCATGAGTCAAGCAGAATACTCTTCTGTGTGTCCCAGGGCCGCGGGGCGGTCCGGCGCCCCTGACTCTCCCCTGGACTGGGGCCGTCTCTGCTCTGCGCCTTGTCCCCTCCAGCTGTCCCTCTCACCCTGCCCTTCCTGTGGGAACCGCAGGTGCAGGCCCCACAGCCCTTCCTGCCGCTTTTTGGACGTCCCCGCCGCGAGACAGCTGGCAGTTTGCCCCGGACAGTGCTTTGCTGGAGAGCTGCACCATGTGGGCGAGGGAGTCTGCCAGCGTCCGTACCCCTCCCAGCATTTGTCTGTAGCGGTTCTCACGTAGTGACAGTCAGAAGTGTGTCCAGATAGGCCAGACGTCCGTGGACCACCTAGTCGTCCTCAGTCGGAGCTGCCGTTGCACCTCATGGTGCCTGTGGGGCTCACTCTTGCCTCCCCGACATCCATCCAGTGCTTTGGGTACCTCTTCTCGGCGGGGCTTCCCGGGTGGCTGCCCCAGGGCACTCTCAGTGGATGGCCCCCTGCTGGTGTGGGTACTGACCTGCACCTGGTCTGGCTGCCTTTGGGGTTTGGGCGCCTTCCTTGGGGATAACAGCTGTGAAGAGTCCCCGGGGACAGTGCGGCCAGAGGGGTCTCTGCAGGAGGTCCCAGGGCTCAGGGCCCAGGGCCTGTGAGCGCGTTGCTGGCAGCACACATCAGGGCTCCGCACTTGCCCTTGGCGAGTTCGTCTCCGGGTGGTGGCTCCGTCAGGGTTACGGCCCCGGCCAGGCCCACCGCGGCACTCACGCTGACTGCCGCCTCCCTTTCTGACACTTGGGTCTTCCGTCAGCTGGCACTAGTGGTTTGCCAGGCATTGGGACTTTTTTTTTTAATTTTAGATTTTATTTAGATTTAGATTTTGTTTTCTTGGTTTTAGATTTTATTTATTTTAGAGAGATGGGAAGGGAGGGAGAAAGAGAGGGAGAGAAACATCTATGTGGGAGAGATACATTGATTGGTTGCCTCTCACACTCCCCCAACTGGGAACGGAACCCACAAGCTAGGCGTGTGCCCTGACCGGGAGTCGAACCGGCGACCGTCTGGCTCTCAGGCTGGTGCTCAATTTACTGAACCATACCAGCCAGGGCAAGGAACATCTGGTTTTAGACTTTGCTACCAAGTGACCTATGCCCGCCAATGAATCCCTGTCTTGGAGGCCGCTTTAGCCGCGACAGACCTGCTCTGTGTGGGCCGTCTCGGGCAGGCATACTGGACCAGGTGACGAAGTCCCTTTTGGGGGTGATGAAGCAGGTTGGGTGCTGCGTCCCCGGCCACATCGCTGATGAGAGGTGGTGGCCCAGCCTGAGTGTCCATGCCCGGCTTTTGTGTTCTCTTCCTTGAAGGCTGCTTCTATTCTTTCCAGCTTTATCATGTTGTGATTTCGTGTCATTTTTCTGGTATTTGAACTGCCTTCTGTGACATAAATCATTATACATCAGAAATTGACTCAAAAAAGCAAAACAAACCCACAGCGCCATAGAGATGTTGGCATTCTTGTGTTAGGGTTTAAATGTAATGTTTCTTTCTTTCTTTCTTTTTTTTTTTTGTTCTCCTAATAGTGTAGTGTTCTAAGAACGGAAGAACCTGGGCTGAATGGAATTTAGCATCAAAAAAAGTCCTCTCTCTGCTCAGAAAGTTGTCAAGTGCATAAGGATGAAGCAGGCCCCCGAGATCCTCGGCAGCGCCGCCGGGAAGGCGCCGGGCTGCGAAGTGAGCCGCGAGTGCTCCGTGTTCCTCAGCAAGGCCCAGCTCTCCGCCAGCCTGCAGGAGGGCGTCGTGCAGAAGTTCAACGGCCACGACGCGCTGCCCTTCCTCCCAGCAGAGAAGCTGAAAGACCTGACCTCCCGCGTGTTTAACGGAGAACCCGGTGCTCACGATGCCAAACTGCGTTTCGAGTCGCCGGAGGTGAGAGGGGTGGGGACCCCGCCTAACGTGAGCCCCGCCAAAAACGGCTCTCCAGAGATCAAACTGAGAATCACCAAGACGTACATGAACGGGAAACCGCTCTTTGAGTCTTCCATTTGTGGAGGCGCTGCTGCTTCTGTGTCCCCGTCGGAGGAAAATGGACAAAAGCCAGGAAACAAGGCAAAAAGGAGCAGGAAGAGGAGCATAAAATATGACTCCTTGCTGGAGCAGGGCCTGGCGGAAGCGGCCCCCGTGCCAGAGACCTCGAGCCCCTCTGACAAGAAGGTATGCGGGGGTGCGGCGGGGGCGGTGCAGCGGCCACTCCCTGAGCAGGGGAGCCCCGAAGGACGCCGTTGCTGCCCGAGGTGGGGGAAGGGGCGTGGACGGGTCCCCCAGGGTCTGCACGGGCTGCGAGGTGGCGGCCCCGGCTCGAGGACGCCCCAGCGCGGCCTCCTGTAAGCCTCCCCACTCACGGCGCGGCCTGTTGGGAGGCCTAAAGAGGTCAGTGCCGTCTTCGAGGTCAAAGTGGCACAAAGAGGTCACACCAGTTTCTGAATCCAGGTGTGGCCAGTTCCAGGCCCTCTGGCTCTCCTATTTTCACGGCCTCACCTCAGGAGATGCGCGGGCCTGGCTGTGGTCGGTGGCGGCTTGCCGACACCCCGCGCGGGCTTCTTGGCGCTGCCCGCCCGATGAGTGAGTGTGCGACAGAAGGGCGCCTGCCCCCTTCCCCAGCAGCCAACTGTCCCTCAGCGTCCTCCCCAGCAGGGCTGCGCTGGGCCCGCTCGGGCTCCCTGTGCCGCCACCTGCCGATCAGACCCTGGGGTGCGGAGGCCCGGCCCGGGGGACCCCGCAGGAGTGCGGTGCTGTGCCTCCTCCCGCCTTAAGGTGACTCAGGGTGGCCCCCTCAGTGAGTCTGTGCCCTGCCCTGCGGGGCAGCCAGGGAGCCTTGGCCGTACCGAAGGGACCCACAGCCTTCCCGGCCACCAGACGCTGGAGGTCTAGCCACAGGCCCTGTAGTCTACGTGCAGCAGTGGGGACGCGAAGCCGAGACCGGTGTGGGCTGGTGTCATTACCAAGGTTGGACTGTTAGTTTAAAATGATCGTCGAGGAATTTTATTTACAATTTCCCCAGATAGGAGAGGAGACAGCCAAATTTTTCTTGAAATTATTAAAATAATGAAGAACTTGGAGGGTTTAAAAAATGCCGTTCTGAGTGCTCAGAGGCCGCTTAGGCCTGGCTAGCGTGAGTGCCCTGGCAGGTCTCTGAACCGGCCGGGGCCGGCGCGTGGTTCCGGGGGTGGCTGTGGGCGTGGGGGACTCACGCGGGGAACAGGCAGGTTTTGCTAAAACGGGTAAATGCCCTGTGTCCTGACGTTCTTCCTTCAGGGCGGTGCCCTGACACTTGCCCTCAGGGGTTTGTCATGGGGCTGTGATGGCACCTGACGTGAGACCAGGTGCTGTGGACTCACTCGAGGGCCCTCTCAAAAGTGTGTTGTGTGGCAGCTGCGCCCCAGCCCTGCGCCGGGCTCGCCCGGCCCCGCGGATGGGAGCCTGTGGCTGGCCCAAGGGCATGGCCCCCGGCGCCTGGGGTTCGTGCTCCGGAGGAGGTCAGGGCTGCGCTGGCTGCCTGTACCCCGAGAGCAGGACGAGGTGCCGGGCAGCAGGTGGCCCGGGTCAGGCCTTCAGCCTCCGAGCCACCTATGTTCTGTGACAGGGAGACCGAGTCCCTGAGGGCAGGAGAGGCCCCCTTTTGCTGGTGTATCGGGGCTGCGGTCTGACTGCTGTGGTGTGTGTGTGTGTGTGTGTGGAAGCTCCCACCTGGTCATCCCCTGAGGACAGAAGGTCGGGCCGAGGGGTAGTGTGGGGTGTCAGCACGTGCCTCTTGTTCATTTTCAGACTCCAGCTACGAAAGAGCCCTGTCTGGGTGCCGGC
Source organism: Mormoops blainvillei (assembly GCA_004026545.1). Lineage (NCBI taxonomy): Eukaryota > Metazoa > Chordata > Mammalia > Chiroptera > Mormoopidae > Mormoops > Mormoops blainvillei. The sequence continues at coordinate 195,569 of PVJD01001098.1, read as the reverse complement.
AGAGACAAAGAGCACCTGCTGAAGTACAACGTCGGCGATTTGGTGTGGTCCAAGGTGTCCGGGTACCCTTGGTGGCCGTGCATGGTTTCTGCTGACCCGCTCCTGCACAGCTACACCAAACTCAAAGGTACCGCGTCTGGGGCTGACCTGACGCCTGTCTCACCAGCCCTGCACCCCGCTCACCACCCAGCCTCTTTCTCACTCATCCTTAGAGAGCCCAACTGTGGCTCTGCCTCCTCCTCTTCTCATTGAGCTAAAACGCACGTGACGTGAAATTCGCCATCTTACCCATTTTTAAGTGCACAGTGGAGCAGCGTCAAGCACATTCACCCTGTCGTGTGGCCGTCACCCCCTTCGTCTTCAGGACTCTTGAGAGACCGACACTGTCCGTCCCCACAAAACACTCACTAAATGTTCATGAGAAACAAGGTAGCTTCATGTTATTTCGTCACATGTGTGTGACAGATTCCCTTTGTCAGGCAGACGCTCCACCGTCTGCCTGAGTCATGTTCATGGCCAAGGGCAGCTCTGCTGACTGTAGTGTGAGGGCGGCGCCACAAGCCACCTAACGTGTTTCTGGGTTGTGGCTGGTTTATTACACGCTTGTCAACATGTACTGAGAGGTTGATAGTGGAAACCACTGCCCTCCACACCCAAGAAGTGATTATTTTTAATTCTTTCAACATTTTCTCACAGTTTTTACTGCTATTTTTTAATTTTTTTCCTTTGGACATTTTCAGTTGACTTTCTGTTAGGGAAAACGAAAATTGATCTCTCCAACCATTTCCGGTTTTCTCCCCTCCCATCCTCCCACATAATTAACTCACTGTCTTTATCAAACATAAGTGTTTATGTAATATTAACTATGGGTAAAAAGCACTCAGAAAAAACAGGTTGTGTGCCGTAATTGTATTTTCTTTCTTGTACAACTTTTTGTTTTTCTTGGAGTTAATTATTGCTTTTCTTTCAAAATCATATGCTTTGCTGTCCATACAGCCTTAATTTTTATCAAGTATTCATTTCTTTGTCCTTAAAAACGTATCTTGTTGCCCTGGCCGGGCGGTTCAGTGGGGTGGAGCGTTGTGCTGTGCACCAAAAGGTCGCAGGTTCAGTCCCTGATAAGGGCACGGGCCTGGGCTGTGGGCCCCATCCCTGGGCAGGGCGCGTATGGGAGGCAGCCCGTTGATATTTCTTGCTCACATCGATGTTTCTCTCCCTTCCTCTCTCTCTAAAATCAATTGACATATTTTTTGAAAAGCTTACTGTTATATAGTGGGCTTCTCTTGTTGGGGAAAAAATGAAAACCTGTGTTCGGTCCCTGTTTTCCCTTTTCTGCTCCTTGGACTTCACCTGTTGTTTTTTTTTAAGTATGTTTTATTGATCATGCTGTTACAGTTGTCCCATTTTTTTCCTCCTCTTTATTTCCCCTCCACCCTGCACCCCCCCACCCCCCAGCATTGCCCCCTCCCACTTCGTTCATGTCCATGGGTCATGCATGTAAGTTCTTTGGCTTCTCCACTTCCTACACTGTTCTTAACCTCCCCTTGTCTATTCTGTACCTACCACTTACGCTTCTTCCTCCCTGTACCTTTTCCCCCATTCTCCCCCCCGCCCCCCGCGCTGATAACCCTCCATGTGATCTCCGTTTCTGCGATTCTGTTCCTGTTCCAGTTGTTTGCTTAGTTTGCTTTTGTTTTTGTTTTTGTTTTTTTAGGCTCTGTTGTTGGTAGCTGTGAGTTTGTTGTCATTTTACCGTGGAACTCACCTGTTAGCCCTTGCTCCCTGCCTCCCAGATTTTCCCTTGGGGTGGATGCGCCCCCTCTTCTCACCCTCTCTCCCCGGAGCGCCCTGCCAGAACCGCCCTCCTAGGCTCTGTCCATGCTGTGGCACTTGTGGGCTTTGTGCTGACTCGTCTCAACTTGGTTTTCCCTTTTTGCTGGAGTACAGTTTTGGTGTCCTAAGGAAGTGTGAGCAGCAGGTGGATCGAGTCCCTGTGGTTCGGAGATGCTACTTCTCTGCGCCTGTGCCTGCCTGATGGACTTGGCTGGGTGGGTGTAGAATTTTATGTTGAGAGTAATTTTTCTCAGAAGTGTTAGGTATTACTTCATTTCCTGCTAGCATCCAGAGTTGCCCTTGAAGTACCTGTCATCCCATTAACGTGGACGCTGCCCTCCCCGTCCCCCAATTGCTTGACTGTCCCAGGTGGGTGTCCTGGTGTGGGTGCTGGGTGAGGCCCTTGGGGGGGTGTTTAGTTCCGAGACGCGTTCTTGTGTCGTTTGATGAGTCTCTGTCTCTCTCTCTCTCTCTCAGGCTGTTCGTTATTGGGTCTTGTGCCGCCTCGATTGGTCCTGGAGCTTTCTTTTGGGAGCAGGTGTTTTTCATCTTAGTTTTTGCTGCTTTTTGGAGGATTTTTTACTTAGCTTCTAAGCTTTCTTACTGAATTTTATTTTCATGATCGTACTTAAAAATTGTTTTTTTCAGAGTTTATTTATTTTTAGAGAGAGGGGAAGGGGTAGAAAGAGTGAGTCACACCAGTGTGAGAGATACATCGATCTGCTGCCGCTTGCACAGGCCCCAACCAGGGACCTGGCCGCCCCACCCAGGCCTGTGCCCTGAATGGGAATCAAACCGGCCACCTTCCACTTCGCAGGACGACTCCCAGCCCACTGCTCAGAGGCGGTCAGGGCCGTACTTTAACATTTTTAATAGCTCTTTCTTTGTTCTCCTTTCGTGGCGAATGAGCGTGTTTCTGTGGGTCGCAACCCCCTCGGATGGGCCCGCAGCTCTGCAGAGCCCCCCCGTTTGCATGTTTGCTGGCTGATGTCTGAGGGAGCAGCGTGCGGAGGGCCTGCCGCCGTGTGCGCTGGGGGGAGGCTGGCTGCTGCTGTGTCGCGGGGTCCCCAGCAGCGCCTCTTGACTTCTCGGGGCCAGTGTTCTGTGTGAGGGAAGGGACTGCGGTTCCCGACGGAGACCCCTTTTCCCCCATTGGCACCGAGGTCTGGCCTTGTAGCCGACGATCTCGCTTTCGCCCTCCTTCCGCTTCAGCCCCATCCGGCACCCTCTCCTGGGCCTCGGAACCAGGGGTCTCTCCCCTCACCCAGACCCCTCTGGCTGCTCGGAAGGGCGCGGCCTCTCTCTGCTGGGACCAGCAGCCGTGGGCGTCTTGGGGCTTCTCTGGCCTCATGGCTGCCCTCACCACCCCCGAGCTCTGCAGCGAGTGGCCGGCAAGGCTGCCAGTGGGTAGGAGGTGGGGTGGGTTTTGCGCCCAGGCCGTCAGACCCCAGCCGGCTCCCCATCGCTGCTGTCTAGTCCGTTCTCGGCTGAATGGCCCTCGTGTGATAGCCTCTCTGGTCTTACTCGTTTGGAATCTTTTTACGTGGATCTGGGAAGGGGGAGGTGAAGGAGTGATTTGGTAAGCTTTCTTTCCCACGCAGCTCTGAACTTTACCCGGGTGTCCTTCCTTGGTGTGGACATGGGCTGGGAGAGTAGGTTGTGACGAGGGTGGCACTCGGCGTCAGGTACAACGACTCTGCCAGTGCTTGGTAATAGACTTGCCCAATTTCGTTCCAAATTCTAACTTCAAGGTTTTTTGTTTGTTTTTTTTTAATTTCTTTTTTTAAATTTTATTTTTAGACAGAGGGGAAGGGAGGGAGGAAGAGAGGGAGAGAAACGTCAATGTGTGGTTGCCTCTCGCGCACCCTCTACTGGGGACCTGGCCTGCAACCGAGGCATGTGCCCTGACTGGGGATCGAACCGGCGACCCTCTGGTTCACAGGCCAGCTCTCAATCCACTGAGCCACACCAGCGAGGGCTATCTTCAAGTTCTAACATTTTATTTTAAAAACCAGGTCAGAAAAAGAGTGCACGCCAGTACCACGTCCAGTTCTTCGGTGACGCCCCCGAGAGAGCGTGGATATTCGAGAAGAGCCTGGTGGCCTTTGAAGGAGGAGGACAGTTTGAAAGGCTGTGCCAGGAGAGTGCCAGGCAGGCACCCACGAAAGCCGAGAAGGTCAAGGTGATGGGCGTTCCTCAGTCAAACCCCACATCACCAGCTTGATTTTTATTCTTAATTATTTACCTACCTTGCCTTGAACTTATGGTTGCCTGAAATAGTGTGATGACTCCTAAGTATGCTGTATGACATGTCTCTTCTTCCTCATTTGATAACTTCCAGATATAATTTGCTTCGTAATTTTTATTTTTCTTTATGGGTCTATAAATACATAAACGTGCAATATATGCCATGTATCTGCATTTACATTAGTTAAATGTGATTAAAATTTATTTCTAGCTTAAAGAAACATTTACTGGGCTGAACTCTATGTAAAACCCTCAAGTTAATTGGTTTTCATAGTTTCTGATTTCTAAATTTACCTGAAATTCTAAAAGTCTCCTTTAAAGTGGGGTAACTTGCACGTTTTTACAGTGAAACTCACAGTGTCCTGTGCTCCTCTTTCCAGCTGCTGAAGCCCATCTCAGGGAGGCTGCGGGCACAGTGGGAGGCCGGCCTCCTGCAGGCGGCAGAGGCCGCGGCCATGGCTGTGGAGGAGCGGAAGGCCAGGTTCACCTTCCTCTACGTGGGGGACCAGCTCCACCTGAACCCACACGTGGCCAAGGAGGCAGGCACGGCAGGGGGGCCGCCAGGGCCTGCCGGGGCCCCTGGACCCCGAGGAGAAGAGGGCGTCTCTGTCAAGAGAAGGCGGGGAGCCACCCTGGCCCGCCCCGCCGAGGGCCAGGACAGCTGCCCTGGGACGGCGCCTCCGAAGGCGGCCGAGGCCGACCCCAGGAGAGGAGTGGGCTCTGCTCCTGGGAGGAAGAAGGCCGCTGCCGCCGCGCCGCGGAGCAGGAAGGCGGACGCAGCGTCCCAGTTTCTGGTCTTCTGTCAGAAGCACAGGGACGAGGTGAGTGCCACGCAGTCCGGGGCTGTCCTTGCTCTGGGGCGTGTGCACCCGCAGGGCCGTCTCTGGCGACCCTTGTGCCAATTCAGACCTAACAAGCGGCGGGTGTCTCCGTGGTCCCCCCGTCACGGGCGAGGAGGACCAGGCGGCGGGCCGTGGCTTCCGCTGGGCTGCCCAGGCAAGGACGCAGCCTGGGGCTCGGCCCCGGCGCCGGGCGAGGGGCTGCAGAGGCTGCGTTGGAGCTGCGACTGGGCCGGGCCCAGGTTTACTGACCTGTGCGCCCACGAACCCCCGTCTGCTGAGCACCTGTTGCCACGATACTTCACGGGAATATGTCAGCAGTGTGTCAGCAGTGTGAACATTTGAGTGATTTTCTTGTGTTCATGGGATACGTGGTCTGTTAGTCTGTGGTGAAGGCTTGGTTCTGTTGTGTGGGACTGAGGAGGTCGGTTTTGGTTTTGTTCACTGTTACAGTGAGGGGCTGGGTAGGGCATTTCTCAGGAGTGCGAGGGGGAAACCTGTCATTGTGATTTATTGTCGCAGATTCAATGCTTATCTCGACAGATGGAGAAAAGGTGTTGGCTAAAATTCATTACTCTTTGATACTTAACAACCCAGGATTAGGGGTAAAATTCCTAGATTCGTTCAAGGGTTTCTATTAGAACTCTCAGCAAGCATCACGCTTATTAACACAACGTTAGAAGTATCTCTTCTTTAAAATTAACGTGACAGGGTGCCTTTCTGTCACCTCTCATAGAAAATACGGCAGTGAAAGTGCTAACCAGTACAGTAAGACGAGAATTAAAAAGACCTCATCATAAAGGAAGAAAGGGAGCCAACATCGTTTTCAGAGGTCTGTGTAGAAAACTCAGGAGAATCTATAGAAAACTTCTAGAAGTAGTCCGAGTCCTGCACTAGAACTGCTGGGTGTAAGGCAGAGTACAACAGTAGAAACAAAGGGGATGTCATGTTAGAAAAGGTACCGTTTCTGATATAGCAAAAGTATAAGGTGCTGAGGCATGAATGTGACAAGACGCGTGTAGCTGTGGAGAAGGACAACTCTGACAGGGCGGCAGGCCCAGGGAAGCCGAGGTCCCTCCCCACAAGACTCCCCGTGGGAAGGCCCCGTGCCCTGTGGCTGGAGTGGGCCATCTGCCGTACTGCGGGGAGACACGCCCTCCCCCGGCCACTTGCACAGGACTCTCCGCGCTGTGTGTGTGGCCACATACAGCCTCACTGGCAGAGAGGCTCGGCCTGAGGACTAGGCTGCGGAGGGAGGTCTGCCACCGAAAATGCCACCCTGCGTGTTGGGGACACTCAGGGCTGCGACACGCTCGGCAGGGGAGCCCAGAGCAGACGTGTGCGTGTGGTAGCAGGTGGGGCGAGGGGCTCAGGACGGCCCTGGGCCACACTCACGATTTCACACCATGGACCCTGCGGGACAGCATTGTCACCTTGGAAGAGAGGAGGGTTTCTTAAGCCAGACTGATCACATCCCGTGGAGGACCTCCATTATGGGGAGGATGTACTTGCCCAGGGCAACACCCTAAGCCCAAGAAAGGTGGGCGCTCTGTGTTTACAGCTCACACAATTCCGCCAGAAAGCGGGTGGGGGATGGCTCTGAAAATGGCCACATGCAGAAGGGGCTGGATGGCCAGTGCACCCACAAGGAGGTGCTGTCGGGGACCGTGTCCCAGTCACCGGCTGCGGCCACACCGGCAGCGTGCCTGCCCCATAGCCCTCTGGGCACATTTTGCTGCCGTTGGCGTCACATCGAAGGCAAAAGCAGCGCGCTGCGGAGGTTCCGTCCTGCTCCAGGGCGAGCCCCGCTGGCCCCGCCGGCCTCCGGGCCCGGCGCTGGCTGGCCTGTGTCATCGTCATCAGAAAAACGTGACTGCCAGGCTGTTCTCTGAGGGCTTCAGTGACTTGTTTCCCTGAGTCTGTGACGTGGCTGCTGTAGCTCTGACTGTGAATTGGGGCAGCCGCCCCACCCCCCGTCCACCCTGCAGCACGGTCTGGTCCCTCTGGGCCATTCTCTCCTTCTGGGGCTGGTGGTACGTGATACCTGAGGGTGTTGCTGTGCGGCTCGCAGTTGATAACCAGCGGCCAGCATTAGGGACAGGACTGGGTGGGCACCCCCTCTGCCTTCTGACCCCCGCCTTTTTTTTTTTAAGAGGGGAAGGGAAGGACAGACGGAAAGAAATGTCCGTGTGTGGTTGCTTCTTGTGCCCACACTGGGTGCCTGGCCCGCAACCCAGGCATGTGCCCTGATTGGGAATCGAACTGGCGACCCTTTGGTTTGCAGGCTGGCACTTAATCCACTGAGCCACCCCAGCCAGGGCCAGCCCCGCTTTTTCTAGGGTCATTTGGCAGGAGACAGTGACAGCCAGGGCGCTTGGCTGCTGCTTGCTGAAGCCAGCTTCCCGCTGCCTCCTTGGGGATGGGAAGCTCGCCGTGCTCCTGGAAACGGGCTGGCACCTGGCGCCCAGCGTCTGTGTGCCAGTCGGTGCAGCAGGCTCAGCTCGGCCACGCTGCGCACGCCTGTTTTCCTGGGACACAGATGACAGGACCAAGGAGGGGAGGGGACAGGCTGGATGGCAGTTACAGTGGGGCGGAGCCCGCTGCTGAGAAGCCTGGGCGAGGCGAAAGCACCGCCCCGTGGGCAGTGGGGGACGTCTCCATGAGAGGCCCAGTCGCCCCAAGGGCTGCCGTGCGGTGGTGGTTTAGTTTTTAGTAGTAGTTTTAGCTCTGAGGTCCCTCTCTGAAAGGGCCTTTCCCGCCTTCTTGGGGCTAAGGCTTCCGGGGCCTTCAGTGCTTCCTGCCTGCCCTTCACACGCATGTTGCTGCCAGCTGCCTGTTGGCACGTAACAACTCACCTCGAAACACTGCAGCTTCAGACAGCGACATGCGTTGCGTTTCTTGCGGTGTCTACGGGTGAGGAATCTGCGAGCACTTCACGGGCGTGAGGGCTGGACCAGGGGTGGGTCTTCCAGGGCGCTGCCCTCATTACCCGAGGAGTCCCTGCCACACCGGGCGGCCTCCGCTGTGCAGTTGGCCCGGGAAGGGGTGTGGCGGAGGCTTGTCTGCCCCAGGCTGGGGGTTACAGCCACTGGCCCCACACCTTCGGCTGCTCAGCAGGGACCCAGCACCGGGCACCTGCGGCCGACCCCTTGACCCGCACCCGCAGGGGTAGGTGGGTGCTCTGGCCAACGAGACCACAGGCCCAGGTGCCGCTCAGTATTCTGAAGTCGTGTGTCCGCAAGACTTTTTCTACAACTGACTTCTCCAGACGGCAAGCCTAGACAAATGTGCTTTGTCTTACCATGTGTCGTTTCCTATGTTATATGTGATACACTGAAATCAGTTGTTCCAGCCTCGTTTTCAGTGATGAGTTTCAGTGAATTTCCGTGTTACTTGAGCGTGAGTTCTCTTTGGAGCTTTGGTGGGTCCCGGTTTGTGACGTGGGGATACAAAGGCTGTGTCAGTCCTGAAGGGCCTCGGTTGGCTTTTGGGCGCAGTGAGACCCAGGGGAGTTTTGGGTGCATGGCCTCACCTCTTCCTCTGCCATGCTCCAGGTGGTGGCCGAGCACCCGGATGCCTCTGGGGAGGAGATCGAAGAGCTGCTGGAGTCCCAGTGGAACATGCTCAACGAGAAGCAGAAGGCCCGCTACAACACCAAGTTCGCCGTCCTGGCCATGTCCCCGTCCGAAGAAGACGCTGGTAAGGCCGAGGCGCGGGGTGCGTGGGGTGGCCAGCTGAGTGCCATCTGGGGACTGCAGGGCAGTGCCCACTCTCCAGATCTGATCCCTGGTGCCGTGCTGGCCACCAGAAGGCACAGGGTCACAGAGAGGCACCCCTCCTGGCTGTGGGTCCTCACTCAGTGTCCTGAGAGCTGTTTCCTGCAACCCAGCTGGGCCACGGTCTCTCCCTCTCATGCCCGAGTGTACCAGCAGGGTCAGACTTCAGGCCTGTGTCCTGGGGAGGCTGTGCCGGCACCCGGCCAGCCAGCCGGCGGGCTCGGGACCCGGAGGGGCTTTCTTGGCCTATTGGAGAGCTCACAGGATGAGGGGGCGAGCCTCACGTGTGGGTGTCCTTGGGCTCTTTCTCAGCCTTCAGTTTAAAACTCAGAACCGCTCTTTGCTTTAGGCACGCGAAGGGAGACCGTGCTCCGCGCAATGCGGGGAGCGTGGAGCACGAGTCATCTGTGTGTTCGGACGTGCTGTGAAAACTGACTTTTTTAAAACAAGATTTTATGTTTTTATTTTTAGAGAGGGGGAAAGGAGGAAGAAAGAGGGAGAGCAAATGTGAGAGAGAGAGCAATCGGTTGTCTCTCGCGTGCGCCCTGTCTGGGACCCCGGCCTGCAGCGGCCTTCGCTTTGCAGGACAGCACCCGACCCACTGAGCCACACCAGTCAGGACGAAAAACTGACTTCTTAAATTTAAAAACAAATGTGACATTTGGTGTCAGTTTAAAATACAAAAAAAACCCCCAAAACCCAAAATACCCTTGCCAAGGTGGCTCACTTGGTTGGAGTGTTGCCCTGTGAGCCAAAACATCGCTCCCCATCAGGGCACAGGCCTGGGCTGCCGGTTCAGTCCTCAGTTCGGGGCATATATGAGAGGCAGCCAATTGATGTTTCTCCCATCAGTGTTTCTATTTCTTTGTCTCCCTTCCTCTCACTCTAAAATCAACAAACATTTTTAAAAATTAAAAAATAATACAAAAAAATTTGCATCTCTCAAGGTTCGCTACTGAGGAGTTCGGAGAGGCTGAACGCACAGCGGGCCCAGAGTCCCAGGGGGAGGGCACGGCTCAGTTGGCTGTGCGCTCGCACCGGGGTGGCGAGCTCGCCTGGGGGGCCCACTGTGTGCACGCGCGTTCCAGACCACCTCTCTACCTTGATTCATGGGGCTTTTTGGACCTCCACGTCAGCCATCTAATTGCATCAACACTGGGTCTGGTTCCTTTATCTGGCGTTTGTTGAGAGCACTGCGATTGAGAGTGGCGGGGTGTGTAGGACCTGGGTGTTTTCTTTAAGAGGCAGAAGCTCGGGCCACCTCCGTGAGTGCGCTGGCCGGTTAAGAGCATGTCGGGCCTGCCCGGGATCCCGCTCACCCTCGAAGAGGGTCTGTGGCAGGGGCTGTGCTGCGCTGCGCTGCTTTGGACAGTCAGTGGGCACTTGGTAGACAGGAGGGTAAGGCCAGTTCCCCGCCCCCATCCCAATGGGCGTCGGGTGTGTGCTCATCCCTGGGGTCCCTTTAGCGCCCCCGCCAGAGACCCCCAGCGCCATCCACCAGGATGGGGGCCATGTCCATAGAGTTGGCCACCTGTCGCCTCAGCACAGGGACTCAGGTGGGTCCCTGTTGTTGTTTTTGAGAAATGGCGGCCGCCACATTCGTCAAGGGAGGGGAGGCGCTGGGGCTGCCGGGGCAGGGCTCCGCAGCCCGGTGTGTGTCTGCTGATGGGCAGCCGGGGTGGAGTGGGGCCGGCCATTGGGCTGGCCGTGCAGGGGCTGAGCAGGTCCCACTGCCTGCTGCCCTCAGCCCTCTTCCCAGGGGCCTGGTGGCTGCCATGGACTGTGACCAGGGTTGGGGTTTGGTGGGCCTCTCAGAGGGCTGGCCTTTCGTAGTTTGGGTCCGGCCGCCAGTGAGGCCAGCACTCCGTCCCGGCCCTGGGCACTGCTGGGTGTCATGGCTGGCCGTGCGTGCTGTCCCACCCAGACGTCCGGTTCTAGGGAGGCGCTGTCCTCCCATGGAAGTTAGACCGGTCTCCATTAGACCTGGACCAAATGGAGAGAGTGGGTTGGGTTCCAGTGATGCCAGTGTGTAGGCCAGCCACCCTCTGCACCTATACCCTCGCCCTCTGTCTGTGTGGATGCCCGAGGTCTGGGGCCACCTGGTCTTCCTGGGGCACCCACGTGGCACAGGGAAGCGGGGTGCATAACCCCGACGTTGCTGCTCAGGACACCCCTTTAAGAGATGTGTGAGACGTAGCGAGTTGTGTATTTACCAAAGTCCAACTTTCTACTAGTTTTTGAACATTAGAAAGTCAAAGATCTTTTAAAAAATACTGGGTTATATTTAAATTTAATGCTCTAGTGATTAAAATGCATTTAGAGCAGATACCAATCTGACAGTGTCTAGATTAGGTCAAGGCTTCCCAGAATTTGGTGTCACCGGTGCAGAGGTTGGAGCTGCACTGTGTGGCCCTGGGGACCTGCGGGGTGGCAGGAGACCTGCCCTGGGCCGGGCCCGCCTGTGGGCACTGGTGTACCCAGTGCGGCCTGTGGCAGTTCACGTTTCCCCATCCCACCTGTAGGTCACTTACATGGGAGGAAAAGGACCCACCCAAAGAGGACACAGGACCCCGCAGGAGACCCTGAAGTTGAGGACGTGCCAAGGAAAAGACTCAGGACGGATAAGCACGGTCTTCGGAAGGTAATTACGTCCGAGGTGTCCTGCCAGTGGGGCCACGTGCCGTGTGACCCGTGGTGCCACTGCGTTCCTGACCCCCTGCTGGGCGGGCAGGAGGACGAGGCAGCCCTCCCGCTCTCCCACCTCAACGGGGCCCGCCTTCCGTGTGGCACCTCAGAGAGGGCTGCTGCGGAGAGTGGCTCTCACCCGCCGGGGCCTTCAGTGCAAACTCCCGAGACTTGGCTACTGAAGAGAACATGCCACCCCTTCCAACAATACCTGACGTTCAGACCCCACAGGTCATGTAGGAAAATGACCCTGGTCCCTAGGGCTTGTTAGTCGTGGCAAGAAACGTGCTGATGTGGCAGCACCGGCATCCACGAGCGCGTGTGGTGTCCTTCAGTACACGTTTTGCCAACCCGTTCCGTGTGTCAGTGACTGGCGGTGTTTGGCGGGAACCCCAAGCAGCCAGGAAGGCCTGTTGGATGTGACAGATGGTGGCCCAGGAGCTCCGAGGCCGGAACCCGTGGCACCTCACAGTTTCAGCGTATTCCACCTCACGTTGGGGGGCAGAGTGTGCCCGGGGCCTGCAGGGGAGGGATGTCAGCCAAATCCACGCGGCCGAGGAAGCCGTGGGTCGCTGCCAGCCTGCGGTGCTCACGCCGAGGGCGGGGGAGCCCTCCTGGCGCTTCGCGGTGCGGACCGCTCCTGTGAACCTGGCGTCCAGCGGACGTGGTCGTGAGCGGAGAGCTCCCGCTGGCGCGTGCCTCCTGTGGGGCTCGCGGTGGCGCCGACAGGCTGGCTCAGGGCTGTCGGGGAGCGCTAGGCTTCTGCCGAGGGCCTCAGGGAGCTGTGCCTTCTATCGTTTGGCTCTGTTTTGAAGAATAGAGAAAAAAGTCTTATGTTGCTAACGTGTACACAGGTGGCCCCCTGAATCACCGTCTTATTTCTTTAAACTCATCTTTGCAGCTCAGGGGACAGGCCGGCCCTGCCTGTGTTCCTGACCCGTAAGCGGTGCTTCCGGCCGCCTGTCGGGGCGAGTGACCCTGTCCTGCAGTGAGCTTGCGGAAGCACTGCTCAGCGCTCTGGCGCCTGCTACCAGCAGCCCTTTGCTGACACGGTTGCTTTAAGCGTTCATAGGCATGCACCCAAAATAATGGTCCTGGCCTCGAAGTCTCAAAATGCACGTTAGGTGGCTGGGTGGCCATGTGTTTTGTCAGTGGGCAGTTCAGGGGCTGGTGCTCTGTCCACAGCGGGGTCTGTTCGGGCTCGGTTCCCGGATGGCGTCCCTCCCGTGTGCAACTCTTAGCAGCCCTGGCGCACTCTTGCCTCGCCCACAGTCCTGTGGCCGCCCCCGGCATCCCGTCCTTGGCCCTGTCCTGGGGGGGCAGGCGTGGGGCGGCAGTGCAGGGGCTTGGCCTCTGGGGTGGTAGTTTGGCCCAGAGCTGTTCACCGCAGTGCCCGGGGTTGTTTTCAGTTGTATTATTCCAGTTCTGAGCGCTGGGCAGAACGTTCGCAGCGCCGCCATTTCCGCCATGTCCTTGACCATGAAGCCGCTCTGTTGGTGACCTGGGTCTGTGGACCCAGGCTGGTGGCGCAGTTGGTTAGAGCACCGCCCCCATACGCCAAGGTTGCAGGTTCGATCCCCGGTCGGGGTACATGCAAGAAGCAACCAGTGACTGCGTGTGCGCGGAAGGCTTGTCTGGGGCTTATCCGTGGGTCCGTGGCCTCAGCGTGCGAGCTCGCAACGGCACGGCCTTGACCGTACCTGGCGCCACTTCCGTGCCTGGGCCTTGAGCGGGGCTCTGCCTTGTCGTCCACAGGCCGCTTGAATCCAGGGGAGGGGTGGGTGCCCCCCCGTGGGTGCCCCCCCCGCCCCCAGCTAGGTCAGGCTTGGCAAGGCTCCCGGCAGTGTGGGGGCCAGCAGGGGCTGGGCAGGGCACCCGTCCCCACCATGGGGAAAGTGTGAGGCTGGCCCGCTGGTGACAGGCTCAGCGTGCTGGTGACAGGCTCAGCGTGCTGCCCAGGAGAGACACTTGTGTCACTCGACCTTTCAGCAGCCTTTGTGAGTTCATGTTAGGAGACTGTTTCCTTTTTCTTCTTTTTCTGTTGTTCTCTCGTATTTAATTTGTTTGTTTGTTTGTTTTTAAACAACAGAGAGAGACCATCGCTGACAAACCATCCCGAACAGGCTCCTGCAAGGCCGCGGAGGCGGCCTGCTCCCTGAAGAGCCAGGCAGGTAATGTGGGCGCGCCTCCCGCGGGCTCCCAGCAGGCGTCCTGGGATGGGGGGCCAGGCCGTCAGGGGCCTCAAGTCCTCGGGGAGGCTGGACAGGAACCAGGCAGCTCTGTGCGCCTGGAAAGCAGCTGTCTTCATCCTCAGTTGCTTGAATGACTCAGCTGCACGTTGTTGGAGTCACTCTGCTACTGATGTCGGCATGGCTCTATTGTCTTCAAAGTAGAATTGTGGACCCAGGCTGCTGGCGCAGTTGGTTAGAGCACTGCCCCCATATGCCAAGGTTGCAGGTTCGATCCCCAGTCGGGGTACATAACAAGAAGCAACCAGTGAATGCATGAATAAATGGAACAACAAATCGATTCTCTCTCTTTCTTTCTCAAATCTATAAAATAAATCAGGAAATACATACATACATACATACATACGTACATACATAAAGTAGAATTGTGCTAGAGAAGGATTCAGGCGAAAGGTGTCCTGTCTCTTATGCGACGGTGCTGGTCATTGCTGTCAATACCTCACTTTTCAGCGTCTGGTCCTCTGCCTGTGTGTGAGCCAAGCATCAGTGATGCCCTCACTGCTTCTGTTTCACATTTTCAGGAAATGAGCTTGAAATGTTTGTGAGAAGCAGTTGTCGGGCTGGTGAAAGGTAGACGCGTGTCATTTTTTCCTGATGGGTCTGTCTGGCCATTTATTAAAGGAAGCTTCCGTCTCCAGCTCTTAGGTAGGAGGGGAAGCAAAATTCAGGGAGAAAGAGTGAGTGAAGCCTGGAGACAGCCCTGGCTTCCTTTCGTTACCGACGTGCTGAGCTGGTTTAAAAGTCAGTGAAACAGACTCTTAATAAAAAAGATTCGTGACTAGTTTGAACACCCAGTGGGTGTTTGATGATACAGAGGGTACTTTTAAGTACGCAGTGGGATTGTGGGTATGTTTAGGCCGTAGGCTTTAGAGAGGCACACGAACCTGTCTGTGATGGAAGGATGGGTCTGGGTTTTGTGCCAGAGACCTGGCGGGTCTGTGCAACCAGGTGTGCGTGGAGCCACGGTGGCCCTGGGGGGTGGTTTTGGGGGCCAGGCTGGGGGACAGCATCTGCCTTTGTCTGTGTTCAGATTTTCCACGATGAGCACTGAAGCCCTTGGTATGACACAGGAGCTGTCTCCAGAACTTCGCTGATTAAAGCAGTAAAGAGATTTGAGGCTTTAAAATTTCAAACTGTATTTTATAAACCAAATTATTTTGCAGCAACGAAGCACCTGTCTGATGCATGCAAACCTCTGAAGAAGCGAAACCGGGCGTCCACAGCAGCGTCTTCAGCTCTTGCGTTTAGCAAGAGCGCATCTCCTTCCGCGTCCCTAACTGAGAACGAGGTAAAGTAGTAGTAGCGCTGACGGCCGCGGCCCTCTCCCGGAGGCCCTCGCTGGGCCCGGGCAGACTCCTCAGCGCGGCCCTGCTGCTCTCCACAAACGCAGGCGAGTCCCAGGCTCTCCAAACTGTGCAAACGCCATGGCGTGGAAAGAAGCCCCTACCTTAGTCTAGTTGAGCGCTCGGAGCGCGAGGACTCGCACACGGCGTGTATAGGGATGTGCGTGCTCCTGCTGCAGGACGGGCGCCGCCCGCGGTCCCTGAGGTCTCTGTGCTGCCCGCGGGAGCAGCTCTGCTTGGTCCTGATGTGACACCGTCAGTGGGCTGACTGCGGTCACAGTGCCGTCACCCCAGGGGACGAGGGCTGGGACACACGCTCTTGAGATTCCTGTGGCTTCTGGACCAAGGCCCACGGAGGGACGTGGCTGCAGGTCCGTGGCTCTCTTTGATCCTTCAGACTCTGGCACATTCTTAGATACTTGAGCATGGAGGTGAGTCAGACCCACCACGGCAGTGACTCCTGTTTTCTGGGCTTGCACAGCATATGAGGCCGTGACTGTCACTTTGTCACGGCGCCTAGACTTCGTCAGCAAACCTCAAGTCTTTGCCACGTGAGGAACAAAACAAGAAATAGCCTCAGAATGCAGATGCGACACTTTTTTGTCCAGAGGGAGTTTTGGGATTCCGGACTTCAGTGACGTCCCGAGGAGCTTATTTCCGGTTTTAACTCCTTCCCGTTTTGTTCCTGTGATTCCCTTTTTCCCATTGTAGGCAGGAACCCTGTTTCTAGCATATTAATGAGGAGGTGCTAACCTGGGGCTTTTTCGGTACAGGATAGTGGGGCAGGGAGTGGGTAGACCCTGTGCCCGTTTGGGTCAGAAGGTGGCACTTCTGTCCTGTCTCTGCCATGGTCCCCTGTGGGACAGGTGTCCTGCTCTCTGCCAGCCTCAGTTCTTCTCGTTAGATGAGAAACAGGCCTTGCAGTGTGTGACGGGTCTCAGTCGCCGAGATCAGGGGGGCCTGAGCTCACTGCCCATGTCCTCGGGGCTATAAACACAGAGCGCCCCTCTGGCGGGGCTTCCTCGGGGACCAAGGCCAGCTTGGCTGAGGGGAGCAGCTGCTAGCCTGTGCCGGACGGGGGCTTTCTGACAGGCAGCGTGTGTGGGTAGCACCGGGCACACCCAGGAGTGCAGTAAGAATTCTTCACTCTGCCCCAGGAGTTTACCGAACCATGAAAAGACACATCCTCTACAAAAGTTGTCCTTTTTCCTTGTCATAAAAAATTGAATGGAAAGGTGGCCTGCAATTCTCAATAAGAATACTAAAAATAAAAGGTTTCAGTTCCATAGACCCTTTTGGTTAAGTTGGCTTTTCAATGACTCTTCTCGCACCATCATATTTTGGGGCACGTGTTCAGTTGAGTTTCCCTTACACTCTCGTCAGGTGCAAACGATAGGAAAACCCCGAGGCTGCTCAGGCCCCACCCGTTGTCCCCACTCCGAGTCGCGCGGAGTAGGGAGGCACACCAAGGGCTAGCGCGGCGGGCGCAGGCACGCTTGTTAGACGAGCCCAGGAGCCTGACGCCCGTTTTAACCAGGGTGAGCTGGGTCTTCGTGGCTTAGACACTTGTTCTGAACTTCAGAAGCATTTTCCAGTCATTAGGCTGTCAGTGCTTTAGCTTGGGAGGTGGACAAGTTACTACACAGGTGTACAGCAGGTGCATCGCACAGCTCCCTGCACTTGGGAGCTGGCGCACAGAGCTCAGTGTGCAGCCTGTCCCAGTCGGAAGGGTGTGAGACCCCAGGCCTTCCTGGCGGGCTCTTTCCGTGGCTGGCCTGTGTCCTCCGCTGGGGCTTGTGGTCACTTAGGGCGTTCTCCCTGAAAGCCCCCGCAGGTGAACGGGAGGATCTGTCAACGTAGCACGTTGCAGACTCCCCAGCACGTGCCACACCGAGGGCACGTGCCACACCGAGGGCCCGGGAGCCCAGGAGGCAGAGCGCCCTGGTGTGCGCCCCCGGCCGCCTGCCGGACCACCACAGATGGAGTTTAAGACCGTGGCCATGCCATCTGGGGCGTCAGACCAGCCCTCATGTAGGCCACATGCCCTTTGCATGTTTATATTTTTCTTTTCTGTCACCCTTGATTCAAATAAGGAAACAAATAGGGGTAGAATTTCAAGACATTTTAGGTCGTTACGGTTCAAAACCCTTCTCAGAAAGGAGGTAGGCACTGAGTACCACCTGTGTTAGAGTCCTTACTGCACAGTCGCCCCCGTGCAGACAGTGGATGAAAATGACACGCTTGCATGACAAAGGCCTATGAAGGAATTGATGTGATTTAAGTGTTTTGTAACTTCATTTCTTATTCCCTTAGTAGAGCAAACTTTTATTTTTTTCGCCTTCACTGGTAACAGCTTTTATGGGAGCCCACATCAGTCAAGCTGGACTTGAACTCAGCTGCCCTGTACTGCTCTTAATACGGGGCAGTTTCCCGGGACGCCTGCAGCAGGTGGCGTGTCATCGACACACTGAGGGACACTCCTCACAGTCACTTTATGGAAGATGAGTGATATCTGATTTTGTTGGTATTAATAAACACATGCAATGAAGAAAGCATAACACATTTTGAGACGAAGGTAAGACACCCAACCCAGGCCATGCCGCGGTCCCCTCCATCTCATCCGACAAGCACGCCGCCAGTCCAGGGGCCACTGCAGACGCCCGGGTGCAGGGTGCCCTTCCACTGGGGCTGCCCTGGACCTGTGACAGGGCGCCCCTCGGAGGGTCCGGTCTCGTTAGAGGTCATTTTGTCCTCCAGCTCGTCACTCGCTGAACCTTTTCTGACAAGTGTCAGCGTCGGCACCTTCAAGAGCAGAGAACACCCACGGGGAGGCGCCGTCCCCACCAGGCCTTGTCATTGCCAGGGATGCGCGGCCAGCGCTCTAGGTCCCCAGCTATAGTCTCCAGCACAGGCAGCAGGAAGGTTGTGATTCTGTCTTTTAACTAAGCAGCCCCACCGTGACACTGGGTAGACCAAATGTGTAGGGAAGCTACCATTCGCAGTGTCGTCATGGACCATTCACCTCCTGACGCACTGACGCCACGCAGGCCCCTCCACCCCCGTCAGCCGTCACACTGAAGGGCTCCGTCTCAGGCTGCCGGCGCCGTGCCCCTGGGCTGCGTGTTTGCATGCTGAGGACAAAGGCCTCACGTGCCCTTGGTGCACAGAGGCAGGGGAGCGCTGTGCACGTCACGTGTGAGCAGCATGCGGTCGTTCCCGCAGGCCTTCCACTGTGTGTTACCTGCCGTGGAAGCTGCTGACCAACCCTTGTGTTCTGAGCCATTACTTCCTGTAACGCATGCAAAGCGCTTTGGGTGCCTGGCGCCTTGGAAGGACTCAGTGGTTTGCTCTGTGACAACATGGTTATAACAATAAAATAATAAAATAACCATCGTTCCGTTCTTACCCAGAAGTATAAACATTGTGTGGGCATGAAAAACAGCCCTCGTGGCAGCACCTGCACGTGGGGCGAGGTGGACCGACATGATGAGCCCTGGCTGCTCCGAGGGGCACGGCGAGGGGTGTGGGCAGAGACCGAGGGCCGGGGCTCCGCCCAGACGTAGCAGGACCAGCAGCTCGGCAGTGACGGGCGGCTCTCAGAAAACCAGCCACCAACTTAGGGAACGCAAACAGCGGCGGGAGCACAGCCCTCGGTCGGACCTGGCTGCCAGGAGTGAAGACACCCGCAGGGCCTCCGGCAGGGACCGGGGGCTCCATTCGAAGCCGCAGCTTGCGTTCAGACAGTGGCCTGCCAGCTCCCTATGAGTGGCAGGCGCCTTCCTCTCCGGCGGGAGGGGGGAAGGGACCATCAGGGTGAGCAGTGTGTCCACAAAGCAGCGAAAATTAACATCGGCCAAGGACAGGGCTGGGGGGACACGGCTGGAGGTGTGCAGGGTGTCAGCGGGGAAGGTGACTGGGCTGGTGGAGGCAGCTGGCAGGTGTGCTCAGGGAGCTGCAGTGCGGGACAGTCCCACCTGCCCAGGGCAGATCCATCGCCCCCAGCAGCCAGCAGTGGCTGTGCCGAGGATGGCCCCCCGGGGAGGGCTGGAGGGTGATGCGAGGCCCTGTCCTGGGAGCTGGTGTGGCCACGGGCGGAGCTAACGCAGGCTCGCAGTCCATTCGGAAGAGGTCCCCATGGGGCTGGCGTGTTCTCGCCGGGACTCTGAGCTCCCTGGCGTTGAGGTGAATTTTCTACAGCGATTCTGTGCAGGGTCCTTGTAGTGACGCCACCAGTGCGCCACACGCTGTGAGGGCGGCCGGGAGGAGGGACGCTCGTGCAGAACAGGAGGCGCTCCCCCAGGTCTAGGCCGCAGTGGCTCTGAAAGTGCGGGCAGCGCCCGGCATGTGTTGGCTCCTGAGGGTGCTGAGTGCAGGTGGCGGCGGTGACCAGGCCCCGACTCCCCTGCCCGCCCGCTGCCGACACACCTGTCTCCCGAGGGCCCTGCTCAGCGCAGGCCCTGGTGGCCTGTCTCTCGGCAGTTGTGAGTTTGGGGGCAGGTGATCTCGGTGCTCTGTAGTGGGCGTCCTGTCTGTCGTGTCCACTCCTCCCAAATGAAGAGAACCCCAGCATTGAGAAGATAGTCCTAGAAGCCAGTGGGACACCTGAGGCGGCTTCACAAGCCTCAGGCAGGGGCGGCCCCAGCACTCCAGGCCTTGCCCCTGGCTCCGCGGAACTTCACGCACAGGTTTGTGGTGGAGCGCCCGGGGGCTGGGCGCCGGCTGGGGGTGTCGACAGCTGCACACGCCAGGGGGAGGGCGCAGGCTGTGAGACACGAACACCAGGGGTTTGATTTGCCCGTGGCCTCTGGCCCTGGGCTGCTCGCCCAGGACTGGTGGCCCAAGGTGGTGAGGATGGCCGGGGCAGAGCCAGCGTGTGCCGGACAGTGGGTGGCCGACACCGGCCGCCAGTCTGTTGTAGAAGTGCTAAGGAGAGGAGGCTGTCCGCTAGCGTCTGGTTCCAAACCCCAAACAGGCCCTCGAGGGGGTGCTTGGCCCAGAGCCTGGGGTGCACCAGCGCTGGGCCCACTGCGTCTGATGACCAGTGGTGACGTGTTGACCAAGAGTAAAAGCACCGCACGTTTGAGTGAAGGACAGCCCTCCATGGGCCCCGTCCAGTGACGGGGTGTCCTCAGCCCTGCCTGTCTGAAGGGGCTGGTGGAAGGCGGGGTGGCTAGAACTCTGGCGCGTCTGCCTGTGACTTTGCCGTGTGCTTCCTGACTGCGCCCGCTCCCGGAGTGCGCACAGCCCTCTGTCGTTGGCGTCTCCCGGGGGGTCCTGGCAGGCCTGCGTGCAGGGCCGGGCGACAGCCCTTTGGACTTGGTGTGAAACTTGTGTTTTGTGCTTTGAAAATCAATAGTGTCATTACCTCAGTTAAAAAAAATCTATAAACTGGAGAAGTGATTGCTGAGGGCCGCTGTTTATCTTTGAGATTATGATTCGAAATTACAGTCTTTTGCTGAAAGAATCGAAATGCTACTGTCTTATTAGAAAGGGTTTCGCAAAATGCTCTAAAACCTGCTAGTGGCTTCTGAGCTCTTTTTAAAGAATTGTGTTGAGTCCCGGTATATTTCAGGATTTTGGTCAGTGAAATTGACTTTGACCCAGCCCACTCCGTTTCTGCTGTTGGAGCAGAATTCTGGTGATCTCCACGCGTCCACTTGCCGGTGGTGGGGCGGGGCCTCAGCAGGTGGAAGGCCGTGCACGGTGCCCCTCCCGCCCCTCGTGCCCTGGGGCCTCGTCCGCGTGTCCGCCAGCGGGGCCCTGGGTCAGGCTGAGCCTCATCTTGTCGGGCACCTTTGTAACGTGGATGGTCGCATGCTAGGTCCACGTGTGTAGTTTTTTCCTGGCCTACATGTTGTTGTTGGGTTATTACATAAAATTTGTCAGCGTATATTTTGAAGCACACTACCCACTGAGGCACATTGTGTCTTCCAGAACCCACCGAGGTGGCAGCGGAGCGAGGCCGGGGCCTTGTGACTGTTCTCACATCTGCCCTCCCAGCCCACTCTCTGCCGAGCACACGCTCGGGTCGATAGGATTGTTCGAAAGACTCGTGTCATCTGTGACGAGGGCTGGCCCTGGGTCTGCGGCCTCGCGGGCGCGTCCTGGGCCCAGGGCCCGCGCGGCAGCTGCCTGGACAAGCAGGGCGGGGCGGGGCTCAGACTTAGCCCGGGCAGCGCGGGGCAGCTGGCGAGGTCCCCGCCTGCGTCACCTTGAGGGGCTGCTTTAATGAAAACTGTCACGAACTGTAGCACTCTAGAGTATGAATGACTTATTTAAAAGTTACTTTAACTCCACTCTAAGACTTCACTGTGATGGTACCTTGGAAGACCTGCCTGAGACTAGTCTCGTGGTGCTAAGCTGGCAAGACGTGCTGTGCACAGGGCCCTTGTCTGTAAACCCGAGACGCTGTGGGGAAGCCCTCCTAGTCCTCTCTCCACAGAAGAAGCGTAACTCGCACGTGGGATGGTGTCGGTTTATAGAAATACTTACTGCTCAAGGTCTGCGATTGTATTTCAAAAATGATGTAGTGTTCAACTTGTGAAGGGATTTGTTTTGTCAAGAAATGAAAAATTCACTGTGTGTCACAGCCCGCGAGGTGACCCAAGGGACTGCTTTTCCAGGCGCAGCAGGGAGGACCTGCCGGCGGCCCCGTGTCACCCTCCACGGCCGCCCCGCCTCTAGGAGCTGGTTCCCCTACGGTCCCAGGCACCATGCGCTCGCGACGGGCACCTTGATCACCTGCTGTGGGGGTGGCGGAGGCTGCGCCCTGGCCGTAAAGGAATGTGCTTCTCAGGCGAGTAGGCGAGTCACACGGTCGCACACTGGGTAGAGAGCAGGGGGGGCAGTTCAGACGTGCGAGAAGTGGGGAGTCAGGAGCTGAGCTACGCGGAGGCCAGGGCCATGGCGCCGCTCTGGCGGCGGCGGGAAGTAGCGGGGAGTCCTTGACAGTCTGTGTCTGCTCAGTCACTCCGTTTTTCTCTCTCCAAATGCATCCTCTTGGATATGGAATATCCTGTAGAGGTCGTAGGCTGAGATTTGGGATTGTGTTGGGACCGTACAGGTGACTGTCGCTCTCACAAATGCACCTCCGAGTAAGTACTGTCACCTGGTGGAGCCTGTGGCCGGAGCGAGGGCCCTGCGGGCCGGACCGGCTGGGCGCGTGGTCGAGCTGCTGGCGGGGGGCGGGCGGGGGGCGGGCTTCCTGCACTGTGTCCCGGCTGTGCTGTCGTAAGGCCTGCTCTCTGTATGTGCGCCTCCGCCCTGGGCCGCGGGCCCCCTGTGTGCCCCACACAGCCATGTTCACCCCAAATGTGTACCCGTGTCCGCTCCTCCAGCGCTGTGAGGGGGAGCTGCTGTGCCCAGTGCAAACGTGCTGACTGCCTCTGTAAATCTCAAATAAAAGGTGCTGTTCCTTCCTTTGACCCCGGCCTGGTCTGTGTGTTCTGTCTCTCTCCACGCATTTTTCTTTGAGTGTTTAAATCAGTTCCAGCCCCATGGAGGGAGGACCAGGGGTTGGCGGGCGGGCAGGCGGCGGGCGGCCTTCCCTGGAGTCCCCGCGAGGGCCCTTCTGTAGGCCTGGTGGCTCTGTCAGGGAGGCCACCCTCAGGGTCCCCAGTGCCCCCGCAGCCTCAGGGCTTGGCCCTGTCTGTGACGTGTCTGAAGGACACATGACATTTGGAGCTTGAGCACAGAGCCATTTCTTCAGGGTGTAGGTGTCCGAGAACGAGGAGATGAGGTGACAGGAGGGCCTGTGGGCCCTGGTGACCCCGCCTGGGCTGCCCCAGGGTGGCCAGGCTTTGCTGTGTGAGACCCTGTGACTCTGGGTTCACTCTCTCTTAAGGCTGTGTTACTATGGGGTGTGGCAGACATTAAGAGTACGGAGGCGGAGTGGGGGCCGCCCCCGTCACCCCCGCCACAGACGCCAGCCAGAGCGGCGGGTCCCTCCAGACATGTCAGCCCACTTTACCACCAGTATTTTAAGTCAGCAAAACCCTGTGTTTATTGTTTTATTCTTTTTTCTTCTGCTCACTGTGATGTCAGTGAGCTGAATCTCGGGCAGGTCCCTGAGAAGCCAGGAGAACGGGGATGTTCCCGGTGGGCTGGGTTCTTCTGTTTTGTTTCTGATTTTTTAACGTGGTCCGACGTCCATTTCTCGCTTTGCGTTAGGCAGCAGCAGGCCTGCGACATGGGCCTGGTGGTTACTGAGTGGACAGCAGATGAGGGTTACACGTTTGCTCTGTTGAAAAATTCAGTTTTCAGCATTTGCTGAACATGAGATATATGCTAAATGTGTTTTTAGTTTTTTTTTTAAATCGGAAATTGGTCTATAAGAAAGTTTTCTAATGAAAGATTTACTGATTTCTACTTGAAGATTTACTATTGCCGGTCCATTGAGGGGTCCTTTGAGTGGAACGTGGGAGAAGGTGTCACCCAGTTAGCGGGATGTGGGAGAGGGAGCCACACGCTGGCTGGAGCGCCACACCCTCCCCTGTGGTCCCGGGCGGCTGCCCCCTCCTCCTGGCGGGGACTGACGGGCAGGGCCCGCAGCGGCCTGGTCAGCACCCCCGTGCACGACACGCTTCTGCAACAGGGGCCCCGGCTCGGCAGCCACAGGCAGCGGGCTCACGGTGCGGGGCGCACGCCGTGACTGCACTTTGGTTCTTTCCGAAGTTCATTTGGTGTCTGTGTGTTCCTCTTACGTAGAGTAGTTGGACCGTAACCGGTCGGGTAAGAAAGGCCAGGATCCTCCATCCCAAAGCCCATCTTCAGTCACCGACGAGAGCACACTGGGTTTTCATAAAAGTTCCTTCATATTTAAGGAATCCTAAAGGAATGATGAATCTCCCTCACGCGTATACACATGTATCCATGTATAATAAACATCAAGTGGAACGAAGTCCATTTCTGAATTTCAACTCAGCTTATCAACACATTGTTTCATTAGAAAACCCTCTGGTGACATGCGTTTGCAGGGGAGAGCCGGCAGTGTGGGCGCGGAGAGGGCCCACGCGTGTGGCCCGTGTCTGGCGGGCCTGCCTCGGAGTTCCCTGCGACTAGTGAACTGTCGTCCGCCTCCTCCCCGCAGGTCTCGGACGGCCCGGGAGACGAGCCCTTGGAATCCCCGTATGAAAGTGCCGACGAAACTCAGACCGAAGTGTCCGTCTCGTCCAAAAAGTCAGAGCGGGGAGTAGCTGCCAAGAAGGAGCACGTGTGTCAGGTGAGGGGCTGCCCGTCGGTCCCAGGGGGCCGGGTCTGGCTGCAGCCCCCGTGCCCGCCTCCCAGCCTTGCCACCAGCTAACCCTGGGTCGTTTGTGCAGCTCACACCGTTCCCTTTCCGGTGGGATGTGTCTCACGTGTGACTGACAGGCACACACGAACACGTGTGTGGGTGTGCACAGAAGCTGGTGGGAGGAGGCGAGGGGCTGCGGGGCATCTGCTTTCCCCGTGGGCACTCGTCGGGTAGGCAGGCCCCAGGGCGGTCCACGCACCTGTGACAGTGGCTGCTGGAGCCGGGCCCGACCGCTGGTTCCTCGCAGCTACCCTGGGGCGAGCTTGGCTCCCCAGGAGGCCGTGTGGGCGTGCTCCTGCGTCCAGGTCTCACCTTAAAGCCCCTGAGCAGGTCCCTTAGGCTTTTTTGAACCTGTTGGTACACATTACTGTCGCCAGGGGTCCCTGTCTGTGCCTCATGACCTGGTGGCCACCTGACACCGGGGTTCTGCTCAGGCTGTGTCTCCTCTCGGCGGGCGTGCCCTCCCTCCCTTGGAGGGGCCGCGGCGGCACGGGCTGCCTGGGGCCTCAGCCGCGCCGTTCCCTGCAGGTGTGCGAGAAGCCTGGCGGCCTCCTGCTCTGCGCGGGCCCCTGCTGCGGCGCCTTCCACCTCGCCTGCCTCGGGTGGTCCCGGCCACCAGAAGGGAGGTTCACCTGCGGCGAGTGTACTTCAGGCAAGTGCTGTCCCCGCTCTGAGGTGACGGGGCTGGTTCCCAGGCCGGTGTCCTGTCAGGTCCCCTCCCAGCCTCCCTTCACACCCAGGGCTTGGGCCACCATCACAGGTATGGCTAGCTGGGCAGGTGTGTCCCCCTTGGTGGCCCCCCTGTGCTCCCCGCGGTGCCTTCCATCAGGCGATAGGTACGACTGCTTTCAAGAAAGAGTGTCACTTGGAATTGGTCCCGTGTGAGGTGACTGGCCGAGTGACGTCCTGTGGGTGGCGGGTGCTGTGGCCCAGGCAGGCGACCTAGTTGGCTGTGGAGCGGACGCTGGGGTTTGCGGGAGCGTGGAGCCCCACACTGAGCTGCAGTGTGACTCAGCCCCCCTCTCGTCCCCGAACGGCCACGGCTCTCGCTCTGCGGCGCTGGCTCCTGCGGCGCTGGCTCCTCCGGCGCAGGCTGGCGGCTGGCGGCACGGGGGCTCTCGCAGCCTGCCTGCCCCCCCGGTCCCCGCCCTCTTGGGACACACCTCGGTCAGCAGATGCCGAGTCTCCCGGGGGCTCGCCCTGGCCACGGCCAACCCGGGACACCTCACCTGGGGACTGGCCCTCTAAGTGATTTTCCACGTGGTCGACCGGTCACCGCCCTCAGTGGGGGAGGGGAAGCCCCCACAGGAGCCCGCGCTCCTTCCTGCTTCTCGCTCCCTGGAGCGGCTGCCCACCCGGCAGCTGGTCACTTCCCCATCCTAAGGGGGAGGCTGCAGCTCCGACCGTGGCACCGTCACCCCGATTGCTGCACTCGTGGGAGCCGGTGCGGAAGGCTCCACGTTGGGGAGGAGCTGGCGCGGCAGCAGCCCGGCCTGCCTCCCAGAGCCGCTGATGTTCGCGCCTGAGGGACGACAGCTGACCCTGCCCTTTGTCCCCCTCTCTGCCCTGTCCCTACCCCTCACTAGGGATCCACTCGTGCTTCGTGTGCAAGGAGAGCCAGGCGGGCCTGAAGCGCTGTGTTGTGTCGCAGTGCGGGAAGTTCTACCACGAGGCCTGCGTGAGGAAGTTCCCTCTGACCGTGTTCGAGAGCCGGGGCTTCCGCTGCCCCCTGCACAGCTGCGTGAGCTGCCACGCGTCCAGCCCCTCGCACCCGCGCCCGGCCAAAGGTGTGGGCGCTGGCAGCGTGCCGCCGCATGGGCGCGTGGAGGGCGGGCTTGGCGGCCCTTGGCATCATCGCCAAAGGCCCTCTCCCGGAGGAGCCTTGTTTCCGTCGCCAACTCAGCCTGGGGCGGGTTAGGGCTTTTCTTGGCAGAGCACCTGCTCCTCCCCCGTCAGCCTCCCCTCTTCCTGCCCTAAACATCACCTTTAGATCCTTCGTGTAAAGATTAAGAGTGGGACCTTTGAACCCTTTTGATAGAGCCTATTAATTTTCATTGTAATGGTCCTGCACATACAAGAAAAAGACTTTAAAGTTCAGTCGTCTCTGTCGTGTTAGGTGTGAGGCATTGAGGAGGGGCAGGTCATCTCTGCCCCTGGACCCCAGTGGCTGTCAGCCAGGGCCGGTTGTGCCCCAAGCGGCCTGTGGCCTGCCTGGGGCAGCGGTGCCCGCCTGGGAGCCTGGCCATGGGGAACGGCGCTGGAAAGGCTCATCCCTTTGCTCAGGCGGGTTTTGAGGCTTTGCCTTGAGGAGCTGTGTTTTGTGACATGTATTAAAACTCTCTCACCTTTCACATCCTAGTAATTTTTTTCATCAGCTGCTTCATTGGTTTCAGCGCTAAGGTCCTGACCGTGCCGGGGCTGGGCTGGTCCTCACGGCCTTGCCTCCGTGCCGGGCCCTCAGCGTGTCTCTCTGCCTGTTCAGGGAAGATGCTGCGTTGTGTCCGCTGCCCCGTCGCCTACCACGGAGGGGACGCCTGCCTGGCAGCGGGCTGCTTGGTGCTCGCCTCCCACAGCATCGTCTGCACGGGCCACTTCACTGCCCGGAAGGGGAAGCGGCACCACGCCCACGTCAACGTGAGCTGGTGCTTCGTGTGCTCCAAAGGTGCGGCTGGGGGCCGCTGTGCGGGCGTGTGTGAGTGGGTAGAGCGCGTCGCCTCCCATGGCCTCGAGTACACGTAGCTGCTCTGTTCCCCCGGGCGCCACGCAGGGGCACGGGGTAGGGGACCGGCGCCAGTGCTGGACCGGCAGTGTGTGGCCACGCAGTGTCTCCCACGCACTGCGGGGGACACAGCGCGACACCCCCGAGTCCCCTGCAGCCCTGTCCCAGGCATGTGGGGCGCTGCGAGTGGTGACGCGTTTGCTTTCGTGTCAGCGAGCGGATTACTGGTTGTGAACGGTTGGCTGGGGGTGGGGCGTGTGAGAGTCGCAGGCCGCGGGGCGGCAGGTGCGGGCCCCGCCGTGTGCTGTGAGGCTGAGCAGGTGCCTGCCTTGCAGGGGGCCGCCTTCTGTGCTGCGAGTCCTGCCCAGCGGCCTTCCACCCCGACTGCCTGAACATCGAGATGCCCGACGGCAGCTGGTTCTGCAATGACTGCAGGGCCGGGAAGAAGCTGCACCACCAGGACATTGTTTGGGTCAAACTCGGGAACTACAGGTGTGAGAGCTCGACCCCCGCGCTCCTGCCCGCCTTGTTCAAATGTGTCTTTTACTTTACAGTACTTGCAGAATTGGAATTATTGTCACTCTCTCTGAAGAGTCTGTGAATCCTGTTTTTAATATTTATAATAGATGGTGGCCGGCAGAAGTTTGCCATCCCAAAAATGTTCCCCCAAATATTCAGAAAATGAAGCACGAGGTTGGAGAATTCCCTGTGTTTTTCTTTGGGTCTAAAGATTATTACTGGACGCATCAGGCTCGAGTGTTCCCGTACATGGAAGGGGACCGGGGCAGCCGCTACCAGGGGGTCAGAGGGATCGGAAGAGTCTTCAAAAACGGTACGGGCCTCTCCAGGTGGAGGGAGATGGTGGGCGCTGCGTTAACCCTCGTTTCTGCTTTTTGGAAATGTGATTTCTGCAGAAAACCCTGTATTCAGCATTCTAGCTGTGCTTTAAATGAGAAAAAAGTACGTTTGCTGATTGGTTGAGGCACCAAATAAGATTGATCGTTTAATACTTTTATGACGTCGGTTCGTGGGTGCTTTCACTGACGTACGTGAAAGCTGCGCTTGGGAAACGAGTGTGGGGGCGCAGGAACCGCCTCTAGCATGTGGTCCTGTGCGGTGGAGATGGGTAGGGGCGCCTGCTGCCAGGGCGTCGGGTGTGGGCAGGTAGACCGCCGCCCTGCCCCCGATCCCACAGCCGGCCAGGCGGCGTTGTCAGGTGACAAGGCAGGAGGGGCATGCGGCCACTGGGCTGCAGGAGTCGTGCACACGCCGGGCCGGGGGTGAGCAGGGGCGGCGTGCACGTGGCTCGCATGCAGGGAGAGCGCACGCGTCCTGGCTGAGGGTGCCTCCAGGGCGTGGTGACCGCAGAGCCACGGCAGCAGGGACCCTCCATCCTCTGGTCCTCAGGTGTGAGGGAGGGTGGTAGGCGTCAGAGAGGGACACTGGGGGTACGAGGGAGCCACATGTGTTGAGTGTCAGCGGGACCGTGGCCAGGTCGGCTTCCATGTCTCCTGACCCCGGCCAGAGTCCCATGGGGCTCTGAGTGCTGGCCGCCGCCCACTGCTCCTTGCCCTGGTGACCATCGGGGGTGGCTCTCCAGACAGCCTGGTAGAGGCTGGACCTGACGGGCCGGGGGTCCTCAGAGCCCTGTTTGGTTGAGAACGTGGCCACACTGAAAACCACCCTCTGCAGTGTTGCACACGCTCAACTTTATGCGGCCTGGAAACTGCACTTAGCAGTGAGGCGACAGTGCGGAGGGGACCATGAGAGCATGGAGCCCGCAGGGCAGGTGCGTTCAGTTACTGAAACCCTTTGCTTGTCTTCCGCTGGCTTTTCAGCGCTGCAGGAAGCCGAGGCTCGTTTTCGTGAAATCAAACTTCAGAGGGAAGCCCGGGAGACCCAGGAGAGCGAGCGAAGGCCCCCGCCCTACAAGCACATCAAGGTGACGGTCGCAGCGTGAGAGGAGAGGGGCTGTGGGCGAGCTGCTCCCACCAGGGGGTGCAGGCAGATGGCAGGTGCTGCCGCCCCTAGTGCGTTCCCTCGTGCACGGCGACTGGGCAGGGGCAGGGCCGGCAGCTGGGTGGGTGCAGGGCCGGTGGGTTGAGGTTTAACTGGTGAATGTGCGGCACGGCCGGCAGCCCTGGCCAGGCTGCCTGGAGCTAGAGAGGCGCGGGGCCGAGCCGACCCCAGAGCACACCGTCACCAAACAGGGCGGTCAGCTGGGGCCATTGCCCTGCTGGAGCCTCTGAAGGAAAACGATATGCCCACGTCCAAGGACGTGGCGCGCAAGGAAGGACAGGGGCTCCTGCGTGTGGTCCTGCGCCTGCTCCTTTCTGCTTTGTTTTTTTGTTTGTTTGTTTTGCTTGTTTTTAGATTTTATCTGTTTTTAGAGGGGGAAGGGAGGGAAAAAGAGAGGAAGAGAAACGTCAGTGTGTGGTTACCTCTCGCCCACAACCCAGGCCTGTGCCCCGACTGGGAATCAAACCAGCGACCCTTTGGTTCGCAGGCTAGTGCTCAGTCCACTGAGCCACAGCAGCCAGGGCTCTGCTTTAGTTTCTTTTCAGTTTTCTCTGTTGCTTTATTGCTGGGTTGCCCTTGTTCCATGAACGATACACTGAGGCTATGCGCACAGAGACTGTGCCCTGTGCCCACCTCCTGCCCCTGGGTGGGTGCCAGTGGATGCTCAGTACGGAGGGCCTGACGGCTGTGGGGCTGGGAGGAGTGCGGGCTGCTTGGGGGCGGCTGGGCACCCCTTGTGCTGAGCTTCTGTGTATCTTCCTGTCACACCCACTGGCTGGATTGTCAGCTGTCCCATACACGAGGACACAGGCACCGCGACCATGAGTTTGTGAATGAGTGCGGGGCACTGGGGTCGGGTTGGGTTGGGCTGCACCTCAACCACCTACCGCCGCTCCAGGGCCCAGTCGCCTGTCTGCGTCTGCATGAGGGTGTTGTGACCAGTGTGTGGGCTGCGGGGCTCCCCGCCGGATCCCCCACTGGGCCTTCGGAGGGTACAGACCCCGGAGGCCGGCAGAGTCAGGCAGGGGTGTCAGGCAGGGGTGTCAGGCAGGGGCGCAGGGCCCCAGGCGTGGGCTGAGGCCGCAGACCTGTCCCTGCAGGTGAACAAGCCGTATGGGAAAGTGCAGATCTACACGGCTGACATTTCCGAGATCCCCAAGTGCAACTGCAAGCCCACGGATGAGAGCCCCTGTGGCATCGACTCGGAGTGCCTGAACCGCATGCTGATGTTCGAGTGCCACCCGCAGGTGTGCCCGGCTGGCGAGTCCTGCCAGAACCAGTGCTTCAGCAAGCGCCAGTACCCCGAGACCAAGATCGTCAGGACGGACGGCAAAGGCTGGGGCCTGGTCGCCAAGAGGGACATCCGCAAGGTCTGCCACCCTCTCAGGAGCCGCGCTCGGCCAGCCTCTCAGGGCCCCCCGTGCCTCTGCGCACGTGAAAACCGGCGCTCCGACAGCGCCTGAGCAACCTCACCCGTAAACCGTTACCCGGAAGTTTCCTGTCACGGGAAAGCTCACGGATCCCCTGAAAACGTGCCTTCCGTCGGAATTTGGGTGGTTGCTTTTGGGAAGCCAGAGATGGGAAGGAGCCGTGTTCCCCAGTGAGCAGCCCAGGGGCGGGGATGGCCCTGCTGGCCTGGGTCTGTCCCGAGTCATCGGTGCCCCTCCGACCCCCAGGGGGAGTTTGTGAACGAGTACGTGGGTGAGCTGATCGACGAGCAGGAGTGCATGGCCAGGATCCGGCGCGCGCATGAGAATGATGTCACCCGCTTCTACATGCTCACCATCGACAAGGTAACGCCCGGTGCCCGGTCCCGTGCCCGTCGGTGAAAGCGTGCCGGGGCAGCGGGGGGCGGCCGTAGGGCCTGGGGGAGGCACTCACGTGCTTCCTCGGCATCGGGGAGGAGCTGGGCAGGGACGCGCCACAGGCACAGCCTCATCGGCCCTGGTGGGACTGAGCGCAGACCAGCACGTGGCTTGGAGCGAAGGCCCTCTGGTGCATCGGTGTCCTCACAGGAAGGGTGGACGCGACCATCCGTTTACAGGCGGGAGCGGGGCGGGTGAAAGGTGGGCCTGGCACCGCTCAGGACCCTGCCGAATACTTGGCAGCTGTGGGCCCTTCCTGGGGGGGCTCCTTTTGCGATTGTAGCCACCGCCCGGGATAGCAGGTGCACCGCCCATACTGCTCCTTCCCCTTTGGGGGTGGTGAGGGGCTATTTTATTAGAAACTGAAACCTTCGCCACATTCCAGTCTAAACTTAAACTAGCATGTTTTGTTGTGTATAAGACACTCCCATGTATGATGCACACCCATGTTTTTGGCCCAAACTTTCAGGAAAGAAACCTTTCATTTTAATTTTTAAATTCAGTTACCTATTTGTTTACACTTAGAAACAAAATGGATCACCGCGTCCCAGGGTATTAGTTTGCTCGCGGACGTGTCATTGCTCTAGAGGCTGCTGACATATAAGCACGGATAAAAGCGTGAAAAGCGTTTCTGTAGAGACGGAAGCAGTACTCTCTGTGTATAGTGCGCATCCTTATTTTCCCCTCAAAAATTTGGGCCAAAAAATGCGCATTATACACGGCAAAATATGGTGCATGTGTTGTGAACAGTATAGCGTCGCTCCCTGAGCACACGAACTGGCCTTGAGATGCCAGTACACCAAGGACCCGGGCTGGAGCAAAGGCAGAGCCTGTCACACGAGAGGCGGGGCGAGCAGTTTGGAAACGAGAGAAGTCCCACTTAATAAACGTTGCAGCACGTCACGCAGGAGACCGCGGTGGGCGGGCCCGCCAGACCGAAGGCTTGGGTTTGGCTTAAGAACCCAAGGCAATGAGACCAAGCCTGAAGGACGGTGCTGAGTAAGCGTTGACGGAGGGCCCAGTCCAGAGAGGCCACGGGGAAGCGAAGGGCACCGTGCGGGTCCCAGCGGCCCCAATGCGCTGGAAAGCAGGGCGCCTGGGGGAGCAGCTGCCGGGCTGGAGGCCGGGCCGCGGGCCCGTGGCGCCGCGAGGCGGGGACTGGGCAGGGGCGGAAGAGCGAGGACACAGGCCAGGCCCGGGCCAGAGGCGAACCTGTGTGAGGACGCGTGTGCATCTTCACAGAGGGCAGGCCGCTGTCCTTTCAGTACCCCTGCCCGAAGGCCCCAGAGCCGGTGCAGAGCCCAGTGCCACCGCCAGCCCACACCCTGTCCTGAGCATAAAGGGCGCCGGGCCTCCCCAAGAGCTGGGCACCTGGGTGGCAGGCAGGGATGGTCCCAGTCTGCTGGAGCTGCCTGTCCGGGGGCAGCAGCCACGCCTCCCCGCGCTCACAGCCGCCCCGATGGACGGAGTGCGGGGACAGTGCAGGAGAGACGTCACTACGTGGGGTGGGGGGCCGTGTCAGCTCCAACTCAAGGCCATTAAGCCAAGAGCTGATAACATAGTTGCATAAAATGGAGAAAATTGGGAGTGAGGAAGGTACTGTGAAGTTACATAAAATGCCAGTGAGAAAGGTCTTGACGCATTTATTCAGAAAATACACAAAAACAACGTTTGGAAGCCACCAAGAGAAAGCTAAACAGAGTGACGACAGGGGCGGCCAGGACCGAGTGGGGGCGCTGGAGAGAAGCATTCTGGGCGATGCCGGCCCCGCCTGCGCTCTGGCTGCCTCCGTGGCTGCAGGGACAGCGACACAGCCTCAGGAGTCACCAGTCGGGCGGAGGCGGGCCAGCGTTCCTGCCCTCCTGTCAGGGACCCGCCCGCTGCTGTTGACAGGTCAGGTCACCACACGTGCAGCGTGGGTGAAAAAGCGCGGTCGCGGTGCTGGGGCACGTGTGGATGGCCGCACGGGGTCAGCCTATATGGCTGGGGAACCTCTTGGGGCCACGAGCTCCATGTTTGTTTGTCCCCATCATGGACGTGCCTTTGCATCCGCTCATGACCGGCACCCGTGGGAGCCTTATTTTTGGTGCCCAGCCGCCCCGGGGCACGGACCCCTCCCCGTGGCAGAGGCCCTTGGGCCACTTTTCCCTGCGGCTGGGTGGGTGCGCCCCCCTTGGGTTTTGCTGCAGCCGTGGCGGTGCCCTTGTGCCCAGGGCGGCAGCGTCCAGCTCACTCCCTCTGGCCTTGTGACAGCCCTTGTCACGGAGTGAGGTCAGACTCCAGTGTCCTGGTCCACAGCTGCTCATGAACGTGGGCATCATCCCTCCTGCTCGTGCGGCTGGGTTTGCACTGAGAGCCCTGCTTGTGCCCTCTGCCCACTTCGCCACTGGGTGGCCCTGTTCCCTCTGCGCGAGTTTTGTGGCGCCGTCGGCGTTGGCCTTCAGGGTCCCGGCTTCCTTATTCGTCACCCGATGGGCGGCGTCGGGGACTGTAGGGTCCCGCCCCAGGCTCCCCAGGGCTCGGTCGTGTCCGTGTGGCCCTGACCTGCCCTCTGTGAGCAACAGAAACTGGACTGGATTGGGGGCGTCCTGTCTCAGTGGGCACGGGACACCACGGTTTCCAGTGCAACACCAGTTGTCCAGCGCATCCTGTGGCAGTGACAGTCCCTTTTAAATAAAGCTAATAGCTGAGAGTTGGCCAGGTGTCAATGCTACTTGAAACCTGAGTTGTACCTTCCAGGACCGTATAATCGACGCCGGCCCCAAAGGAAACTACTCCCGATTCATGAATCACAGCTGCCAGCCCAACTGTGAGACCCTCAAGTGGACAGTGAATGGTGACACTCGCGTGGGCCTGTTTGCTGTGTGTGACATCCCTGCAGGTACATGCCCGGCTCTGCGGGCTGCTGGCTGTGTGGCCAGGACAACAGGCTCTGGGGGAGGCGGCTGGTGACGTGGAAATTTTATTTGGCTTGGAGTGTCTGCTTACAAGGCTTGCACAGCCGTGGGTGTTCAAATTGTGGAAAACAGCGGTGTTTCCATGTGGCCTGTTTGCTGTCGCCAGGGACGGAGCTGACTTTCAACTACAACCTTGACTGCCTGGGCAATGAGAAAACCGTGTGCCGGTGCGGGGCCTCCAACTGCAGCGGGTTCCTCGGGGACAGACCGAAGGTAAGGTCCCGGCGCCCCAGATGTGCCCCTAGTGTTGGCTTCTGCCAAATTTACTGGTTGCCAGGATGGGCAGGTGCAGGCGTGGCTGGCGGTGAGGTCCTGGACCACTGGCTGTGGTCTGTCCGGGTCCTGTGTGGTTTCGGTATCCCCGGGCTGCCTGGCAGGGCCCCCAAGTGGGGACTTTTCATCTCTGACACTCTGGAGGCCAGAAACATGAAATCAGTGTGGTCAGAGCCGCGTCCCCTCCCAAGTCCCTGTGGAGAGTGGGCTCCCTGACTCTGCAGCTTTGGGGGCCACTGGCTGTCCCCAGTGTGCTGGCTGTGGCCAGTCCCTGCCGTGGTCGTCATGTGGCCTCTCCCCACGTGTCTGTCTTTCTCTACTCTCTCTTCTTATAAGGATCTCAGTCAGATTGGGGTGGTGGCCACTCTGCTGCAGTGTGACCTCCTTTTAACTCAGTGACATCTGCTGCGACCTTCTCTTCAAAGGAGGCCGTGTTCTGAGGTTGCGGGGAAGACATGAATTTGGGGGGACACACAGGCATCTGCCGCGGGAATCGCTGCTGCTCTCATTCTCTCATCCACCACGACCCCTCACTGGTGGGAGCCCCAGTGTCCTCGGCCCCACGTGCCCATTGGCAGGTCTGGGCGCCATGGGCCTCGGGCGGCCGGTGGGGTGGCGGGGGGTGGCGTGTGCCTGTTTCGCTTCCTGGTTCAGTGGCCTCGCCTTGAGAGCGCGGAGCAGGACTCGCCAGGGCGAGCCGGCCCTGTGGGCACGCCCCTTCCCCGTTCGCCCTGCGGGCTCCCTGCTCTTCTCGGGCCTGCTCTCCGCAGGCTCCTGCGCTCCCGGATGGTTGCCGCTCCCGACCATGCAGTTTTCCTTCGTGAACTGTACTTAACTCTCCATTCCAGACCTCCACGGTGCTCTCGTCAGAGGAGAAGGGCAAGAAGACCAAGAAGAAAAGCAGGCGGCGCAGGACCCGAGGGGAAGGGAAGAAGGCGTCGGAGGACGAGTGCTTCCGCTGTGGCGACGGGGGCCAGCTGGTGCTGTGTGACCGCAAGGCCTGTGCCAAGGCCTACCACCTGGCCTGCCTGGGCCTGCGCAAGCGGCCCTTCGGTGTGTGCCGGCCCGCGGCGGGTAGTGCGTGGGGGGGCGGGGGGCGGTTGGGCAGTAACCCGGCCCAGCAGCGCGCAGGAGGCAGGGCACAGGCAAGCCATCGCAGGGCTGCCTATCTGGGGGCCCAGGGGCCGTGGGGAAGGAGGACTGTGACCTCGCGGGGAGGATCCACAGGCCCGCTCTCACCCGAAGACAGGAGAGCAAAATGCCATGAGAGTCAAAACATGTTTGCTTAAAAAAAAAAAAAGCATGTTTGGATGGCAGCAGATGACAAAGCCAGATCAGCAGACAGATGACCGGGAGAGGTGTCTGCGGCGGGGGTGGCGTCCTCCCCCACCTGAGGCAGGGCCCTTAGGGGTCAGCACAGAAGGTCGCCATCCGTCCTGCGGGGTCTGCTGCCTGCAGAGTAGCTGGGCAGGGGAGGGCAGAGGACAGCACGTCCCTCCCAGCCTCCATGGCCTCGGCAGGCGGCAGGGAGGCAGTGTCTGACCTGGTGACACGCTCCATCTCATTGCAGGGAAGTGGGTGTGCCCTTGGCATCACTGCGACGTGTGCGGCAAACCCTCTGCCTTGTTTTGCCACTTTTGCCCCAATTCATTCTGCAAGGAGCACCAGGACGGGACAGCCTTCAGCTCTACCCAGGACGGGCGGTCCTACTGCAGCGAGCATGACTCGGGGACAGAGTCTGCTGCGAACGCCAAGGCCGAGAAGCCCCTTCCAGAGCCCTCGAAACCCAAGGGGAAGAGGCGGCGGCGGCGGTGCTGGCGGAGGGTCACCGAAGGCAAATAGCGCCGGGCGGCATGACTAGGTCAGGGGGCTGCCTGCCGTTGGGCGGGCCGAGTGCGGGACTGGCCGGCCGTGGCACCGCCACAGGGACAGTGACAGCTGCATTGGCCTGCCTGGGAGGGAGCGCCTGCCCACCACAGAGCCACCAGCAGCGCCGCCACCTCGGCACTGACCGTGCCCGAGCTACGTGCTCGGGCGTTCCCGCCACGTACGCCTGCGACATGTTAGGGCTACACTTGAATTGCTGGATGCGTTAAGCTTCCCTCCCCCTGAGTTTTAGGCTCAAGTTACGATTGAAAATTAATTGGCACATGAAATGTTTTTATCTCACCCCAGACGTGTAGAGTAGTGCTTTTTCTCTTAACAGTGTCCCTTGACCTGCTTCCCCGTTGTCCTCATTCAGGAGGGGCCTGACCGGCCTGCTGGGGGCGCTCAGACCCCAGATTTCTTGAAATCCATAAGTTTGATCGTTATTTTTGCTTTTATGAAACAGCTGTATTTTTTGTACTAATGTGAAATTTTCCCTCAAAATGCTTCTTTTTTCATCGTAGTGAGAAGCTGTCCCAGGAATGGTGATAGTGATAGTGGTTTTAGATTTCCCAAGTAGTTTTTTTCTCTTCATAGATTTGAACTAGGAGTCCCGACCGTGTCTGCCTTTCAGGTGCAGGGCCCTCCTTGGGAGGCCGGCGGAGGAGGGCTCACCGGGGCCTCTGGCTCACCGGGGCCTCTGGCTCACCGGGGCCAGCTCCCACCGCACTAGGTTCTTACCAACACTTGGGAAAAGACTTTGTATATTTTTTTTTCATTTGAGTTTTCCTTACTGATTTCTGGCTTTTATTCTCAATATATTTTTGCTAAACTTGTTTTACAATTACCACTGACTGAACCGTGTATTTACTGATGCGACCCCGGGTCCTCCTGGCAAAAGGCTGGACTCGGCAGGGGTGCGGCCTGCAGGCGCCGGCTCAGTGACGGCTCGTTCAGGGGGTGACCTCTGCGCTGCGCTTGGCCCGGTAGTGAGGGCCCTGCCAGGTCCCTGCGGCCCCGGCGGCCTGGGAAGCTGGTGCGCTGCAGAGTGTGCTTCCCAGGGCCCGAGGGAGACACGGAGGTCCGGACTGGCCCCCGGAACTCAGGTCCACGCCCTCACACTTTGCGGGCCTGTTCGTGGAGAACAGTTGAGCTGGTCGGAGGTGCTCAGCCAGGGTGCTGGCTGCCCGGCGGTGTCTCCGTGAGGCCCCCGGAGGTGAGGAACTTGTGGAAATTACTAAGGTCTCTGCAGAAGACGTGATTCTTCTTTTCTGGGTCCCTCTTGACCCTGGGAAGTTCAGAGCCCCCTACAAAGGGGAAAGCATCCCACCGGGCACCCACGTGTGCTTAGAGGGGCCTGCCTGTCCCCATGTGCAAGGCAGGGGTGGGAGGGAGGACCCAGCAGTAGACACTTTTTTCTGACCTTTTCTTCTTAAAACCTGAGAACATCTGTTCTGCAGAAAAGTTTACACAGCTGTTCTTGAAAACTGCTACTGAGGTCACCTGTTCACTTCTCTTGGGCTGTTTGGCCTTGAATTGCAGGACAGCCTTGGCCTCGGGCCTCTTTCTCCACTTTTTCATGGTTTTTGGATATAAGCTTGGGGCAGGTGCGGGGGGGTTGTCTGCTCGGCTGTGACCCGGTGAGGCTCCCTGGGGCCTGCAGGGTCTCTGACTCCCGAGCCCGGACTAGCAGGCGTTTTACTGACTGACCGCCCCCTCGGCCCTTTCCCGTGATCCTGGATGGAGCAGCCACGCGTAGAACCAAAAGGAGAAACCGGAGCTTTGTCACTGGTCGGCTGCTTCCGCCCATGGCCCGGTTCTGTCTGGAAACGCACTTGCCCGATGAGGCAGTTGTTTTAAGGAAATACTGGATGATGTATAGACATGCTCCTGGTGCCCTCAGTGTGGAAGGGTGTCGCAGCGACAGGCCCCGGGGCCTGGCCACACGTGGCCACGCACTTGTGCGTCTGCAGTGTGGGGCCCGGGGGGCCGCAGCTGCCGTGGGCGCGGCCCGGCTGCAGGCTGTGGTCCTCCCTCGTCCCATCAGCTGAAGGGCGTCTGCGTTAGTCACACCATCAGAGCTGGTTTTGCAGTGCACTTTGGGGGGCAGATTAACTTATTTTTGTATTTGACAGTAGTAAAGTCTTGTGATTTTTGAGTCACTTTGATGTTTCCAAATTTTTTAATGATCTTTCTGAAGGAAAATAGTAGAAAAATTATTTTCAATATGGTCGCCCTCTTTCCAAACATCGTTAAACTAATGAGCAAATAACACTAACTGTGGAAACGTTTAGAAGACCCATTACGAATTCTGAGTCCCGCCAGGCTCTCGGAGTAGCAGCTGCACTCGAAGGGCCTCATCCCAGGCCGGCAGGGCCGCTCCCTCAGTGGGAGCTCGTTTGCAGGGGGGGTTCGATCTTTCTGAACCTCAGCTTCAGCCCTTTGTCACTAACATGAAGCAGAAACAAAATGGGAACTGCCCAAAGCCGCAGGGTTCCTCGGCGTCAGGAACCTATGCCCACATGTACGGGCACGCCTGCCCTGCCAACCCTGGCCTGGGAATGCAGGCAGTTCGCTGTGCAGTCCTAGCGTGTGACCGCCGGGTGGCACCTGCGGCGCCTGTCATGCTCAAAGGAGCGGCCCGTGTTCCCAGGCCCCACCCACACTCAGGTCTGCGCTTCTGATGCCCTTGAAGTATTTATCTCAAGTGACGGTGATATGTAGTGTTTGTTTCCTCCAACTACCTTCTTTTCAGGAGTTGAACATAACCCTGTTTTAATGAAAGCTAA
Organism: Mormoops blainvillei; assembly: GCA_004026545.1. Classification (NCBI taxonomy): domain Eukaryota; kingdom Metazoa; phylum Chordata; class Mammalia; order Chiroptera; family Mormoopidae; genus Mormoops; species Mormoops blainvillei. Next base: position 156,817 of record PVJD01001098.1, on the reverse strand, counting down.
TGCAAATGACTGTTGCCAAATTCTCGGTCCCATGAGTGCCTGTTTGACGAATGTGAGTAAATACTGTGTCCGCCGTACCCTGTTGAGATGTGAAATGCCATCAGAAATTAAACACGAACTTCGCTGTGCCCATTGGTGTCTGAGCTTATACACTACGAGGTCAGGCTCCTTTCAGGAAGGCTGGGTGCTGTCACCCGTTCTGATACTCGGAAACTTGAAACTTCACTTCTCGGGGAGATTATACCGAAATGTAGATTTGGGGATTGCCAATATTGGGGGGGGGGATAGCATTTAAAGGGGGATGTTGTGTTTGGAGAATTGTGTATTTTTGTATTAAAACATTTTTAAAGGCTCTTTTCTTAAACTTATTTTATGTGGGACTGCATTCTGCAGTTGTGGGTTTCTCCCGGTTACTGAGGGCTGTCGTGCTGAGACAGCCGCAGCCCCAGAGTGGGGCTCGGTCCTCAGGCGCCCACCCTGCCTTTGACTTGTGGGCGGCGGCGAACATGGCCTTGGGGGTGCAACAAATCCTGGAAACAATGAACACAGTTCTGACTTTGGAAAAATGTTTTTTTAATTTAAAAACATGTTGGTTCCAAATCCCCATTAAAGGCAAGGTGGTCAGGAGGGAGGCACTGCCGCTGATGCCCGCCCCGCCCCCACCCCGCCCCCAGGACGAGCTGGCCTGAGACCCCACTCGGGCTGCCTCTGCGGTGAACACGGCACCTGAGGCCTGGCCTGTCTCCAGCGCTCACAACCGTCCAAAAGGCAAATAGAGAGCCTGCAGGGGGGGTGGGGCTCGGCCACGGGCAGCCGTCCCCACACTGTTCTCAGCCCCACCGGGCCCACCTTTGGTCCCCTTGGCCTCACGGGTGGGGAGAGCCCCTCCCTTGTGGCCAGCAGAATTTAAGAAAAATAAAAAAGGTAAAAGTCTAACAGGCAGAGCTGTCATTAAAATTAGGAAGTCGTAACTTTTTTGGTTAACTTTAACATTCAAAAATGTAATATTGAATCCAAAAAAGCATCTTAGATCACACAAAAAGTAACCCATGTTAAAATTTAAAAAGTAAGTCCAAAACGCCCTGGAGAACTGAATCTAAAGCGTAAGCAGACGGGGGCCGGACAGTGCCCCGGCACCACTGTCCCTCAAGCCTGTGCCGGGCCCGCCAAGGTGGCGGGCTGCCCCTAAGACACGTTGGCCATGGGCTTGTACTTCTTGAAGCGCGTCCACTGGCCCGTGGCGTAGTTCATCTCGAACACGGTGTCCACCAGCATGGTGGTGCTGCCCTGGCCGTCGGACTTGGGCAGGTCCTCGGTGTGCTCGCTGAGCTTGATCTGGATGACGTCACCCTGCTCCTGGCACGGGTTCTCTGTGGGGGATGCGGGCTGCTGGGCGGGTGCCTGCAGCCACGGGGCCCGTCCCCCAGCCCTGCAGGGCCCGGGCTCCACACCCCAGCGGGGCTAGCCCCGGGGACCCACCTCGGGAGCCAGCCATGAAGCCCAGAATGAGGGCCTTCTCGGGCCGCGTGACTTTGTTGGCCGTCTTGAACATCTCCTGCGCGGCGAACATCTGCTCTCTCTGCAAGGGTGGCGGTGCGGTGAGTGCTCGGGCCGCCCGCCGGCCCCCCACCCCCACCCCCCCTTCCGGCAGACCCGGGCCAGGTTCCCCAGGACCTGCGCTGCAGCAGTCAGGCCGGGGGGAGGCCACAGCAGGCCTCCAGGCCACACCTACCGTGAGGGACAGGTTCTTCTTGGGCTGCGGCTGGGCAGGGGGCTGGGCCTGTGGGGCTACCATGGCCACTGGAGGTGCCTGGGCAGCGGGGGTGGCGGCAGGCGGTGTGGTGGGCGTCAGGGGCGAGGCAGGTGCCGTGGGTGTGGGCGTGGGCGTGGCCGGGCTCAAGCTGCTGTTGTACATAGGCGCCCTCTGTTTGAACTGAGCCGGCAAGGCAGGGGTCGGGGTGCTGGGCTCCTCGGGGGGCCGGCTGGCCTGCAGGCTGGCTTCCCGGGAAGGCGGGGCTGTAAGCACAGTGGGGCCTGCTGAGGTAGGCAGGGCAGGGACGCCCCCTACCCACAAGGCTCTGTGCCCGGCCTCACCATGCCCAGGGATAGCAGGCTCTGCTCTACCTCCCAGGCCCTGGCGCGGACCGTGTCCTGCCTCAGCCTATAGCACCAGCTTCTGCAGCTGCTGGCCCCGAGACCTCAGCTCTGCACACTCCTGGACACCCCCCCAGGAGGCCTTCGGCCACAGCAGGGGCATAGCCATGAGCAGCACCGCAACCAAGGGTGGGCCCCAGGCCCCAGAGAGCCTCACTTGGGGCCACAGGTCTCAGGTCTTTTCAGACGGACAGAGAGGACCTGATCAGCGCCTGGCCAGGGGCCAGGCGGGGAGCGCGGAGCCTGGCTGAGCGACCTGCTGACCCGGCCCACATTCCCTACTGACACCTCCTCTCTGGATTCTGGGGCTGAGAGGGGACCCTGTGGGTCCGCGGTGCTGTCGCCGTGGCCACCCTCCCGGGCTGGAAGTCAGTGCCGTGGAGCTGGATACGAGGCAGCTCCCTGTCGCCCCAGGAAGGCCACAGCAGGTAAAAACACGGCGTATTTCTGTAAACTCTGCCAGCCAGGAGGGTCTGCCGCCCCCAGCCAGCACCTGCAGGGCTGGAGAGTGACATGGGACCCGTCCTGCCGCCCACTCACCCGCTGGGGTCTCGGAGCTGGGGATGTAGGACGAGGCTGGGACCACGCTGGGAGTGGCGGGCAGGTAGCTCGTGGAGGGCAGTGCAGGCTCGCTGCTCAGGGCCCCGAGTTTCTGGAAGACGGTGCACAGAGGTCCTGGGTCTTAGGGCTGCCCCCATGGGGCGGTGCTGGCCACTGCGGGCATGGACACGAACCTCCACCCCCAGGAGCCCCGGACCCTGGAGCAGGACACAGGCACTGCTCCCCCACCCCGGGCTGCTCCCAGCCACAAGCCCCTAGCGCCGCAGCGACCTGGGCAAGGTGGGGCTCTGCCTCCAAACCCGCTTTGCGGGGGGAAGAAGTGCAACTGTGGTTTTCTCATTACAAACACAACAAAAGACGTGCCCTCGTAAGAACAACACACAGCTCAGCCGGTGGCCACGGCCTCCTCCGGCAGCAAGCTCCTTGCCGTGCGCACAGGAGTGGCTCTGAGACGTGGGCACGGTCTCCCGAGCAGTGACACCAGCCTGCCAGCACCTCCGCCGCCACCCTCTCCCGCCTGCAAGGCTGGCATCACCATCCCCCCGGACGGGGGGCGCAGGTGCAACAGGTGGCATGTCCACGTTGGGGGTCGCGGGTGGCTCGCTCTCTCCCGCCCACGTGGGCACACATGCACCGCACACTTGCGCACACAACCTTCGACAGTAAGCTCTAGTGGCTGAGGCCCCACCTGCGTGGACACCAGGCCGGCCGCGTAGTCGGGCGTGGCATTTTCGATGACCGTCTCTTCCTTGGCTGCCCTCTCCGCCGCGTCCGTGTCTGTGGACAGAGCCTGGTCAGTGCCCCCCCGCAGCCCCCCAGACGGGCCCAGCGGGCCAGTCCCACGATGTGGCTCAGGTCTGCACTGCAAACGGGCCTCCAGGCAGAGGAAAGCAAGCCCTCAGGAGAAGGGCTGCCACTCGTGAGGTGGGTCCGGGGAAGCGCAGCCCTCGCCCACCCTGCGGCCCAGCCGCTGGGCCACAGCGCTGCCTCCGCAGACCCCGCCAGGAGCCCGGGTACGCACCCAGCGTCTTCCTCCTCCTCTTTGCCTCTCGGCCAGCACCGACCATGTCCAGCTCAGAAATGTCCAGCAGCTGCCAAGACAGTAAGAAGCCTACCCTTAACTACATGAGGTGCGCCGAGACCTGCCTTGCGGGGGCCACAGACAGCAAAGAGGACGTGCCCACCTTCACGCCCCTCTCCTTCCGCAGAGGTGTCCTCGAGGGTGGGACGGGGGTCCGGTTCCCAGCAGGGCTAAAGACGCCAGGCGCGGTGGGGCTCCGGAAGGGCGCCTGCTTCGGGATGCCTTTGAGCGGGGCTGAGGAGGGACGGCGCCCATCAGCAGTGACGGCCGGCAGAGGCGGCCCATTTCCCGCCGCGCGTGCGTTCTGTGCTGCTCCACCAGGCGCAGAGGCCGCCCTGCAGGGTAACGCTTGCCGCCTGCCTCCCCTCTCGCTGGCCCAGAAGGTCCTGGGGCCCGCTGGGGGCTGAGCCGGCACGAGCCCTGATCCCACGGACTCACTCATCTAGAGAGCAGCTGGGGGCGACACCCCGGGTCACTCACACCGCTGTCCTTAGGGAGCGAGGGCCAGTCAGCCCAGAAGGGCGAGGCCTTGGCAAGCACGATGTCACAGCCAATCCGGGACACGTTTGCCAAAAACAGTAAAAACGCCACCCCTGCAGACGTCCTTCCTAACGCTGTGTCTGTCTGCTAGTGGCCGTCTCGCCTTCCCAGCTCCTCTCAGTGAGCAGATCTGCTACACAATCGCTACCCACCCCCCTCCAGGCGCAGCCCCGCGTCCGTCCAAGGGAAGTCGCTGGACACGCCAGGGACGGTTCCTTCTGAACAGGGCCTGGCCCCGTCCCGGGGTAGCCAGCGCCTCCCTGTTCCTGCCGCCGGGCCCCCACCTCGGGAACTGACACATGGACACTCTGAGCCCTGGCACGACGACCCAGGCCCAGTGCACACACAGCCCCTCGGCATGGCCGATGGGATCAGGGCACCGCTGGGATGCAGGGCCAAGGACAGACGGACAGACCTACTGCCACTCCTGCTTTCAGGGGTGCCTCATGGGCCACCGACACTTCCTGGACTTCCAAGGCCACCAGGGCAACAGCCTTCTCTCAGTGACAGGGCCAGACGACCACCCCTCACAGTGACAAGTCGGCTGGTTCCCAGACACTGGGTCCCAGTCAAAATACCCAGAGCTGTGGGTCTGTGTGTGGCAGGCAGCAGGTGGCCTGAGCAGGGCGCACCCACTGAGCACCGCCCGAGGCTTCCCGGTGGCTCCCGCATCTCGCTTGTCTATGGTTTTCACGTCACCCATCTCCCCCGCTATTTGCGAGGCCCTGGGGTGGGGGCACCCAGGGACATGAAACTCGGGGGTGTGGCCATCCTTCCCTCCGAGCTGTTGGTCCACGCAGTCTGGGGGAGAGCTGCAGGGCAACCCGTTTTCTCGCCTGCTTGGGTCACAGGTGTGGGGCTCTGTGCTCCGACCCCAAGGGGGCACAGAGGTGGGGCCACTGGCTCCCAGGGACCTCCCTCCCGCAGTCAGCCTGGAGGCTCGCGGAGGGGCTGCGGCAGCTCCAGCGCAGGGCCCAGTGCCTGCTGCTACGGAAGGGGCAGCACCTCCATGCCCATTGGCTTCAGAACTCGTCAAACCCTGTGCTTATCTCACTTTGACAAAAAAACAATGTTTCAGCGCTCGTGCTTGCTTGGGACTCTGCACTTGCTGGAACTTTTGTGAGTAACACCACAAAAGAAAACCCTTCATTGTTTGGTGCTCGTCGGTTTCGGCACTCATCATGAGTTCCGGAACAAACTTACCAAACTTACCAGAACCGAGGTGCCACGGTACTTCCCTGGGCCCTGGCCGCCCCCAGGCCCTCCTGGAGTGGTGAGCCCCCGGGGACCAGCCCTGCGCTGCACCCCGCCCCCCCGCCCCAGAGCTCACCGGTGGCCCTGGAGGCCAGACCCCAGCTCGTGTGCCTCTGCGGCCAAGAAAAACCTCCCATCTTTTAGGTCCATCCCTCCTGTCAAGATGGGTGACAGGCAGCCCTGGGCCACAGGCCAGCCTGGCAGCGAGGAGCCCGGGCCCCCGTGGGGCGCGGCCTTACTTGTGGTGTCCATCTTCCGGAGCGGCCCCCGGCCCTTGGCGTGGAAGGGCACCCCTGCGCTCCTCTTCAGCTGCTGGGCGGTCTCGGTGGCTGCAAGGAGAAGGCAGCGCACGTCAGCGCGCCCCAAAGAACGGCTCCTTCCACGGCCCGTGAGCGAGGCCTCCCCCCATCTGACGCACAGACACGGAGTCTGTCCCTCTCAACGAAACGAGCCCTCGCCCGCTCACCGGGCAGCCCAAGGAGAGCTCGCATGTCACGGCTGTATCTGCGCACAAAGTAGAGGCGTGGGGCTGCAACGCCTGGAGCATCGGGCACTCTGACGGGGTCCCAGGGGCTCTGCGTGTCCACACACCCTGTGTGAGGCCCCAGTGGGGCTGAGGCAGCCCCCGCGTTTCCCCGCACATGTGCTGCAGCGCAGGCAAGGACGTGCGCTGCGGGTGGAGCACCTGGGGCGGGGCTGGGGGCCGGGCTGCCTACTCGCTCAGGGCCAAACCGCGCAGCCCCAGGACGCTGCTGGGTTTTATTCAGAGTCTTTGGAAACGGCCCTTACATGTGTCACCAACACCCATTCCCTAACCATTCAGAGCAGAAGTTTACTGAGATCTGGCTGAAGGGATGTCCTGCCCTGCTTTTCCTGGCAGGTGCCTTACACACACGTTTCTTACATCACAGTTTGAGAAAACACTAAATAAAATGACCCGATGCCTTTAAAGCCAACCCGACTTCAAAACAAAGGTCAGGTTATGGGAGCAGGACCAGCCTTTGAGTGGCAACCGGTCTCTGCCCGTGTGACTCGGTTGGTGCAAGTTTCATTTCTGTAACAAAGGTTACAGGCGCTTTACCCTGAAAACTCTGAAGGTTATAAAACAGATTTTTAGAACACAGTTCAGCACAGCAATAAAATTTCAACACAACCCCCAATACTTTTTTTAGAACTCTGATTGCCTCGAAAAGACAGCTTAGGTCCCCTAAAATCTAAAGGAAACCTGAGAATGAAGAGCACGGAAGCGCGGCGCGGCACTCACACTTCTGCAGCAGCTCGGCCCTCAGCGTGGCGCTCTTCGGTTTCCTCTTCAGCTGGAAGTGCTTCACTGGGGGGGTGAGGGGGCCGGCGAGCGTGGTCAGGGCGCTTTTATTCAAGTACCGGCACTCCAACGGCAGCATGGCGGACGCCTCGCACTCGGTCACTGTCCGTTCGAGAACCAGCACAAGGTGAGGAGGTGCGCTCCCCTTCCCAGCTAACAGCGTCCTGTCTGCTGTCCAGGAGCAGGGACCCGTGAGCCTGGCTCCCGGCTCTGCCGCCGGCCAGCCGGCCCACGGTGACAAGGCCTCTGTGAAGAAGGGCTGCCAGCTCCAGCTCTCCAAACTCGGAGAGGGATTTGGGGAGGAGCCCAGCGCCTCCCTGTCCCGTGTCCGCTCAGACATTCGCAAGCATTTTCTGAAGGGTTTTTGGTTCATGTTATGAACAGCTGAGCTGCTGGTGTTCCCAATGCACTTCTGAGCGCGTGCTCCCTGCCAGGACGCGTCCCAGGCCCCCGCAGCACAGCCTGGGAGGGCGTGCCGTCTGTGGGGAAGCGGTGCAGGGAGGGAGCATGTGAACATGAGGAGTGCATGATAAATTTCAGAAAAATCAAGTGCGGGGGTGGGGGGGGTACACGGCACACCGTGGTGTAGGAAACAGCCCCCAGTGTGACACCCTGCAAGTCAGAATCTTTTCAGAAAAGATGATTTTCTCTCTGGAAGCCATTTCCCTCCCCCAGCACAAACCGAGCCCGCACACGCACCCTTTTCTCTGAGTTCTCCCAGGACGTCCTGAACATTGGGGTTCTGCTCCTCGAGATCCAGGTTGAGCGAGCCTGTGTCTGGAAAGGACTTGAGGATGTCGGCGACCATGAGCACCCAGGGGTCCGAGTCCAGGGTGGCCAGCTGGATGATCTCTGCCAGGGCGCCTTTCATCTGCTCAGACGAGACATCGCCCTGAGCGGGGCCCACCCTGCCCCTGCCCTTCCCGGAGCCTGTCGCCCCTCATCTGGGGGGCGTTGCTGCTGCACCCGGGAACACAGAGAAGGAGCTCAGCTGGAGGGTGCGGCCAAGGGCCTTCGTGTTTTGTTTCTCTTTTAAGATTTTATTTATTTTTGGAGAGACGGGAAGGCAGGGAGGAAACAGGAGAGAAACATCAGTTGCCTCTCGCGTGCCCCCACCTGGCCTGCAGCCCGGGCCTGTGCCCTGACAGGGAATCGAACCGGCGGCCTTCTGGTCCACAGGCCAGCGCTTGGTGCACTGGGCTGCACCGGCTGCGACCGAAGCTTTGTTTTTAAACACACAGGAGCTCCTTCAAACCCGCTGTAGCTTCAGAGGGTCACAGGGCAGCATCCGACCTCTCTGGCAACTGCCCCCACACCCAGCCCCACCCTCAGGGACCTACGGGCCCCCATCCTCTGTGCCCCCATTGCCCGCCCTCCTGCTGGGACAGCCGCACCGCCCCTTGGCAGCACCCCACCTCCCTGTTCACTGCCGCCACAGGAGCCTGGCGACGAGCAGGTCTTGGGTGTGGAGAGCTGGGTCCGGGGTAATGACGGGCAGGGGCAGCCCTGACACGTTCGACATGTCAGGAGCTGGGCCAGGCCCCGCTCGACCCATGGCCAGGTGCTGGGCTCTTGCACGTCCCTATGGGCAGCATGCCAGAGGGCCAGAGCGACGTGGGGCCACTCCCAAAACCCCTCAAAGCCCAGGAGGCAAGTTCTCCCCGCCAGTGCAGCCCGCCCACCCAGACCGTGGCTCCCAGGGACCCTGTGGCTGGTGGAGGCCGTCCCACGCCAAAGCGTCAGTGTGTGCGCACTGCCTCTCTTGCCCCGACTTCCCCAACAGGTGCGGACAGCTGCCCAGGCAACTCCCCTCCTGGCCTACACCTGAGAACTGAAGACCTGTCCGCACCGAAAACAGGAAACACGTCCACAGCAGCAGCGTCCCTAACAGACAAAAGGTGGAAGCCAGCCACGTGTCCGCCAGCTGCCGAATGACAGGTGACCACAGGGTCTGCCCATAAGACAGGGCGTCGGTCGCCCCTAACAAAGGGCTGAAAGGACACGACCCATGTGGACGAACCTGAGAACGCAGTGCGGAGGAAAGGGGGCCGGTCGCCAAAGACCATGTGTTGTCTGATTCGCTTTAAGAGGAAGTGCCCAGAACAGCCAAGGCCACAGACACAGAAGTAGCTGAGCGGCTGCCTCGGGCTGGGAGGTGTGGGGGAGCCTGCTAATCGGTATGCGTTTATTTTGGGGCTGATGAGAATGTTCTAAAATTGATGAGGATGATACACGAAAAACCAATTCAACTGTAGGTGTTAAATGGGTGAGTTATACTTCAACAGAACTGTTAAAACTCATTCATGATTCCAATAACACTTTAAAAACTTAGGAACACAAGAGAATTTCCCTAACCAGACACAAGCTGTCAATCAAAAATAACAGGGGGCAGAACACTTACAGGCGCACCGGGGCTCTCCGCCCGTGACCGGGGCCAGGACCAGCACGGACGGCGGCCTGGTGCGCGCGGGAGAGAAGCTAATCGAGGAACCCAGGGAGCAATGGCAATGAGGAAGCTTCAGCACGGGCGCTGCTCACAAACTCATCCCAAAAGAAAGTGAAATTCTAACACGTTTACAGTAGCATGAAAAAATATGAAGCATCTAGAAACTTGTCTCACAGAAGGTGAAAGGCATCTGAACGAGGAAAATCACAAAACTTTATAATAAACATTAAAAAAACCTAAACAGACATGCCTATATTCACAACTTATAAGATTCCATACCGAGATGATTTCGCCCCAGAATGAACTACAAATTCAGCTCAGCCTTACTCAACGCCCCCCAGCTGCGCATGGGTGTGCGCATAACGGGGGCGCGGGGGCCGCCGGGGCTCCGTCTGAGGGGGGAGGCGGGAGGCTCTGTGCCGGGACACAAGCATCAGGCGGCAGTGACGGGACTCAGTGGGCTCCCGGCACGGGATCTATCTATGCATACCCTAAAGGCGGGGAGCGGAGCCTGGTGGCCTAAGTGACAGTGCCACCAGGGACCCGCCGTCCCTTTGGAAACACGGAAGGAGGGTCGTTTCAGTGAAAGGTGCCGGGTGGAGCAGACGTCCCTTCGGGCTGCCAGTAAAACCAGCCCCGGCTTCACTGGATCACTCACTCACTCCAGGCAGCGCCCCCGCCCCCAGCGCAGCCCGGGCAGGACTGCGGGCCCCACCGCTCCGGGCGCACCCACCAAGGCGCCTCGCCCGGCCCGGCCGGGGCACCCGCACGCACACAGCTGCGGCAGCACTGCTACCCACCCTTGATTTAAGAAAGATCTCCAGGACGCGATGGAAAAGAAAACCAGAAACAGAAGATCCGAACAGGCAATCCACGAAAAAGAACCTCAAGAAGTGAAGAGACACACGAGGAGGTGCTGGAGCAGGAGAAGCAGACGCCAGGCGACGGCGGCTGAGACGCCTTCGACTTCCCCAGCCCGCCCCCCAGCTCTGTAACTCTGGGTGGGGAGGACGCGAAGGGGACGTCGCCGCGAGCGTTTCCAAACGCACACCAACACCTGAAGCTGACGTAATGCGGTGTCGGTTGCACCTCGGGAAAAAAGCGGGTGCAGGCACCCGGGCAACCAAGCAGGAGCCAGCGGACGCCGTTACGCGCGCAGCCGCGGCCGAGCTCGGGGGAGCGCGAGCTCGGCGAACCGCTTCGGAAGGCGGCCTGGCACCGGGCCCTCGCCCACGTCCCCCTCGCACGGGCGACTCACAGCAGCCGGGCTGGCGGCGCCCAGCGGTCGGCGCGCGCTGGGGGGGCGGCGCGCCGCGGCCCCGGAGCGGCCGCAGGACGGCCGAGCGCACGCGCCGGACGCACCGCCCACGGCGCACGCGGCCACGACGCGGCGGGGACCGCCGTGCTGCCGCGGTCCGCGCGCGCGGCTGACCAAACTGCAGGGGAGGGCGCGTGGGGGGGTCGTGGGGGCGGGGCGGCCGGGGCCGCGGGCGGGGCGGCCGCCTCCGCGGCGAGCGGGCCCCAGGCCATCGCTCGCGCCTCCGTGGACGTCACAGCTCACAGCACAGACAGGCGCGCGCCACGCGCCCGCGCCCGCGGTCGCGGCGCAGCGGGGGCGGCTCCAACAGCGGCGGCCCCAGCGCTCACGAGCGACGGTTCGCTCCGCCCGAAAACAGCAGAACGCACCGTTGGGGACACACGCTCACGCCCCCAACCACCAGCGCGACGCGGGCCCGCGGGGCGCGGCCCGGGCCGTCCCGCTCCCCACGCCGGACCGGGCGAGCCTCAGCCCGCCCCGCGAACACGGCGCGAGCAGGTGCCCGCGCCCAGCCTCGCCGCCGGCCGCCGCCCCCACGGCCGACGGGCGCCGCCTCCCTTCCCGGAGGAGCGGGCCGAGGGGCGCTGGGGGACTCCGAGCCCGGGCTCGGTCGCGGGAGGCCGGCCCGCCGCCGCGCTGCGCCGCCCGCCTCACCTCGTCCACCGTGCGGCGCGGGAGGTGCAGCGTCCCGAGCAGCAGCTTGAGCTTCACGGCCGACGAGAGGCCGTGGAAGCAGAGGCGGATGTTGTCGATGACCGCGGGCGTGAGCAGGGACGCGATGCTGGGCGGCGCCCACAGCTCGTCCGTGGCCCCCAGCTTGTTGTGCAGCCACAGGCCCGTGTCGCTCTCCCGCATGGACGCCATCTTGAGGGGGAAAAAGCCGGGCGCCGTCGCCGAGCCGGCATCTTATGAAGACACCTACGCGCCCGCCGCGAGGACCCCCAACATGGCGGCGCCTGCCTGGGCGTCCGCGGGGACGTTGCGGCGGGGCGGGGCCTCGGCGCGGCGCCGTAACGTGACATGGCGGCGGCCAGCGCTGCGGGCGGCCGCGCGGCGTGACGTCAGGAGCGAGGCGCGGCGCCCTTCGGCACGTGCGCGCGCGAGCGTGGGCAGGCGGGGGGTTTCGAGCCGAGAAAGGCGCTCAGGGGCACCTGCGCCCACCAGAGCCGGGGGAGGGTCCAGCTGTGGTCCCTCCCTGAACGCGCGCTGTCTGCTCCCGGCGCTGCGCGCCGCCCGCGGACGTCCACACGTACGGCGCTCGTTAGGGCGCAGTCGCGGGCCGACCCGGAAGCAGAACGCGGGAGGGTTGAGAAATGCTGCCGGGGAAGGCCAGTGTGTAGCCGTCCTCGCGCCTTTAGTATCAAAGGCGCGCACTGGGGCTTCCGTGGAATCCGTCCGAGGGAGCGGGCACGGCGCGAGGCCCCGTGTCGCGGTGCAGGGAGGCAACACCCGCGTTTACCGCCCGCGCGGCTGGGACCCGGTGCCTGCGAGGCCCGGACGAGGACTTGAGTCCGGTGCTCGAGGGCGCGTGGTCCTAGAGGCAGGCGAACGGCGGGCCGGGTCTGCAGGCGAACTGCCCTGACGTTTGGAAGTCGCGTCGTCCTCCCGGAGCGCGAGGTAAAGCTTGATCTCTGCTAAGGCGGCTGTAGGCGTGGACGTGACTCCCCACCGCGACCGGCGAGGCTGGGAATTTACCATCAGACCTTCCTGCGTGTTGGTTTTTCTTTTTTCTTTTTTTTTGTCACTGAACTTCGTACACCTGCCTTATAGCTGCTTTCACGGTCACTTGTGGGAGCTGGGGGGCTTCTCGTTAGTGAGCTCCGAGCCTTTATCCTTGTGGGTTTCGTGACCCCGAGGGACGGGGGCGGGAAGAAAGGAGCCGGGCGCAGGCAGGCAGGGGCGGGAGGGTAGTTTTGGGATGCGGGTTGCGCCGGAAGGACCTGGGGCCAGCTTCCTGGATCCTGGCCAGACAGTTGTCCCAAGAAGGGGCCAGTGGCTGTGACTGCAGCTGCTCCCGGTCCTCGCGGTTTGGGGCCTGTCCCCGACACCTGCACCTGCCGGGTTTGGCTGCCCTTTCCAGATTCCCCAAGAGGGACATCAGTGGTCGGGTCCCCGTTGACAGGAAGTCAACCCTGCCATGGCGAGGTCCTTACCACCTCTGGCCCCGAGTTAGCCTGGGACAGGACCAAGGTGGGCACAAAGCCAGGGCTGCAGCCAAAAGCCGGGTGTGCCCCTGCCTGGCGGGCCTCCTCCCGCCCCGGGCAGCCCGTCCTTGCCTCCAGCCGGCTTCCTCGCCTGCCTCCAGTGGCTCGTCTCTGCGCTGAGTCGGGAAGGGGCGCAGACTGAGGGTTAGGGGCTCGTGATCACGCATGGCCAGGTCGCCTCTGAGGAGGCGACACTGCAGCTGAGGCCGGAAAGGGCTGCAGGTCGCCAGCAACCTGTCCAGGGAGCATTTAAGAGCTCAGGAGGGACCCTTCCCCCCGCATCCCTTCCCCCCATCACAGCCTGGACCGCCCCTCCAGAAAGCCTGCCTGTGCGCAAACCTCCCCCTCCTTCCGCCACGCCGAGGCTGGGGTCTGTGCACCGGGTGCCCCTGCCTCGTCCTCGGCCTGCACCTGGGCGGCTGGGAGGTCAGCTGTTCAGACCTCAGATCAGGGTGCTGGTCCTCAGTGGCGGGCTGAGGCTCAACTCGGGGGTGATTTTACTTGTCTGTTTTTTTCCCCACAGTCAGTCCCAAAGCACAGTCTGTCCGCCAGCACCTCAGCCTCCACTCCAGTGTGTTTGGAGTAGGTCTTGATGTGTGTGTCCTCAACAAAGTAGTCTTATGTGTATGTTTGTGTCTTAAGTGGAGAGGGATGTGATTGTGCGTGACCTGTGCCCAGCACGTTTTAGTTTTCCACCCTCCTGGGATTAAACCCTCACGTTGCTGCCCAGTGCCCACTGCCCACTGGGTAGGCTGTCTGCAATGAGGGCCTCATACAAGTCCCCCCGGGACGATGGCTAAGGGCCTGGGAGGTGCTGCCCTGAGGAGGGGTGTTGGTCAGAGGGCACCCAGGCTGCCCAAGGCGGTGCACCATCCCCCTCCCACAGCCGTGTGCTGGAGCCACTGTTAAATTTCCAGGAATTTGCCCTGGCTGGTGTGGCTCAGTGGATTGAGTGCCGGCCTGTGAACCAAAGGGTTGCCAGTTCAACTCCCAGTCAGGGCACATGCCTGGGTTGCAGGCCGGGTTCCCAGTGGGGGGTGTGTGAGGGGCAACCACACATGATGTTTCTCTCTCTTTCCCCTCCCTTCGCTGCTCTTTAAAATAAATAAAATCTTTAAAAAATAAACTGTATTTTCTTTAAAAAGAAAAATTTCAGGAATTCTATCAGCTTGTCATTAAACAGCCAGTGTTAAAAATTAAACTTCATTGCATTCATTTTACTTCCTTTCACGACGTATTTTAGTTCATTTCGCTGTTACCCGTGCCCTGGGTGTGTTTACGGCTATTGTAACTGAGGGGTGGAGCTGCCTCGCTGCAGGTCCTCCAGTAGAGGAGCAGCATTGATAGGAAGGTGAAAAAAAGATTCCCTGCCAGCCGGGCCTGTGTCCGTGGAGTGTACGCGGGTTCCCCGTGTCTGCGCGGGTTCTCTCTGGGTCCTCTGGTTTCCTCCCACATCCCAGCCATGTGCCCGTGAGGTGAACGGCATGTCCATGTCATCCCAGTGTGCGCGCGGGCATGGGCGTGGGTTGCCCGGCAATGGATGGAAGGGTGTCCTGCCCTGTGCCCTGTGCTGACAGGATGGACTGGTCACCTGGAACCCTGAACTGGAGTCTGAAGATTGGAAAATAATGATCTTGTTTTTACTATCTTTTTTATATAGTTTATTTGGATTTTTAATACTTAATATTAGAAGTGTTTGGGTCTTTATTTAGAAGCTTGGTGATTTTGTCTTGTGACCACAGGCATGCCATAGGAACTTAATTCTTGTTTATATGACTAGCCTAGGGTGAATTTGGCAGCGGACATGATGTTTTGCTTAAATTCACAGTTTCCAAGAATCCATCAACAATGTTAAGCGAGGATTTATGGGAAGCACACTGCTACCGGATTCACCCCAGCTCCACTTTTAGGGGCACCCCCGCCGCAGCGATAGCAGCTTGCACTCAGCACTGCTGGGAGTATTGACACCATTGATACTGGCAGAAGGGTGTTTATTGACTGTTCAAACCTAAGAAAGTGATAAGAGAAAATGCTAACGATGAAGATTAAACTTAAAAGTACGTTGCGTCTGTTGTCATTACTTTGCGAATAGCACACTCACGAAATAGAGGCAGCATTTCTCCAGGGTTCAGAAACGCCTGTCCGCATCGGCAGAGAGGGAAGCCAGCCCCATGTCACTGATGACCAGGTGCAGTTCTGAAGTCAGTGGTGCCGGAACTAAAAGGAGTTTCAGTTAAAATAATGAGAGCTGTTGTTCACAGACGCAGGCAACAGCGTGGCCATGACCAGAGGGGAGGGAGGGTCGGCGGGGGGGTGGGTGAGGGTGATGGAAGGGGACTTGGCCTGGGTTGGGGAATACACATTACAATACAGAGGCGATGTGTTATAGATTTACACCCCTGAAACCTATATAATTCTGTTAACCAATGTCACCCCAATAAATTCAATAAGGAAAACAAAATTGAGGGCAGGAAATTGTTTTACATACGATTACAGGTCAAAGTTAACGACAGTACACTTACCTGGAAAAGAGCACAGCGGGAGGCGACCTCACACATCAAGTCGCGATGGTCGGGGAACCAGCAGTCGGCTGAAGCGAGTCTCCCTTCACTGGCGCAGACTGGGTGTGGGCGTCCGCGGCAGCTTCAGTCCCAAGAGCTGGGAACGTGGAACAATCCAAACACCTTTGGCTCTACACCCTGTTTGTGGCTTTCCATAGAACATGTACTCAGTGTGTTTCGGTCCTCATGTTATGTCCTTGGATTCAGTTCTGGGTCATCAGAAAAAATCTGATTTAGCCACTGGCTGAACAAAGA
Organism: Mormoops blainvillei; assembly: GCA_004026545.1. Classification (NCBI taxonomy): domain Eukaryota; kingdom Metazoa; phylum Chordata; class Mammalia; order Chiroptera; family Mormoopidae; genus Mormoops; species Mormoops blainvillei. The sequence continues at coordinate 141,119 of PVJD01001098.1, read as the reverse complement.
GAAGACAAACCACTAGGAGGAGGTGTTCGCAGTATTAAAAAGCAACAGGGGATTAACATGTAGATGGCAGAAAGGAATGCCCGTAGGTCAGAGAATGGGACAGAGCCCTGCAGACAGATGGACAAAGGACGAGGGTCAGCAGTTCGTGGGAGGGAAACCCAGCCCCTGAGGAGCAGACACAGATGCTGCACTTAGCAGCCACCTGAAAATCCAAATTAAAATAACGTGATGCAAAATTAGAAAGTCAAAAGCTTTTGTTTTTAAATATGGATGTCTAATTGTCCCAACACTATTTGTTGGAAAGAATATTCTTTCTCAGATGAACTGCCTTTGAACCTTCGTTAAAAATCTGTTGTCCGTGGATGCGGCTGGCAGTCTGTTTCCGGACCCTTCTCTCCTGACTTGTTTAGACCACTGTCTTTACACCGATAGCTTGGCTGCTTGACACGGCAGCTCTAGAGTGTGTTGAAGTCATAGTGCTCCAGCTCCGTTTTTTTGCAAAATGATTTTGGCTATTTTAGGTCCTTTGCATGTCTATACATATTTTAGAATTATTTGTCAATTTCTAGGAAAAAATTCGTGGGCACAGTTGTTTACAGTGTACCTCTGTGATCCTTTTTAACGTCCATGGGATCTGTACTGATGCCCCATTTTTTTTTTTAACAGCCACAATTGTTTATTTACAATTGAACTCTTTATAAGATATTTACAAGACAACCAATTTTACAGATCAGGAATTATATTCAGTGTATGAATTACAACAGACAAAACATGGAACTCTGTAGGGGTTTGCGCGCTGTCCTCGCTCGGGGGCCAAGCTTATCTCTGCATCACTCCAGTCTTAGTAAACGTGCCCCCAAGAGAGCACCCCCATCATTGATTTCCGATGTTAGTGACTTGTGTCCTCTCTTTTTGAATTGAGTTATAACTGACATACAACCATAGATTCATTTCAGTGTGCTCAGCATATTGCATTCACTAAAAGGTCAGTAAACAAGCCTCCAACTAAAATGAAGTGGGGAGACTGGTGGGGGCCGTCAGCCTTCGTGGCGCTGTTGGGATAACCTGCCAACTCCAGGTTTTCTCTGGCCTTTGACCACCTTGCGTGTGGCCTGACCGCGTTCCAGATCCCAACTCTGTTCTCAAATAAATCCATTTTGTCAGGCCGACTTTTTGTTTAAGGTCAACATGTACGATACAGTGATTCAATGGTTATATATACTGTTACACCCTGTTTGTAACCTTTCTCTTCTTTTCTGTTAACCTGGTTAGAGACAGGTCAATTTTATTGATCTTTTCAAAGAATCGGCTTTTGGTTTCATTGAGTTTTCTCTATTGATTTCCCCTTTTTGATGTTATTAATTTTTTAAACTAATTTATTTTTTAAAAGATTTTATTTTTAGAGAGGAAGGGAGAGAGATAGAGAGGGAAACATCAATGTGTGGTCTCTCAAGCGCCCCCTACTGGGGGACCTGGCCTGCAACCCAGGCGTGTGCCCTGACTGGGAATCGAACCAGTGACCCTTTGCTTTGCAGCCTGGCGCTTAATCCACTGAGCCACGCCAGCCAGGGCCAATGTTACTAATTTCTGCTCTAATTTTTATTATTTCTTTTTTTCTGCTTTGAATTTAATTTGTTCTTGTTTTTCTCTTGTTCTGAGGTAGAAGCTTAGAGTATTAACTATAGATCTTTCTTTTCTAATATAGGCATTAAATAGTATAAATCCCCCCATAGCACTGTTTTCGCTGCATCCCACAAATTTGATGATTCACTTCCATTTAGTTCAAAATATTTTAAAATTTCTCCTGAGGTTTCTTTGAGCCATGTGTTGCTATTTAGAGGTGTATTGTTTAATCTCCAAGTATTTCGGGATTTCCCAGCTACCTTTCTGTTACCGAGTCCTACTTTCTCTAACTCCCTTGTGTTCCGAGAACTGCGTTTTCAGTATTTTCAGTGTGTTAAGGTTGCTCTGTGGCCCGGAGTGGGCTCTGTCTTGGCGAGTGTCTCCTGGGCGCTTGGGGGGATTGCGTCATCTGTTGCTGTCCGGTGGAGCCGTCTGTAGATGCCAGTCACGTGCAGTTGGCTGACGGTGCTGTTGAGTTCAGCCATGTCCTCACTGACCTGCCTGCTGGCTCTGTCCACTCTGACGGAGGAGTGTTGATGTCTCCGGCCATAATAGTGGAGTCTTCCGTTTTCTCTGTTACTCTTGCCTTAAAAATCTGTTTTATCTGATATTAATATAGTAGCACCAGTCTCGTTCTTAAGAGTGTTTACCTATTGTACCTTTTACCTGTTTTATTTTCAGCCTTTCTGTAGCTTTGTAAGGAAGTGGGGTCTCATAAGCAGCATATAGTTGTGCTGGTTTTGCTTTTTTTTCAGGGTGATGATAATTTTTATTAACTGACATTTTTCCATTATCATTGAATAAAAATCTTAATCCTTGGTATGTTCCCTCCTTCTGTGTCTTTTGATTACTCTTTATCATTTATTTTATCTCACACATTCATTTAAGTCACTCTCCCTGGGTCTGTTTTGCTGGGAATCGCAGTGGGTCCGCTTAGCTCATCACAGTCCAAGCGCTTCACCACTTTAAACATCCGAAACCCTGGATGGAACAGGGACCAGCTTTTCAGGCTGCAGGTGACAGGCGGTGCGGCGTGGTGGCAGACCATCCCTGGAGGGACGTCGTGGCCCAGGGCTGGGAGGAGGAGGCCTGCGGGTACAGCACCCGAGCAGAGACGCGAGCAGAGACGCGTAGGACAAGCAGAGCCCTGGGGGCCCGCAGCGTGTCCCTCACGTTCCCGGCAGAGTCCTGCTTGGCACCTACCTGTGCCTGGTGCTGGGGAGGGGTGGCAGGAGCCCTCGGAGTGCCCAGGACCACAGCAGGCCCCTGCCCCCCACCGGCCTCAGGGCACCAAGTTGCATCCTCAGAAAGTGGTGCCGCAGTAGTGGGGTCAAACTGACCTAAAGATTGTTCTGAGCTCACCTGATAAAACTTAAAAGGCTCAAGTAGCTTAAGTGCATTCTAGAACAAAACTCAGAAATATATAATGGAATGAAAATCTCTAGGACATTGTAAAATCTGCAATATCAGACACCCAGTGAAAGTCACCGTACATGCACAGAAGCAGGAGATACGACCCACAGCCAGGGACCCTTCTGTGGCAACTGAAGGGCGCGGCTCACATCTGGGCCCCCTGCCTCACATGCTGGGCCCCAGCCGGCTGGGAGCTGAACCACCTCTCGGCCCACCCGCCCAGCCCTGTCCACCTGGCGGGACGACAGCCAAACTCTGCCTCTGCCCCAGAGCCCACCCCTCGTTACCCCCCAAACTCAATGTCATCTTTGCTGCAGCTGCCCTCCCATCCTGTGTCCACCCGTGTCTCCCACGGGCTCGCCCTCCCCATCTCAGGCCCCTTTCTGGGAAGGCGAGTGCAAGGTAGGGAGAGGTTGGGGGGGGTCTCCTGACTGCTTGGGTGCTGTGCTCTCCCTGCCGCCCCCTGCAGCTCCTCTCTGTGACCCACTGCCTGTGCAGGCCAGACTGCCCACCGGGGTCCCTGCAGTCACGCAGTCACGTCCTGGCAGGCCCGGGTGCAGGACACAGACCAAGGCTTCCCACTGCACCACCAGCGACAAAGCGGACAGATCACCCAAAGACTTGGTGGCACCTTTCCCCCAGCTGTGACTACACATGATGTCTCCACACACGGTCGAATACCCCTGAGAGCAAAACTGCAGCCCCCAGAACTCGGTACAAGGAAAAATCAGCATATTTAATGAAGTACACAGGGAGTCCGAAGGTGACAACCCAAGTGTCCGCCTAAGGACGGGTCAACAAGCAAAGGTGTCTGTTCGCGCAGTGGAATAGTCAACCTTCAGAGAGAACGGGTCCAGCCCAAACCACCACGTGGGGGCGCCCACAGGACACTGCGGGGGTGGGGGGAGTCAGCCAGGCACAGAGGCTGACACGGGGGCGACCCCACCTGTGAGGCGCTCAGGGGTCAGACCCACAGAGACAGGAGGGGCGTGGCGGGTGTCCGGGGCTGGGGCAGGGCAGGGAGTTGAACGAGGACTGAGGGTCAGTGTGGGGACAGCTGCCCACACCGTGGATGTGCCTGACGGCACTGAGCTGCACATACGCTGCGTGGTGTATTTTTAAATATATGTGTGTGTGTGTGTTACAATTTAAGAAAGAAGCCGTAAGAGAGGGTCCTTCTGGTTGTCTTACGAAGGCTGGACCCCGGCGGCGGGGGAGGAGGCAGGAGTCCAGTGAGGGCAGGTGGAGCAGGGGCGTGGGCCCGGGAGGAGATGGGCCGCTCGGGAGGGCGCACCGGAGATGGGAAGGCCGTGGGCGGAGCTGCTGAGAGGTCTGGGGCCGGGGCGGGGGGCGAGGCGCAGATGGAGGCCGGAATCAGGCCAGCTCTGCCCTTGCTGACAGTGAGGAGTCTGTTCTCCAAGCGGGGACACATGTCCCGGGGAGAACTGGACGTGGGGACCTGGAGCTGCCGAGTGCTCTTCACAGCCGCGTCTAGATAAGGCCACCAAGTGTGGGGCGTAGTGCAAGAGGGGCCCGGGGGCAGGGCCCTGGGGAGGAGACACGAGAGTTGCGAGGCAAAAAGACCAGCAGTGCGCCCACACCCGGCAAGGCTGGGGCGGGCCGGTGGCCGCTTGGGGAAGACTGTCCCTGACTCTATGGACGGGTCAGGGCGGAGCCGGGACGCCGGCGGGACAGGAGTTTGCTCCCGCGAGGGGAGGTGCTGCGGGGCACGGGCGTAGGGGGACGAGGGGCTAGTGAGGTTTGTTTTGTTTGGAGGGGGATGCGGGCTGTGGGGAGGGGAGGACGCGCACTCGGGGACCCGCAGTCCCGAGACCCCCGGGGTTCCGCTCCCTGGCAGCCCTCCGTAGGGGCGCGCGGTCGCGGGGAGCATTTGGCTCGAGAGTCGAGGGTGTGCACGCAGCCGAGAGGGTATGGCAGGGCTGCGGGATGAAACGAGCCGGGAAGCAGAGGGTCCTGGCGCTGGGTGGGGCGAGCGGGAGGGCGACAGTGCGCGGGGATCAGGCCCGAGCAGAGCTCTGGGGTCGGCAGGCACCCCTTGCTCACGTGGACGCGGCCGCTCTTGTGCGGGGAGGGCGACGGGGACAGGCGGAGAACAGCCCGGGCCACACGGCGCCCCGGGGCGCACGACCCACAGGGCGGGGCTGTAGCAAGACCCCGCCCTCAGAGCCCGAGACGGGGTTCTCAGCCCCGCGAGCACCCCACGGTCAGGAAAAGAGTGGGGGCCACGAGCCCAGCCCTTCCCCTGGGTCAAAGAACACGCGTGCAGCCGGGCCGCGCGAGTCCTCACCCCGTGCCTGGACGACAACCGCCCGGGGGCCCGTGGGTAGCGGTCGGGGCCGGGCGCTGCCCCACCAGGCGCAGCACGACGTGGGCCCGGGAGGTCTTCCTTGGGGTCGTCGCTTCTGCGCTCTTTCTGGGTTTTATAGGGACCAGCGGACGCCAAGAAGGTCCCGGGTTCTCAGAGGGGCCGGCCCCCCGCGCCCACGGCCCGGGAGCGGGCCTGACACACGCGCGCATCGGGTGCCCGCGGAGGCCACATGGGGCTCTTTACTCAACAAACCGTGTGCGTTCACAGGGCACAGAGAGGCCTGGCGACCGCTCCGAGGTCACACAGTAGGGGAACCGCGAGGGTGGGGGGAGGGGCGGAAGGCCCGGAGAGGTAGAGAGCAGGGGTCGGGGGCGAGGCCGGACGCAGTAAGGGGCGGAGAGGGTGGACCCGACCAGGCCGCGGGCCTGGGTCTCTCCTGGGCCGGATCTCCGAGGCCAATGCAGCCGCTTGGTCCCGCCTGCTCCAGGGAGCAGAGACGCCTCTTTGCGTTCGCGGTCCTCCGGCCGTTCGCGTGCGCCGAGCCCCTACCTCGCAATCGGCCCCCGGGAATCCCCAGCCCCTGCACCGGTCCGGCCGCAGATTTCCCGAGGCCTCAGCTTTGCTGCCTCCGGCGGCGGCTCTGAAGGTTCCGTCCGGACGCCGCCTCCTCACTCGGCCCCGTGGGCCAGGCCGTGCTGCGGGCGCAGCTCCCGGCCAGGACTGGGCAAGAGGGTCCCTTTAAACAAGCGACCGCGCAGTCTCCGAGTTTCCATGACGACGACGTCGGAAGGGGCACCCGGCGGGGGTCGGGTAGGGGCGCATGCGCGGTACGCGCCGAACGCGGCGAGTCTTCCCGAGTCTTCGGCTCGGCTTTCGCGGGTCCCTGAACCGCGGTAAGGGCGGGGTTGGGGTCGGGGTGGGGCGTCGCTGGGCCGTGGGGCGTGGTGGGGTGTAAGGACGGGGGTTCGGAGTTAGTGTTCACGGGTTGAGGTTAGGGTGGTGGGTCGCGGGATGGGGGGCGGGGTGGGGGTCACAGAGGAGGGTGGAGGGCGGGCGCGCCGACTCTCCCGCGCTCGCTGCAGGGCGGCCGGCTCCCTCCGCTTGGCCATGGCCCCCCCGTCGCCGTGCAGACACCCTAGGCCGTGGCTGCTGCTGCTGCTGCTTTTGAGCGTGGCGCTGCTGGGAGCCCCGGCCCGCACCGAGCCCGCCGCCGGGAGCGCCGTCCCTGCGCAGAGTAGGTGCCGCGCGTGGTCCCCGCCCTACCCCACCCAGCGTGCGGGAGGCCGCGCCTCGCCTTTGTTCCTGGCGGTCCCCGCAGCCCGGCTCCCGGCCGCCCCCTCGGTGGGGTAGGTGGGAAGTGGGGGGCGGGGCTAGGGCGCCCCCGCGCTGACCCGCGTCCCCGCAGGCCGCCCGTGCGTGGACTGTCACGCGTTCGAGTTCATGCAGCGCGCTCTGCAGGACCTGCGGAAGACGGCCTACAACCTGGACACGCGGGTGAGGAGCCCGCAGGGACCGCGGGGCTGCGTCCCCAGTCTCTCCGCGCCGCTGCTGGCGCCGCGCCCTCTTCTGACCCCGGTTATCCCCGGGCGTTCTGGGCGCACGTCTTACCTGGGAGCGAGCACCCCCCCCAGCGCCCAGCACACCGGTTGGGCTCTCCAGCCCCCTCTCCCCGCAAAGCCTCACCAGGCACTTTTCCCTGCTCCCCACCCTAGCCAGACCCTGAGGGGGAATGCCTGTCCCCATCCAGCCTCCTGGACGTGGGCAGAGAGGAAACTGAGGCGGGGGAAAGGGTGGTCACTTGTGGGGGCAGTGCTGGTCAAGGCAGGCGGGCTGGGCAGGGCAGTCTGGGAGGCATGAGTGTGGCACAGGCTGCCTCAGGGTACCAGGGGCAACCCGCACGTGTGCAATGAACAGTGAGTTCCCTAAAGCTTTCGCTGTGCCTCAGTCAAGGAGTCTTTTCTTTTTTTTCCTTAAATTTACTGAGAGGAAGAGAGAGAGAGACATCGATTTGTTGCACTGACTCATGCATTCGTTGGTTGATTCCTGTATGTACCTTGACCGGGGACAGAACCTGCAACCTTGGCGCATCGGGGACGGTGCTCTAACCCACCGAGCCACCCGGCCAGGGCCCAGCTAGAGTCTTTACGACAGAGGTAGAACTCCTGGTCTGGGAGAACTCCCACAAGTAGAAAGAAGGGGCCATCCCAGCCGGGCCCCCTTTTCTGGCCACTTCTTTAGAGCCCAGACGGAGGCCTGGCGCACCCCAACCTCCGAAGGTCCTGAGTCTGAGTCCAGAGCTGGGCCCCTGAGAGGAGCAGCCCCCACCCACCCTCGATGATGGGACATGTTAGAGGTTGGGGATCCCTGAGTGGGGCTGAAAGGGTTGGAGAAGCAGGAAAAAGTAACCTCGGTGGAGGGACGCGGGTGAGCAGGACGCTTAGGCAGGACTGGGGTGGGGGCCGAACCTGCAGGGTAGGGGAGGAGTGGCAGAGGGTCCCTGCAGCAAGCGGGGCGGAGACCGAGCCAGGACGGGCTCCGCCACGGTTTCGGGTGGGGGGAGGGGCCAGGAGGCAGGGGGCGGGGCCGGCTGTGGCGTCCTGACGTCCCTGTTCTTTGCAGACCGAGGCCCTCCTGCTGCAGGCGGAGCGCCGCGCGCTGTGTGCCTGCTGGCCCGCCGGGCGCTGAGGACCCTCGCGGGCACCGTCCCTCATCAATAAACACCCAGCTCAGCACGCCTGTGTCGTCTCCCTGCTCTGGCCACCAGAGCCCACCGGCGTCGTCCCCACGCGTCCCTGGCGGGCCCTCCCCCTCCAGGCCTGGGTTTCTCTAGCTGCTCCGTGTGGGTTTAGGCCGACTCAGCACCTGTGCCACGACAGTGCCGGTGCCGAGCAGGGACTTGCGCAGCCGGCCCCGCGCGTGGACCTGGATCCACGGGCACCGCGCTGCGGCCCGTCCGCCTTCCAGGTCCCTGCCCCCTCGCCTGCCTGCCCTTGTTCCCAGGACGGGACGGAGAACCTGGCGCGGTCCTTGGAGCAGCTGCCACAGCGCTGAGCCCCTCTGCACTGCGCGGTGGGGTTGGCTGTCATCGCAGGCTCAGCCAGTGGATCCCCGCACCGCGGAGCCTGCTGTGGCTCAGGAGCCCCAACTGCCAGGAGAGGACGGTCACCTCCCAGGAGGAAGGGCTGGGACCTTCCCCACCGCCTGCACCCGTCTACGGGTCCCTTCTGCAGCCCCCGGCCCAGCCCCAGCGTGGTCCGTGTCTATTCGGAGCCCCTCCAGACCCAGCAGGACCTGTCCTGCCGCCCCCCAATGCCCACTAGCCCCCCAGCCTGTAACCCGTCCTGTCGCCAGTGCTTTTGTGCCCGGAAACGCCAGGCAGCCACGCGTCGGCACAACCAGGAAGGTAGCAGGGTCCTACCACAGTTCAGGCAGGGAGCCGAGCTAGGTGGCGCTGACCCGTGAACCCCAGGGCAGGCCCAGCGTAGCGGCCGAGGGCAAGAGCACGGTGTGACGGAGGGGACCAGAGGCTCCAGAGAGGGACCGCTGAGGCCCGCGCCTCTCCTGCGGGGCGCTGTCCGCGCTCACGCCTGATTGGCTGGCCCCGCCACAGGCGTTCCTGGGTGCAAGGGCAGGGTGCCGCCCGCGTTCGGGCTCAGCTGCGGGGATTTAGCAAATACCAACACAGGACCCACGAATACTCGTTAGTGTCAAACCAACGTGCTCTGGGGAAGCGCTCTTCAGCAGAAGTTCATCCCATGCAGCTCGGGCGAAGTTATACGGAAACATTTTTCAGCTTTCATCCAAAATTTAAGTTTAGCTGGCCATCCCATATTTTACAGGCAGCTGTGAGCCCCGGCACGAATTGGGGTTTCCACTGACAGAAAAGATGGGGACAGTGGAGAGCGCTTGTCACAGAAAGCCTCTTGGGAGCTGCCCTTTGGGAGGAAGCAGGGGCTGGAGTCGGCGGGGGGCGGCGCCAGGAGGTTGCCGTGTGTGTGGTCTGTCCAGTGAGTGGCCCCGCACCTGTGGGGGCGGGGCGAGGGCCGACGTAGTGATGGAGAGGGCCCCTCGGCAGCCTTGGGGGGTTTGAGCAAGCAGGGACACGATGTGACATTTGAACAGGACGCTGGGGGAGAACAGACGGGGCGGGGGCAGGGACAGAAGCAGCCATGAGTGGGGCGCAGTGAAGATTAGGGTTGGGCCGGGCGGCGGCAGCACGAGAAGCAGGTGTCTTCGAAAGGAGAGCCTGCAGGATCGGCCTGTTGATGGTTTGAGAGAAAGGGCGAGGGAAGGTGGGGCGGCTTTGGGGAAAGGAGGACCAGGTTCCAGGTGGGCATAACAGGCAGAGGACTGGAAAGGGGGCTGGGGGAGAAGGGTGGGCTGGTGCTGGCCGGGGTCCCTGCGGCCTGAGTGGACAGAGGAGTGCGAGGTGGGTGAGGGAGCCCAGAGGAGATGGGGCGGCCAGGAGGCAGGGTGAGGTCACAGGAGGAGGGAGAGCTCAGCATGGCCCGAGCTGCTGAGGCCCAACAAGGCCCCAAGCTGGGCCCCTGCATTTGGCAGCTCTGGTCATCGCCAGCCTTGGCGAGAACAGGGCTGGGGTGGGCAGGGCCCCAGTGGGGGCTCCGCTGGAGGGGCAGAAGCTGGGAGTCAGCACCCACAACTCTTGCAAGGAGTGTGGCCTGGCATGTGGCCACGGCCAAGGGCACCCAGGTTCTCTCCTCTGCGTAAATACAGTCCTCACCTCGGCTGAGCCAGGCCGAGAACCGCGGACGCACTACCTGTCAGAGGGCTTACGTTTTTCCCGGGCTTTACGTGAGCGCGTGGGCCCCTCACTCTCGGCCTTTATCTCATCTCTACATGCTCCAGATGCCAAGTCATCCCCCCGCCCCCCTTCCGCTCCCTGCGCCCCCCACCATGTCCCCTCATGGGCCCTCGTCCTCTGCCCCCAGCCAGTTGGGCCTTCCCAGCCACACCCTTCACTCTTCTGCTTTGGGGCCGCTGTGTCCCTAGGCCCCATGTCACCTCCCTGTTCCATGTGTTCAGTCAAGTAGCTTCCCGGAAACCAGAGTGGCCAGCGGCCGTTCTGAGCTGGCGGCCTGGGGTCTGCCTCACTGGCACATCCAGTCCGCGGCCACCGCGGCTCAGGCGCTGCCCCTGCCGCCTGCGGCTACGGGGCCCCACTCAGCCCCCCCAGGGCCTGTCTTGCTCCCAGCCCTCACCCGCCTCATTTGGCTTGTCCCTCCGGCCACTGGGGTGCTCCGCTCTGCCACAAGGGCGTGAGCACCTCCCTCCACTAGCCTCCAGCTGCTCCCAGCAGCCCGCTGCCCGCGGTTCGCCGCCCGGGAAGCCCTCCATGCTGGCCAGCCTGTGGTCAGGAGTCTCGGCTTGGAGCGCGGGGACACAATCCTCAGCGTCATCTTCCTTTTCCCGTCGTGGGGACCCTGTTCACTGCACCCTGGGCCTTCCTATCGGGTCCGATTTTTCTTCCCATCTACTAGGGCCTTTGGGCTCACTTCCTCCAGCGCTCCCGCCGCTGACCCCTATCCTCCTGCCCAGCCCCTCCTCCCCGGCCCCCACCTTTCCCCGCTGGTTTCCAGCCCCAGGGACAGGCTGCATCCTGTCACAGGTGCTCAGCGGCTCTCCATCTGTGGTGGGGAGGGCATCGGCCTGCGGGGGCCTGCCTGTGGAGTCTGGGTGGGGGGCTTGCTGCTGCTGGACAGCCCCTCGTGGGAGCCCACGGAGCTCGTGCGAAGGTACTGGGAGGGGCACCGGGTGGAATCTGGGTGCGAGTGGGATTTCATGGACGGGTGGGCTTCAGAGGGAGGGTGCTGGGAGAGCAGAAGGTGGGACCTGTCCAGCCTCGGTTTTTTCGTCTGTAAAATGGGCTCCTGACGTGGGCTGAGGGCACAGCCTCCCTGGAGTGGGGGGTGGCGCCCCCATGTCTGAAGCTCAGAGGAGCGGCCTAGGACCTCCCTGATGTCTCTCCATGGGTCACTCACATTCCTAGTGCCTTGAAGTCTCTGAGGCCTTTTAGGTGGCCTGTCCTTCTGAGCTGAGGCTGGCTGACCCCCACCTCACCCAGGCACTCGCGGGCCCTCCTGGACCAGGCGGCTAGAGCACTGGGCGTCCTGGCCCCCAGGGTTTTCCAGGGACTTGGAGGGGGTCCAGTGCCTTGGAAGTTGGGCCCCTGCAGCTGCAGAGCCAAGGTCACCCAGAGTGGACGCCCAGGACCCCTCTGCCTGCCCCCGTCCCAGCCCCAGCCCCAAGCGTGACAGGGTGCTCCCCAAGAGCCTGACCTGGCGCTCAGAGCCCGCGGTCAAAGCTCAGCCCCCTCTTTCGCGGGGGCCCCGGACCGCTGGGCCCACCAGCGCCCATCCCCAGTCCCTGGCGGTTCTTGCTCGGACGTTTTGCTCGCTGCTGCCTCGGCTGGGCGCGTCCTGCCGTCCACCCGGCCAAGCGCGGGGCGCCGCGGGGCGGTCCCGTAGGGCCTGGCCGCGCCTGTGCTCAGGCGGCACGTGGACCGATCCTGAATGGATCCCCCAGCCGCCGTGATTCCACTTCCAACCTCCTGCAAGGTCGCAGCCAGGCCCTAGGCAAGTCCTGGCATCTCAAAAACACGATGTGGGGGTGGCTTCGCAGCCCCTGCGGTGGCCCAGCCGCGGACAAGTTCAGCTCCTCAGTCTGGGTCCCTCAGAGCTACGTTGGCAAAGGGTAGTCAGTCCCGTCTTGGCCCCGGGTGGCTGCAGCCGCCTCGCTGGGCCCCCGCGCAGGCCGAGGGTCCTCAGGCCAGGACCCCTGGGCTTCGTCCCACTCCGGGCTGCCCTGGGAAGGTCACCTCCGAGGGCATGCGGGGCGCGGAGAAGAGGGGTGCAGAGCTTCAGGGGGCTGGGTTCACCAACTGCTGGGGGTTCTGGTACTACCTGTTCCCCCACCGCCACCCTCACCCCTGGCCCGGGGCGTCAGCGGGCCCGGCTCGCCAGCGGGCCCGGCTCGCAGGGAACCGAGGACTCCGCCAGCGCGCCCCCTGCACCTGCACCGAGATCGCAGGGCGCATGCGCGGGCCGCGGAAGGCGGGTGCTGGGCCGGGAGGGGTCCTGCGGGCCCTCGCACCTCCCTCCCCGCTGCCCGCGACGGGTGTCTCCTGTCCGAGCGAGGGGGCGCAGCGCCGGCCGACGCGGACTTCAGACCCCACTCCCGGTCGCGTCCCCGCGCCTCCAGCCCGTGCGACCCCAGGCGCACGTTCCCAGGGGCGCCGGGCCGGGAAAGCCGGGGTGCCCCCTCCTAGGACCCCGCGGGGCGCCGCGTTCGGACAATGGGGCGGGAGGTGGAGGTGCTTTCGTGACTGCGCCCGGCTGCTGCCGAGGAAGAGGAGGACACGGTGCCGCTGGATCCGGAGGCCCGGTCCCGGCGCTTTCAGGCCCTCGCGGAGCGGTGGCAGCGCAGGGACGCAGGGCCCAGGCAGGAGGCACCCGGCCCGGGACCCCACGGAGCGCCCCCTCCGGGCCGGGAACCCCGGCCGCGCGCTCACTCGTTGCCGTCCTCCACGGGCCGCCCGCGCCGCCCCCGCCCGGCCGCGCCGCAGCGCCCCAGTGTGCCATCGGGCGGGCGCGGGGGCGGTGTCTGCTCCCACCCCCGAGGTCACGTGGTGACCCTCGGCAGCCAATGCAGTGGACGCTAGGACCCTGCGGGACCCCGGGCGCCGCGACTGCACCGGCGCCGCTGCATTATAAATACTTCTCCAAAATGCGGCGCAGCTCCCAGCGCGCGCCCCGGCCGCCCGCCGCCTCCGCCCCGCGCCCCTGAGCCGCTGCCGCCGCCGCCGCCGCCGCGGGTCCGAGGGCGCCGCGCCCTTGCCCTGGGCCCGGGCTGTGCCCGCCCGCAGCCCGGCCCGCCTCCCCGCGCTGCGCCGCCCGGCCGGGTGCATGCATTGTGAGCCTCCCGACATGGTCTGCGAGACGAAGATCGTGGCCGCCGAGGACCATGAGGCGCTACCGGGGGCCAAGAAGGACTCGCTGCTCGCCGCCGCCGGCGCCATGTGGCCCCCACTGCCCGCCGCGCCCCCACCCGAGCCCCAGCCCCTGGGCGGTGCGGAGGACGCGGGTCCGCCGGAGGGGCGCGGCGTGTGCATCCGCGAGTTCCGCGCGGCCGAGCAGGAGGCGGCGCGCCGCATCTTCTACGACGGCATCATGGAGCGCATCCCCAACACGGCCTTCCGCGGCCTGCGGCAGCACCCGCGCACGCAGCTGCTCTACGCCCTGCTGGCGGGTCAGTGCGCGGGGACCTGCCGCAGTCCGAGCCCGCCAGGCGCCTCCGGGCCGCGCGCGCAGGGCCGCGCTCGCCCACCTCGGACCGGCCTAGGACGCAGCCCGGGAGGGGAGCGGCCGCGCACCCGCGCTACTCCGGCTCTGCGGCGGCCGGCGCGGTGGCCTCCCGCGGTGGGGCGGACTGGGCTGCGGGCCAGGGCGCGCCGGGCGGGGGCGTGGGAACGAGAGCCGGCCGGGGCGGGGGCGGTGCGCGGGGGGTCTCCACCCGCGACCCCGCCTGTCCCGGCCGACCTACTGGCCGGCCGCCCGGGTGGGGGCGGGCGACGGCAGGTAGCCCCGAGGCCGAGGCTCCGCGCCGGCCGCGTGTAACTATATATAATATGCGGGGCGGGGGAGGCTGCCTCGGCGGTTCCAAGTGCTAATTTATGAGGGGACGGCAGCCAGCTCTTGGGGCCGGGGTGCCGCTGCCGGGCGGGTGTGCGCCGAGGGCGCTGGCGGGGGGCGGGGGCGCTCGGAGTGGGCAGCCCCGCAAGGGCCTCGGCGCCTTTCCCCGCCGCGTTTCTCCCCATTTCACAGATGGGGTGCGTGAGGCTTGGGGGCGGGGTACGACTACGACTACTCCAAGGTCATGAGCGGAGGCAGCTGTCACTGCGGCCGCTCAGATGGGCGGGAGCCACTTCGGGCCTTACTGCCTCGTCCAGGTCCTCACAGCCCGGGGCGGGGGGCGGGGTGGGGGGCAGCCCAGGGCGGCTCTGGCTGGGGCCCCGGAGGGTGGTCCTAGGGCCTTCGCGGAGGAAGGTGCCCCCCCGACCCGGCAGGAGCCTGGCCCGGCAGCTCCCGGCTTCCCTGCCGGGCCAGAGCCGTCCCTTCCCCGGCCCGGGACCCCAGGCGGAGGTCCCAGGCAGGCAGCCTGCCCAGAGGCTCGCTCTCCGGCGTGTGCGGCCCTAAAGGCGGCCTGTCCCAACCGTGGGAAGTGTGATGGGTGACAGGAAGGTGGGAGGGGCGCTGCTGCCCCTCGGAGGAAACAGTCGTGCATTTTTGGCGTGGCTTCTTCTCCAGGCCTGCTCTTCACGGGCTTGCTTACCAGGGGCCCCGCGCTGCGGGGCTGCTGGCCGCCTGGGCCCCGACCAGCTTACCGCACCTGTCTCCTCCTCGCGCCCCCTCACCGGGCTCCCATCTCCCCACAGCGCTCTGTTTCGCCCTCACCCGCTCGCTGCTGCTGACGGGGCTGGTGTCCGCGGGGCTGCTGGGGCTGCGCTACTACTACAGCCGCAAGGTGGTCCTGGCCTACCTGGCCTGCGCCCTGCACACGGACATGGCCGACATCGAGCAGCACTACATGAAGCCCCCGGGTGAGTCCCCGGCGCTTCTGGCCTCCTCGTCTTCCTCCCTTTGCCCCTCCTGGCCTCCCGCAGCTGCTCCCTCTGGCAGAGTCACCCTGGCCCAGCACCCAGGAGGGGCCCCGTGATGAGACTTTGGCCAAGAGTTGGGGGTACAGTGGGCTGGCAGAGACCGGGGGCCAGAGCTGGGTTCTTGGTGCTGAACCAAGGTCCTGAGTGTCCACATGGACCCACGTGGCCCTGGGCCTGTTGTCTTTCGCCCCTTGAAGGTGGGCAGCTGTCTGCCTCCCCGCCCCGGCGCTTGCTGAGAGTGGGCCTCTCTCACGCCTCGTGGGCCCGGTCAGGTTCATGGTGCTCCTTGGTGCCTTGCTGGCTGCTGGGCAGGCCTGGAGCGCCCGGGTCCTGGGGTGGGGGCCTGGGCGGCAGTGGAGCGGGGTCTTAAGTTTTAGTCTCTGTTTCTTGTCTCTGGGCCACTTAATAAGCCAGAGGGTCTTGCCCCAGGCCCCTGGCAAGGCCTCCTGTCCAGGGGTGGGGCCTGGGCCTGGCTGGGGGCCCGTCTCTCCTCCAGGCCGGCCCAGAGCAGGCTGGGCCCCGAGGACTCTGGGCCCCTGGTCTTCTCCATGCCCGGAGTGGAGGACAGGTTCTTTTGTGTGGCCTTCTGGGGCAGGAGGGCCTCCCAGGTGCTGGAGGGTCCCCAAGCTGAGGAGAGGGGACAGGATTGGCCCAAACAGTTGGGGTCTAGGAAGAGGCTGGTGAGTGTCAGGGAAGGACAGTGGGGGACAAGATAGACAAGGTGTCCCAGAGCACGGGCAACCTTCCCTGGCACTACCAGCCCCTGTGGTGGCGGGTCCCACCCCCAGCCCGCCGCGCCGCTGTTTGGCCGGCCTTGGGCACCTTGGTTTTCCTTGACCCTTTCCCAGACCCAGACAAAGCATCTTATCAGCCTCCCGGGGCCCTCTCTGCGGCCTGGCTCTGCCCGGGGTGGGGGGCAGGAGCGGAAGGGGGGCTGGTGCGGCCTGAGGAACCTGTGCTCGGGCCTGTGCCCACGCTCTGGGCTGCGGGCTGCCTGAGTGTGACGTGGGGAGAGAGGTCCAGCGTGGGTCAACGGGAAGACCCCATAGGGGCAGAGGTGCTGGACAGTGGCCGATGGGGCCGTGCTGGATTTGCAGGGAAACTGAGGCCCGGGAGGGACAGGGCCTCTAGGACTGCCCTGACCCCTGCCTGGCCACCCAGGGGTCAGGGCAGCCAAGGGCAGCGGGCCCTCAGCACCCGGTACAGCCACTCCCGCGCTTGACCCTGTGTCAGGCCTCAGGTGCGGCAGGAGACAGGAGACCTTGCAGACTGAGCCACAGGGCCGATGGGGGGCTGTGGGCAGACAGGATGGTGGGGAACCCCCAGGGCCGGTGGAGTGAGGAGTGTCTTCTGGGCAGGGCTCAGGTGCGGAGCTTTTGCTGGGGAGAGTTTGGCCCTTCGCGGGGCGGGGAGTTGGGGTGGGATGGCCGAGAAACTGGGGCTGGAGTGTCCACGAGCAGGGCATGTGCAGGCTGGCTGCCCCAGAGTGGGCGCCCCTGCCCCCAGCCAGCCCTTGTCCCCTGTAGCCCCTGGGCCTTTGGTGTCACCAGCGGCCCCAGGCTCTCCCAGGGGCAGGTGCCTTGAGGTCCTCTGTCCTCTGGTCCTCATCCCCTCTCCCCTCCTTGCTGAGGCCTCGTTCCCTGTGGCCTCCCCCGACCTTCCTGCTCTCTGTGGGGCTGTGATGGGTCTGGGCCATGGGAGGGGACAGCTGGCCTGGTCCCCGGCCGGGCTGGCTGCCCAGGAGAGGCCAGGGTCAATGGGGACGGAGCCCAGGGCCGTCCTGGGCTCCCCACTTGGGTTTCTCAAGTGTTGACACACCTCACCCGAGTCCGCTGGAGGCCGCGGGGCTGGCCCAGCCACGGGCCCCTGAGATCCCCTGAGTCCCCCAGGGCTGTGGCTCTTTGAGGTGACCCTGCCATGCTGGCCTACCCTCCCAGACTCCTCTCAGCACTCGTTTTCCGGGGCCTTCCTGACGCCCCCTCACGGCACCTGCCCCTCTCCAGCTCCCCGGCGGGGACACCTGGCGACGAGTGCGGCAGGGAGCTGGGGCAGGCTGGCTGCCCCGTGGCCTCTCTGTGACCGCCTGTGGCTGCCCAGCATTTGGTCTGTGGACCGCTGGGCAGGGGAGGGGCCCTAGTGGCTGCAGCCAGCCCAGCCCTCCGCACCAGGCAGGAGCCCGGGCCCAGGGGTCAGAGGCGGCCCACAGCGGAGCCAGCGGCCCTGACCGCCCTGTCCCCCGCAGGCTCCTGCTTCTGGGTGGCTGTGCTGGACGGCAACGTGGTGGGCATTGTGGCAGCGCGGGCGCACGAGGCGGACAACACCGTGGAGCTGCTGCGCATGTCCGTGGACTCGCGCTTCCGCGGCAAGGGCATCGCCAAGGCGCTGGGCCGCAAGGTGCTGGAGTTCGCTCTGGTGCACAACTACTCGGCGGTGGTGCTGGGCACGACGGCCGTCAAGGTGGCCGCCCACAAGCTCTACGAGTCCCTGGGCTTCAGACACATGGGTTCCAGTGACCACTACGTGCTGCCCGGCATGACCCTCTCGCTGGCCGAGCGCCTCTTCTTCCAGGTCCGCTACCACCGCTACCGCCTGCAGCTGCGCGAGGAGTGACCGCTGCCCCCGCCCGCCCGCCGCCCGGCCACCCCGTCCGCCTGCGCCCACCTGCCCGCCGCCCGGGCCTGCTTTCAGACGCTCACCACGGTGTTTCTGTTGGGTTTTCCCTTTTTCAACGTCACGCGGTTCTCTGGCTGGTTCTAGGGGGGCGGGGCTGTTGCTCATCCATGACCCTTCAGGGGAGTGGGTCGTCCACCGCCATGGCCCCCTGCCCTCCGCAGCCTGTGGGGCCACACCCTGAGGAGTGACAGCACAGACCACCACCTGCCCACACAGCGCCCGGCTCGGGCGTCCGGGGCTCCCGGCCCAGGGCCCGCCGAGCACAACCTCTGCAGGGTGGCCCCAGCCCAGCAGACTCCTGGCCACCAGCCAGCCTCTGGCTCAGCCATCGGTCCCCAGGAGGCGTGGCCTGCTGGGCCGGCCAGCCACTGCCCCGAGGGCCCCTTTGCTCTGTGCATGCTGAGCACGTGGCCTGGCTGCAGCATGCTGCATGCCCACGGCTCCGGCCCTGCCCACGGGGCCCAGACTGCGGTGCCCCCCTGCCCGGCCCTGAGCTAGCCCCGGCAGCCCCTGCTCTCGGGAGGGCCAGTCTCACCAGCCCCTTGCTTCACCCAGTTCAGCTTTGCTTTGACACCCAATCACCTCCTTTCCTTTCAGTCCCCACCCCTCCCCTGCTTGGGCTTTGCTGATTGGCGCCCTAGCCCAGGTGTGGTTCCCATAGCAACCCGCTGCACAGCCTTGGTCAGGGCCCTTCAGGAGAGGAGGGTCTGGAGGCCTCTCCCCCAGTGTCAGCTAGATCCCGTGGCCTCACCCCACCCTCCCCAGGACCACTCTGCCTCACAGCCCACGGGCTCTGCCCTGTGACTTAACCAACCGAGGCTGTTGCCGCCACCACCGAGCCCGCAGCTTCTCCCGGCCTGAAACCGACCTGTTTTTTTTAATAAGTTATTTAGACAGAATAGCACTCTGCATGTCTTTAATTCTTGGGACAAAACGGTAGTTTACACCTTCACACACGCACACACACACACACGCACACACACACACACACCTGTGTGGTCTAGGATGTGCACTATTTCTGGCCCAGTTTGGTGGGGGTGGGTGGGTGGAGGGTTTCAAAGCTTGGAATCTGGAGGGAGACCCTGATTTAGCATCATTTCCCCAAAAGAGCTTTCCTGGTCTGTGGGGAGGCTGTGGGCGGCCCCATCCAGCCCTGATGTGCTACGGCTTTCCGGAGGGGCCAGTGGCCTCGCTGTCCACTGGGGCTGTTGGGCGTGGGTGGCCCGGATGGTGATGGGCAGGTGATGGTTGGCAGTGGCCGGACATCCTGCTGTGAGCCTGGACCGGGGCGCGGAGACCCCTTCATGCAGGGGGTTGGAGGAAGGGGGAGTGGCAGGTTCAGTGGGCCACCGAACCGGGTCCCACATACAGGACCACGGAGGGGACATTCTGAAAAGGCGCTTCGGAAATTAGCAAGTGAGTGAAATGCCCAGTTCCCGAGGCGCCTTTTGTGCTGTCAGCGACGAGATATTTGCAGAACCCTGTACAGACCCCGCTCCCCTGTACATACATACCCCTGGTGGCGCCCGGGCCCCGCTCGGGATGGGAGTTTTGTAGACTGTACAGAAATCGGCACCCTATTTTCTTGCAGTTCTCAGATTTTGTTAACCTGGATTATACAGACAGACGTAAAGTGTTTTAGCAAAATGGAAACAGCTGTGCCTTTTCTCTTTCTGTTTGGTTTGGTTTCGGCTTGGGGCAGCCTTAGTCGCCGCGGGGCCTGGTGGGGCGGGCAGTGGCCTCGCAGGGTAAGTGTGGTGGCTCATGCGGGTGCAGCGCGGGGATGCCACCAGGCTCCTCTGGTCCTGTGGCTTTGGAGCCCTTGGTCCCTGGGGTGGGGGCGGGTGGGTGGGGCCGCAGTGTCTGATGTTCACTGGGGCGCCTTGCCGGCGTCGCTCCCGGGCAGTGGTGTGGCCACTTCTTGTTCTGCAGGCACCTGTCTATCCGAGAGAGACTAGTGGGCTGCTGTGTCTTCCCCAATTGGACAGCCTGGAGTGGGTGGACACTGCCTAGACTCGACTTTTCTTTACTGCCCTCTGTTGCTGCCAGGACTCGGGAGAGGTGTCAGGGGGGTGTGACAGGGTGGCTACGTGTCTGGAACCCTGATGCCCAGCCACTGCGGGGGCAGGGGCGTCCACGTGCCTGCCAGGCTGGGTGTGCTCTGCCCACAGGACGGGGCCCTCGCCTGGCCAGTGTGCAGCTTGGCAGACCCCGAGGTCCACTGTGGGCAGATCTCCCATTCTCCTTCCGCCAAGCCGGAGACTGGGCACCCTGGTACCGGTGCTGCCCCTCCGGCCTGGGAGCTGACCGCTCCACAAACATGCACTAAATGTGAATTTTATGTCTGTCGAAACCCTGATGTCACCTCTACCTCGGTGACGCGTCCTTCTGGGGTCCTGCTCAGCAACTGTCTGGGCAGCTTCTCTGCCTTGGCCGGCCCCGAGCCCCTCCTCCCTGCTGGCCTCCCGGCCCCACCGTGGCTGCGTGGTGAGGCTCAGGGCCAGGTGTCTGTGCTTAGGGGCCGGGGCTCCCAGGATTTCTTTTGTCTGTCTGGGAGCCTCTGCGGAGTATTCTAGAATGTCTTCCTTAGATGGGCAGCTCCAGGCAGTGGGCCCAGGGCAACCCAGGGCTCCGGCGCCCTCGGGTCCTGGCATGTGGTCGGCGGGCCATCCCCAGGGCAGGCCCCGCTGCGCGGGTGCGCGCTCTGCAGACAGCTGGCTCCCCAGGGTTGGTGGGCTGCGCGTGCTGGGGCCAGCCCCGCGGCCATGCCCGGGGGCGGGCCGTGGTGGCGCCTCCCTCCTTTCACCGCTACCCATGTCCGGCTTGGCCTCCCACTGCTGCTCTTGGGTGGAGGGGCGGGAGGACGGGGCGGCCTGCCCTGAGCGGGTGGAGGCTTGCCCCGGGGGAGGTTTCGGCAAGGAGGCCCTCCGGACAGGTGGCCTCCTTCCTACTCTGGGTCCCCTTCCTCAGCAGAGGCCTTGAGAGGAGACGGGCTGGGGCGTGCCCCCCAGGCGGCCTCTGCGGGCATCTGGCAACAGGAACACCTGCCCCGCCTGCCCGGGAGGTGGCCGGCACTGCGCCGGGGCCGCTTTGGGGACTGGGTAGCACCCAGGGAGCAAGCAGCCAGGTGGGTAGCACCGCTGTGTCCACCTGAAGCCACTCCTGTCAGTTCTGGCCACAGGCCTGTGTCCCTGTGCTGGGGGCCCTCTGCGTGGGGGTTTCGGGGTCTGAGGTCTGGGCTGGGCCGGGGCAGGCCCTGGAGTGTGTGCTCCAGGGGCAGAGGAGGAGGCCCGAGGGGTGGCGAGGCTGTGGGTACGGGAGGGTGGGCCTGGCCTGTTAGTGTTGGATGTGTTCTTTTTAACAGCAGTAAGTAGCCACTGTGAAGAGGGGGTGTGCCTGTGTGTGTACACGTGTGCCTGTGTACGTGCATGTGTGCAGGCGAGTGTCTGCCTGTGTGAGGTGACAGGCAGGCAGCATGGTGACCGAGGGCCCTCTGCTCCAGCCCGGGATGGGAGGCCAGGTCGTGCGTGGTCGGGGCTGTGGCTGGGCCCCGAGCTCTGCTGCTGGGCGGGGGCTGCCAGGCTCCCCTGGGCTGTGACTGTGTTGTTCCTCCCCTGGGCAGAGGACACTGGACGGACCACACGAGGGTGCAGGACCCAGACGAGCGCTTGCCTGGGTCTCTGGGCATGTGGGGAGGGTAGCCGAGATCATATTTGGTGATAGAGTCGGCGTGGCCAGGCTCTTTGACCACCGCTGCCGTGGAGGCTACGTCTTTGGGCAGGTGGACCCGGAGCCTGCTGCAGCACCTGGTTCATTGTGAGCCCACAACTGGGCAACTTTCCTGAGACCCTGAGATGTGCCAAAACAGTCCCCGAGAGTGGCAGCTGAAGTGGCAGCGAGCTAAGTTCCAGAGGAGACAGGCTGCAGGGCCAGGGGTGGGGGCGGGTCCCAGCTTCCTGGGGGTCCCAGCAGGAGGGGTGGGGGACGGTGTGGCCCCTCCGCCTGCACGGCCTCCAGTGCTGCTGTTTTCAATAAAGCCAGAGTTGATGGAACCAGGCTCCGAGCTTTCTTGAGCTACCCCCGGCCCTGCGTGGGCCGGGCAGGGCTGATCTCCTGGAGACACCGGGCGCCTCCTGCGGCAGGCGCGGCCGGGTCTCAGACGCTGAGACTCCCTGTGCCTGTCTGGCCTCCTCTGCTGGGGGCTGCACTGCAGGTCTGCGTGCCCGCAGGTGGCGTCGTGACCTCCTTGGGAGGGGCAGTGGGGCCTGGTGTCTGTAAGGGAGGGGGATGGCGTGGGGTGGGAGGGAGGTCCAGGGCAAGGAGGGGTGAGGAGAGGTTCAGGGGGGACACCAGCCTTGCTGATGGGGCCCTGTGCCAGCCCAGCCCGGACGGCTCTCCGCAGCAGGTCCTCTGCCCTGGCCCAGCTCCCGCACACTCCTTCCTGCAGCGTCTGCGCCTCAGCCACGGGAGAACGCCAGCTGTGCTGTCCTCCAGGGTTTTCCAAGTTAGACCGGGGTCAGTGGGTCTCGTAGCCTGAAGGTGCAGCCCTGGGATGGGCAGCCCCACAGCTTCGTCCCCGCATGGCAGAGGCTGGCCTGGCTGGCCCTGGGGACATGGAGTGCGATCAGACTCGGTCCCCAAGGCTAGGCGTTTGTTTTGAGCAAGACATTCCTGGTGAAGGCCTCCAGGAGTTGTGCCTCTGAGGTGACAGCGCAAAGCCAGTCCCAGAGGCATGGCCGCCGTGAACACACCACAGCACAGGCACTGGCGTGGAGGGTTCTGGGCCAGCTGTCCAGGCTGCCCCGCGAGCCTGGTGACGGGACCTGGGAACCCTGAGAGAAGTGGGCCTGGGCCCGGTGGGCTGCAGTGGGCGCGTCCCCCAGAGGGGGTCCTGCGTGCCCAGCCGGCTCGGCAGAGTCGGCTGCACAGAGACTGGCCAATGTTCACGGGGGCAGCCACGGCGCATGCGGGAGGGTGCGCACCTGGGCGCCTGCCCGGACAGCTGTCACGGGGACCTGCAGTCGGAGCCCGGGTCCAGACAGGGAAGCTGGTGGGAGGGGTTGAGGCCCTTCGGGATGCCAGGGTGGTCTGGAAATGGGGCCACCGGGCACATTCCCAGGAGCTGCGATAGAGGCAAGCAGGGCAGTGGGAGGCGGCAGGGCCGGGGCTGCAGTCCCAGCTGGGCACTTACTAGCCATGCATGTTTGTACATGTGATGTAACCTTCCTGTGCAAGGGGGTCACGTCCGGGCCTCAGTCGCAGGCCACCTCGAGGCCTCTGGAGTGCACGGCTGGGCCCTTCCCTTGGCCCGAGGGTCTGTGGGGACTGCTTTGAGAGTGGGCTGGGACTGGGGAGCCAGCCTGTCCCCAGGGCCTGGCCGTGGGGCTGCCTGTGGCCCGTGGGGAGGCCACTGGCCCCAGCAGCCTCTACGGGGTGCTCGGCCCTGACTTGGGCCCAGTGGCCGAGGACAGTGGGCATGGCGTTTCCTACCTCCAGGGAGAAGTCACTTAGACAATGACAGCTTTGTATACGGCATTTACTGTGGGTGATGACCCAGAGGGTGAATTTGGCCCGTGCCAGGTCCTGCTGTAGCCAGGAGCCAGCACTGACCGCCAGCCGCTGACCATGGGGAAGGCCGCAGCGCGGGCTGGTGGAAGCTGGTTGTGTCCTGCCACTGTTGCCTGGAGCTACAGACAAAATTCAGGGGAAAAATGCAGGCGTGGGGAGCAGGTGCCGACCGGGGGCCCAGTGGTGGCCTGGCAGTTGCTTGGAGACTCAGCAGGACGTGGGCGTGGCTGAGGGCTCGGGGCCTCCTGCAGGGGCACCAGGTGTCCCCAGGAGCGGCCGGCACTCAGGCTCACCTTCAGGGGCACCTGTGGGCGGCAGCCAGAGGTGAGCAGCAGGCCTGGGCCGTGGCCGCTCCCGGCCACCCCCCAGGCCCACACACAGGCGGACAGGGCCCACAGTGCACAGGCAGAGGCTGCTGCAGACAGGCGCGTGCTCATGTGCAGTCATAGGGACAGGCAGACAGCCTGTCCGGCTTGGTGACAGAGGCTGACAGGCTCGCACCACATTCATGCCCCCCAGTCGATTCCCCCACCTGCGCTGCCAGGGCCTCTGTGCCAGTGAGCGTGCCTGCAGGGGCGGGGCCAGGCAAGACGCCCCACCTCTGCAGGCCACCTTGGGGCCCTGCTCCCTGGGGTTTGGCCAGCCCTGAGAGGTGCCAGGGCCGCCTGGGGAGCCCTCCCCAGGACTTGCCCAGGGCCCTGGACCGTGGCTCAACAGCTCCCTCTCCATAGGGTGGGTGGATCCGCCCAGAGCCGCAGTCCCCTGCCAGCTGCAGGAGGACTAGTCGGGGTTGGGGGGCAGCTCCTGGGCTTCCAGAGAAGGGAAGTCCTCTCGCGCCTCTATCTGGCTGCACCCTAGCCTGCGTTCCTTGACCCCATCAGCCGCTGGCGAGGACGAGGTGCAGGATGCGCACGTGGCTCCTGAGGCACACAGTTCGGCTGCTGACCACGGAGGGAGGTCCTCCCGCTGGGGGCTCCCAGGGGCCGGTTCACCAGAGAGACGGTGACAGTGACAGGAATTTCTTTCCCACCCCAGGGCCTCTGCATAGGCTTCAGGGACCCCCGCAACCTGGCCTTCTCGTTATCTGCCCCCCACGGCCTTGGGGGCGCCCTCAGATGGTGACCAGCCAGGATTAGGGCTGGGACCAGGCTCAGCAGGGCCCAGGGCGCCCTGAGGCAGATGGGGTGGCCCTGGGGGAGTCTGACAACCTTCCTTGCACACACCGGCAGGACAGGTAGGGGAGGGCAGCTGGGGGCTCAGGTGCTGCTGGCAGGGCTGGGGCTGTGCCCTGTCCTGGCTCACCAGCCCTCGGGGAGCTGGGCCCTCTCCCACCTGGAGGCTTTGGTAGCTGGGGGGTGACCACCTGGTCTCCACCCCGTCCCCTCACCTGCAGCTGCAGTTCCAAGGCGCTCACGTGCTGCAAGGACTCCATGGTCCCCCTGACAAGAGCTAGGAGAAAGGTAACGGGGGCTTCAGCCCCGAGGCACGTTGGGCCATAAGAACCCCAGCCCCTGGGCCCCCACCCCAGTGCTCCATGGCTGGCTCCTGCTCCCCCGGCCACGCCCACAGCACGGGCTTGAAGACCCCTTCACTGTCCAACAGTGGGTGCCCCAGGTGTGGAGGGTGCTCCTGGCCCTGCAGGGCTGAGGCCCTGCCCCCATGTTTCTCAGCTGCTGGTCTCCCTCACCCGTCAGGGTGCCCATGGGGGCAGGCAGGTGTCGGCCAGGCCCCTGGCTCTCTGTGTGCAGAGGCTCTGGGCCCAGAAGAGGGGGGCAGCCAGGGCAGGGGGACCGCGTGCCCCTGAGATCCCAGTGAGGGTCCAGGTGACAGGGCTTGAAAGCCCGTCGGGGCGGCTCCACCGGAGGGCCTCAGGCACCACGGGCCGCCGCCGCGCTCAGCCCTGGGAAGGGAGCGGCGGCAGCTCGGCTCGGGGCTCCTCAGAGTCAGTCCGCCTCTTTAGGAAGCAGGTGTTTCCCTTGGGCCCCCTGAAGCGATCCCCCAGAGACCTGGGCAAAAGCGCCCCAGGGTCAGGCGGGCGCTGCCTTGTTCTCTGGCCCCCACTCTTACCAGCGAGGCCAGAGTGGGAGCGCCCCGCCCTACCAGCAGGCGTGATCCCTCAGAGAAGGCAGCCGGCCAGGCTGGGGTCTTCAGGGGCCTGGCGCCTGGGCCGTGGAATCCCTCCGCAGCCCCGCCTGCCAGCATGGGGATGCTGGTGGTGCGTTGGGTCCTGAGGGCCTGACAGCCCCCGGGGAAGACTCCCAGGCAGACGCGGGGAGACGCTCGACCCCTCCGTGAGGCCCCTCCGTGTGGCAGCAGCAGCCCTGTTTCCCCCCGGGCTCACCTGCGAACTCAGGCATCTGTGGATCCTCCACTTCGAAGAGCAGCTCGTCGTGAATGTGGGCAACCAACCTGAAAGACACACAGCCCGGCAGGGAGTCGCCCACAGTGGGGTGGTGAGGAGCCTGGCTCTGTCTGCCCAGCAAGGGGGCACCACCTGGAGGGGCGCGTGCACGGGGGCGCGCGGGGCACAGTAGGCGGGGCTGGCCACCCTCCAAGCCCAGCACAGGGTACTGGGGAGGACGCTGCTCAGTGGGGAGTGGCAGGGCCCGGGCAGAGGCCGGCTGCTTGGGTCACCCCCTGTCATTAGGATGCCTCCAGGGGGGAGGGGGCGCAGGTTAGAAGTGACTGGCGAGCTGAGGCAGAGGGCCGGGAAGGGCACGTAGGCCGAGAGTCCATGGAAGGAGAGCCCTGCGGGGCGTCGGGGCCCTGGCGGGTTTGGGAGGAGGGTCTCTGCTGACCACATGCTGTGGGGCCTGCTGCGAGGGCAGACCGTGGGGGTCCTGGGCCAGGCTGGGAGCACCTCCCATTTTGAACACTACTTTAGGGGGAGGTGATGGGAGGGACAGTCCTTTTTACAAATTCACTTTTGAAATCAAAGAAATACTTAATAAAATTTGAAAAGTACATTCAAAATTTGAAAGTGCAAAACAAAAACACCTTAACTCTCCAGCCCCCCTGTCTGGCCAGGACCGGAAGGGCCCTCTCTCAGCATGGAGGCCGCGTCACGTGCACAGGACAGCGTGGCCCCACTCACTCGTGGTCCCGCAGCCCAGGCACCACCGCGGCCCGCCCGCCCCCGCACTCCATCGCAGGCCCCCGTGCTCCGGGCGTCAGAGCGGGCAGGCAGCACTGGTCTCGCCTTCTGACTCCAAGGCTCTGGTGGGAACTGTGGCTCCCACGGGGACTTAGTTTCCAAACGGGCAGGGACCTCTTTCCAGAGAGCCACAAGGGAGTGCACGCGCCTGAGGTCACACGGCGGAGTTTTGAGCGCTGTGTGGCAGCAACCTAGGAATAGGCCTGGGTTGTGAGTCACTCACACGTCCCTCTCACAGCTATAGTTCCACCTGGAAACTGGGACACAGGAAAGAAGCAGGGATAGACACGTGGTGTGGGGCACGGGACGCAGGCTCGGGTCCACCGCTCCGGGCGGCGAGCTGACTGCTGCGGCGACTCCCTCTGTGGTCCTGCCCGGGGGCCCCCGTGGCTGAGGCCGCAGAGCCGCGCAGTGGGGGCTGCTTCTGAGGGGCCCCGCCCCCTCTCCCTGGGGCAGCCCCTCCGTGCTGAGCCCCGCTGTGCCGGCCAAGCCTGGCCCTGTAACTGCTCTGAGGCCCTCCTGCTGCTTGTGTCCTTGCCCGCCCTCCAGGTCGGCCCCTGAGCTCTGAGCACTCCACGCTGCTGCCTTCCTCCCGGCGAGTCCAGGTCCTGGGCCCCCCCCCTTCCCCCCCCCCCATCCTTCAAAGGCCTTTCCCAGGGCTTGGCTGGTCCCCCTGCCTCCCTTGGGCCCCGGGCACGTTCTCCGCCCCTTTCGGACTCCAAGAAGGGGAGTGCCCCACAGTGCTGGCTGAGACCTGGCCACTGCCCTGGCTGGGGGCGCCCTGGGAGGCAGCCGGAGGCCAGAGGCTGCCCAGGGGCGAGCAGACGAGCCACCTTCCACAGGTGCCGGGCGGCGCCCTGCTGTCCCTGTAACCCAAGGTAAAGACCGAGTGTCTTCCTGAGGCCGCTGCCTGGGCTGGGGCTTCAGGTGGGGCTCTTGGTCCCTTCTCGGAGGCACAAGGCAAGGGAGGCTGCGGCTCCACGTGGGGAGGCCCAGGGCTGGTCCAGCTGAGTGGGCGTGGGCACGCCGGGTCGTGCCCTGAGCCTTGGGTTCCCCTCTCCTCGATCAGGTGCCAGGGCCGATAGTGCCCAAAGCTTCTCCTGGCCCCACCGTGCTCTGACGCCTGGCACGGCCTTCTCACAGAGGCCCCACTCCGCAGGTCCGTCGGCGCCCACGCCTGAGCCAGAGAGGAGCAAGTTCCCAGGTGACGGCAGGGCTCGGGGGGAAGCTCCCCGGCTGTCCTGTGCTGGGCCCGTGGGCAGCAGGTGGGCCTGCCCCGAGACTGCGGCCCACAGGGCACTTGGGCCGATTGGACAGGGCTCTGGGGGGCGGGGGGGTGTCCCTGCGCGAGCACGGGCTTCCCGGACACACATTTTTCTCAGGCTGCCTCAGGCAGACACAGCGCACGCAGCCTGGGCCTTCCCTCCACATGCGGACAGGGCGCCCCCCCACCCGTCCCCCGCCCGTGGCTCTGGGAGGACAGGTCGCGCCCAGAAAACATAGGAAACGCTGCCAGCTCCACACCCACCGGCCTGGTTTTCCAAAGCGACACGATGCGTTTTGTTATGAAAAGCAACCCTAAAGACAAGAAAGGGCCGGCGACAGGACGATGGCTGGCTGGGCTGTTAATTTCCTGGGTAAGAACTGTACGCTCACCTCAGGGTTCTGTCTCCAAAGAGACCCCAAACCCTCACATAGCAGCTTCCTTTCTCAATCCCACAAAGCCTGCAACAGGCCAGCCTTTCGGGACTCACACTATCGCAGGCGCAGAGCCACCGGCCTCGGCGGTGAGCTAGCACAGGCTGCTCGCACCCTCTCCCAAACGCGCCCCATGGAAACGCCGCAAGTGCCCAGGGTGCCCATCTGTGGGTGGCAGTGAGATGCTGCTGCAGGAGGGACTCGGGCCGTTCCGCGCCTGCCTCCCCAGTCCCTGAGGGAACCAGGGACGCAGCCCCCACCGCAGGGCGGGGACAGAAGGGTCACTGGGGTCTCGGGCTGGGGAGCGGGCTGGGGGACAGCCCGGGCTTCCCCTCCCTGGGGTGGAAGGTGGAGCGTGGACAGAGGATGCAAAGGGGTGTGACCAAGAGGTGCCCCTTGTAGCTTGGGGACAGTGTCCCCTCCCCTGGACCAGGACGCCACTCGGCAGCCCTGGGGTGGCCTTCGCCTGGTACACACTTCTGTACAAAGGTGCTGAAACTGCTAAAGGAACAAAGGCTCAGAAATCAAAGTGAACAGTAGGAAACTCATGAAGAAACAGAGCAGACGGCTGTTTAGGGAGATGAAAGGTTTCGGGTGAGGAAGGAGTCGTGCCTGGAGAACGTAAAATAGTGTCAGAGGCCAAGAGAGAGTGGGACCCTCCAATGGAACCAGGCAGCCACAGGCAAGCAGGTCCCGATGTCCGAGGGCGGCAGGAGGACAGGGCCACCTGGCCACTGCTGTGACACGCCTGCCCATGGGGCTGGGGGGTGAGCACGGTGCCCCTCGGGCTGGGGCTGGCGAGGCCACTAAACATTTCATCATCTCGGGAAGCGCTGCCTGCCTGCCGGGAGCCTGTCCTTAGCAGTAGACACGCTGCCTGCATGGGGGGTCCGTGCAGCAGGGGCAGGCCCCCTCTGGCAAGTACACCTGGGGACTAGGGAGGGAGGAAGCCTGACCCTTTGAGGGCCTCACACGCTCACCTGTCTTGGGGACTTCAGATTGGCCGCCTGGCACGCAAGGCTAGGACCTGGGGAGCTGGGTGGGATGGTTTTGGGCCAGCAGATGCGGGGCCACGGTTCCTTGTCACCCAATTCCACACTCAGAGAGTGGGCTCAGGGGGCAACTGTGGCAGAGACAGACCAGAGACAGCCATGGCCCCAGCAGCCCTGGTGGAGCGCCCCTTCAAGGTGTGTCAGAAGCCTGGCTCTGAGGCTGGAACGGTAGTGGGAGCGGGGCGTTTGGCACACTGAGTGGCAGTGACAGGGTGGCAGTGGGGCAGCTAGAGCCCCTGGGTCCTGTCTGAGGGGCAGGATGGGCAGCCGCTGTGCCCAAAGGAGTTTGGAAGCTCCTGAGAGGAGGGGCTAGGGAGACGCTTTGGCGCTGGGCGGACCTTGCGAGGCCCCAGGGAGCCGCAGGGAGAAGGGCCTGCCATTGTCGTGCGCTGCTGTGAGCACGCCCTTGGGTGCAGGGCCCAGCCCCGGTGGGGAGGAAAGGGCCTGCTCAGACGCAAGGGGTCCCTTTGCTTGGGGGGTATTGACCTTGGAGCCGTAGCCCAGAGCCACGGCGCGCGGGAAGACTGGTGAGTGTGCGTGCAGGTCCCGCAGAGCAGCCCCCGCACCCCAGACCCCAGGACAGCAGGTGCGCTTGCTGGGCCGGCCAGGCCCTCACTGACCTGCCTGTCAGGGTCGGGGAAGCGGCCACCGCAGCGAAGACGTGGGTCATGGCCATCTTGCAGAGGTCTGCGGCCGAGCCTGTGGGCAGAGGTTCTGTCTCACTGGCGGTGTGAGGCCGGTCCCCGCAGGGACTGCCCGGCACTAGCCGGCTATCTGAGTTTTCCATGCTGGTCCTCCCAACCACCCGACCCACCATCTCATGGTTCCTGCAACATCAGGAACCACACACACGTGTTGGGCCCCTGCTCGGGTCAGGAGGCGGGCCAGAACTCGGCCAGGGGGATGCGCACTTCAAGTGACCTCAGGTGGCTGGAAAACTTTATGTCCTTGCAGCCGAGTGATGGAGGCTCGTTTCATACTAGCTGTTGGTCAAGAGTGCTGGGCTCCGGGAGGCCTCCCTGGGTCGCTGGGGTGGGCATGCCAGCGGGCAGTGTGTTTGTCCACGGCCAGCAGGAGGGCGCCTGCTGCTGCCCGTCTCCGCACCCGAGTCCTTCTGTCAAGAGCCCAGCCCAGCAGGCCGGGCCCGTCGGGTGACCCTTCCCTTCGGCAGCTCAGCTCCAGGTGGCCAGGGTCCCACTTCTGTCTCCAAACCCTCTCTTCCACGTGACACGACATGATTGCAGGCGTGCTGTCTCGGCACGTGCGCAGGTCCTGCCCACCGTGGGGTGGGGCGTGCACGTGGGGTACAGACTCCAGATTCCGTCCATGGCACTGGCCGCAGGACCGAGTGTGGACATGGCTAGTCCCAGTGCCCACCGTCGGCCACCTGGGTGCAGGCATGGGGCTACGGCACACGTCCCAGCCTGGGGCAGGGGCAGCTCACACGGTCACCAGGACATTCGCTCGCCCAAGGTGCTGGCCAGTGTAGGGCACAGGCCTGTCAGTGCCAAGTGCATAGTGGGCACTTGTCTGATCTGATCACAGGAAACAGACCAAAGTCCTGGCTGCCTTGCTGGTCCCAAGACAGCACCCCCAGACACAGACTTGCTTTGTCCCTCTGGGCGTGACAGGAGGGCTGGACATGGAAGCCTGGTCTCAGACGGACCTGCTGGCTGTGCGGGGCCTCGGGGCCGTGAGAGCCCTCCACCGGGGGTGGGGCGTCAGGATGCTTACTACTTTAGAACAGGTGCACAGAGCTGGAGGGGGTGGGGTGGGAGCCAGGGTGCAGAGAGAACAGAGCATGGGGGACCGGGAGCCCCGGAGAGGTGGGGTGCCCTGGCCTGTGGCAGGTGTGTCCACCCTCGTGGAGGCAGCCCTTCCCTGCAGGTGCTGACTGGCCACTGCTCGTCCCAGCACCTCGTTCAGCTCAGCACAGAGGTGAAGCGGTCACTGCCAAGTTGCCTGTCCGCAGACCCAGGCGGGTGGCAGGTGGCTCAGCTGGGAGCCAAGCCACCAGTGGCAGCTCGAGTCCGTGGCCCGGGCTCCTCGTCAGCGTTGCCCGCGCCGCTGCCATGTGCGCAGTTCTCGCTGGAAGGGCTCCCCAGGGCTGCCGCGGCCGCACCGTGCTCACACCCCGTGAGCACACCCCGCCCGCTCCTCACACACGCCTGAAGAACAGGGGCACGTGCTCGTGACTCGATGGCTTCCTCACACGCGAGACCCTGCCTCAGCAACAGAGGTGTCCGAGCATCCAAAGGGCTCTCGTCTGCTGGTCACTCCAGGGGACAGGACTTGGGGAGGTCCCACGCTAAGTGCGGACCAGACCCCGACCACCTGTCTCGCCAGCTGCCGCCACCTCCCCGTTCTCCAAGGATGCGTGCAGGCTGAGCCTGCGCTGAGCAGCCCTGGCCTGTGGGCCTCTCCGCAGGGTTCGCCCCCACACCTACTGGGGTCCTCGGCCGCCCTCTTGCTGCAGAACCGTCCTCGGGGGGCAGGGTGGCGCAGCAGGCATCCCACGGCTGGGTCCCAGGGCCTCAGCCCTCCCTCGGCGCCCTGTGCAGCCCTGGCTGGGGGGACGCCTGGCCCCCTGGCGACCCTGAGGCCGTGCGGGACAGCAGGCTGCACACGGGCCCCCGTAACTACACCCTCTCTTACTGCACCTCCAAGCAGACACACGAGCTGTTTGTGTGCCAGGGCCGAGAGTGATTAAGGCGTTTTCATAGCTGGAGGCAAACAGTGTGGTGTCACTGCCAGCTGCTTCCTGCTTCGGGGGCTGCGGCTGGGGGCTGGGGGCTGGGGACATGCCGCGTGTGCATGCCTTGCTCAAGCCCTTGCATTGCCAGGCATGAGGGTATGACAGAGAGTCCCAGGCCACTGGCCCAGGGATTGAGCTCCAGGTCCAGCCCTCATGCCCACTAGATAAAGTCCTAGGGCCTCAGGTCCCTTTGCAGATACAGGGACAGTTCTGCTCCAGACCGTCTTTTGGGGGAAATGTAACTATAAAGACCACCACGTACTGAGCACCTCTGACCTTCCAGCATGTTCCACTAGTGCCTCCTGACAGTACCTGCCAGGGAGGACAGAAGCCAGAAACATGGGACAATAACCTGGTGGGTGTCACTGGCCCTACAGCAGCTAACTCCAGGAAGCGAAGGGACTTGGCGGGTAAGCTGAGGGCTGCGCGTACCTTGCACCACGAAGTTCACCGCCTGCCGCTCGGCCTGGGCCCGTAGCCTCTGGTCCTGCGCCCGGATCCTCGGCAGCGGTCTCCTTCTGCCCATGATGGATGTCGCATAGCCTGGGGTGCATGACGGAAGGCAGGGTGAGGGGCAGAAGCAGACAGGCAGTGTGGCGCCCTGGTGGGCATGGCTCCCTAGGGCTCAGGCCAGGCCAACCGGTCTGCGGTGGGAGACACGCAGGGCGGGAGGGCAGCCACTGCTTGCCTGGTGGCGCAGTTGTGCACTTCCCTCCTCACCTGGGCTCTGAACGGGCCGCGGGCACTCCACTGCCCTGGCTCTGCCTGGTCTTTCCCGTCTCAGGTCAGGTCCCACCTCCTCTTGAGGGCACAGCTGAGAGCATTCTCCAGGGGATCCCCATTGCTGGGGATCTCAGCGCCCTGTCTCTCTCATACTGAGGACCCCATCATGCCTACTTGTGGGCATCTGTCTCCCCACAGGATCCAGGAGTGTGCATCCCTGGCATCCGCACGGCGCCCACACAGGGTAGGAACTCGTTTGAGTGTTTCCCTGCAGCGTCTGCCCAGAACTGTGAGTTCTGGGTCAAAGGGCATGCATACCTCACACGTTTGGACAAGTAATGCCCCATGCCCATTGGAGAAAGTTCTGCCTGAGGGAGGGAGGGCCCTGGCGCTGGGTCCCAGCCCAGCGCCGCCTGTGGGCTGTGAAATGGGGGAAACAGTCCGCCCATTGGCAGAGGCTCAGTGAGCAGCACATAAGTTGGCCAGCAGCAAGCCACGGAAACCGCGCCTGGCCCCGTGAGCGCGGCCCAGCACCTGCACATACGCTGTGCTTCTGTCGCGGTGGTCCGGGCTCCACGGTTTCCCCACCCCTGGGCTCTATCGCTGTTTTAACATTTCAAAATGGATAGTATTTTACTTTTCTCAAGTGTGGGATTCCTGGGCCCAGGGGCTGTCAGGGTGGTGTGGCTTCATGGAGGATGCAGGCGGCTGCTGGCAGAGGCTGAGACCTTGCAGGCATTGGGGGCTCACCCCCCACCCTGGCCCGGGAGCCCACAGCCTGCCTGCACGAGGCTGAGCGGGCTGGGCATGCACAGAGGCCCCTGCACGGGCCAGCGTCTGGACACCCAGTCGGGCCCAGGAGGAGCCTGTGCGGGGGCCACCTTGGGAGGGTCCAGGGGAGCCTGGATGCTGAGCCAGGAAGGCTGGACGCAGTGTGGCGGCCCCCGCAGCCGGTTCCCCCTTGACTCCCCAGTGTGGTCGAACTCTCTGCTCCCTCTGCACCTGCCTCCCTCCTCTTTTTTGTTGTCTGTGTCAGGGACCCCGCCTGTACTGCCTTCTCAGCAGCCGACCCCGCTACTCTGTTCCAAATGTCTCGTCTTGAATACAAACCGTAATTTTTGTGTTCATAATTTCTTTCTTAAAAATACTCTTTTGAAGTATTCCTTCAGCTCTAAGTGAAGTGTCAGCTTGACCATGTCTCACAGGTTTTCATTTGAGATATTTTCAGTCACTTGTAATTTTATTGGGACTTCTTTTTTAACCCTAAGTCATTTAAGACGGCAGTAAATTTCTAAATAAGTAGATGGCCACGTGGCCACATGCACGGACAGATATAAAACCACCTTTTTATCCCCACTGTGGTCACAGGACTTGTTCTCTTTGATATTCTTTGAAACCCGTGACTGACTTACGGCGAAACAGTGTAACTACCCCAAGTGTTTTTCAGGAGCGCGCACGCTCTCCGTTGTCAGGGGCCGGACGCTGTTTCTCTACGTGTGTCTCCGCACTGGCCCTGTTCTAACTCAAGCTTGTTGATTCCGTTGCCTCAGGCAGAGCCTGGCTCTGGGCCCTGGTCAGGTGAACCTTTCGGTGTCATTTATACAGCAGGGGCTGGACGCTGACCCAGTCCCCATCCACCAGGCTCACCCACCAACCCCCGCACCCTGCCATCTGTCCAGCCACTGGCCAGAGGAGCAGGCCTACCCAGCTGCCCCAGGTCCGGTGCGGGGGGTGCCCTGCCAAAGGCTCTGCCTGCTGCCCTGCTGGCTTACCTGTCTGGCGACACTGCGCAACGGCTTCTTGGGCAAAGGCCTTGATTTTCTTGTACTTCTGCAAAAACCTCTCCAAAAACTGGGAGGCTTCCTGGACAGTCACCCCCAGGCAAGCAGCAAGCCGCCCCTTCCCTGTATGGGCAGAAACACCAAGATCAGAGGCAGCCCTGACTGCCACGTGGCGGGGACCACAAGCACGAGCCCCTGGGCAGGGACCCCCACGCACGGAGAGAGCCAACAGCAGGCCTCCTGGAGATGTGGGGAGTCAAGGCCCAGCTGGCCCCAGTGGTCAGGATGGTGTTGGCTGTCGGCTTTACAACTGGGTGTGAGGTGCTGGCCCAGCCGGCTGGGGCCAGCACTCGTCAGCGGTGTCGGTGTCCGCTGAGTGCCTGCAGGCGCTGAGGTGCAGCTGTGCCGGAGCGGTGCCACCCGGCACTTAGCTTGTGCAGAACTGCAGGCAGCTGGCCGGACACAGAGGAGGACAGGGAGGGAAGACTCCACTGCCCGTTCAGAGGAAACGGAGCCCATCCTGGAGCTCCTTCCTTAAAATTTTTACTGTGAGAAAACACTTTTGGTCCAAACCAGTATTAAGCTCGTAGAGGGTGCACATGTTCTTGTGACGCTTCTTAAAGCAAGGTCTGTGGTCAGGACAGCACCCTAGATCCCAGGATGGCACCCTAAGACCCAGCACAGCTTGCTGGGTGAAGGTGCTGGGACCATCCAGGCCTGGGTCTGCATTCAGCTCCATCACTGTGGACTGTTCTGAGTGGCCTTGGGGAAGTCACCTGACCTGCCATAAGCCCCCTTTTCTTACCTATGAAATAGGGGCACTAGTCCTTGCCACCAAGGTTGTCAGGGCGACCCTGTGAGCTAAGGCAGGGAAAGCTCCAAGCAGATTGGCCCCTACTTGGCACTCAGTGTGGAGTCATTCTCTCCTGTCCCCTCCAGAGAAGGAGACTTCCCAGAGAGAATGAAGAGTCATGAGGACAGATGTGGGTGCCTCGCTGGACAGCAGGGTGACGGGATGGCCCTGGGCTCCGAGGGGCTGCATTGCTGGGGTGAGCCCAGGAGACAAGTGGCGTGAAGGCCTGACTCCTGGGAGCAGGACTGGAACCAGGATGGACCTGCTGCCTCTGCACGAGGTCAGCTCTGGGCTCACACTGGAGGGTACCCCAAGGGCTCCAGACCACGTGGTCCGAAGCCACAGCCTGGGGGTGGAGACACGAAGACCAGAGAAGAGGCCTCGGATGGAAGGGGCTGCCAGTGTCTTGGAGCCAGGCCTCTCCTGGCCCCGGCTGGCCGATGCGTTCTGAGGACCAGGACGACAGAGTGTGTACACTGTGTGCGAGGGGAGGGGCAGATGTTTGCTTCCACTGCCCGGCCAGGAGGCGTGGGAAAGGCCGGGCACTCTGTGCTGCACAAAGCTTCTGCCCAGACCTGCCACGCTCTTCGTGTGGCTAGAAATGAAAAACTCCAATTTCCTTTTCAGGCTTAATTAAGACCACGTGACAGCTTCACGAATACATTATGCTGAACCAACCCATCTGTACCTCTTTGTCTCTGTGACGCCCAATTGCTGCCCCTCAGCTGGGGCTCTTGGATGGGAAGCTCCACCAGGAAAGGCATTGGGGTGACTCGATGCTGTGGTGGGTATGCTGAGGGGACACTGAGTCCTCTTCTCGGCCAAATCCTTTCTCATGTCTAATCAGCTGTCAGGTCCGCTCAGTCAATTTTTATTTCTGACATACAGTTTTCAGTTTTCGGTTTGGGGCTTTTGATTTTCCGAGATTGCCTGTTTTTCGTTCATTTTGAGCATATTTTCCTTTACATCCTTGAGCACAGGCGTAAGTGGCTTTGAAGCCCTCGTCTGCCAACTCCAGCACCCAGGTCGGGTCGTCTCAGGCGCTGCCTCCGTGGCTGCCCTTGCTCTCGAGTGAGGATCGAGTTACACTGCTTCTGCGCGCCCTGTGTGTAGGGGTTTGGGGCTGTGTCCTGGGTGTTGTGAATGATACGTTGTAGACACTCTGGATTCCTTTATGTTTTTCCCAGGAGTACTAACTTTTTTTTTTTTTTAATGGAACAGTTAATTTGGCTAAAGTTGAACTTTAAACTTGGCCCCTCTGATTGGGCAGCAGCTGAAATCTCAAGTCAGTCCTTCAAGCCTTGGCTGGGCTGTTTGAAGTCCGCCCTAGTCATGAATATTTAGGGATCAGCTGGAGATCTGGGCAGAGATCGCACACAGAATTTGGGGCTCTTCTTTGGCTCTCTTCTGAGATTTCTTCCTTTACTTCGGAGGTTCCCACATTGCTCCAAACTCTGCCCCCTGGTCCTCCCAGCTGGTGAGAGGATGTCTTTCTGTCAGCATTTTCAGCCGCTCACAGCACTGGTGGGGGCTCGCCTGCAGGCTGAAGAGCTACAAAATGGCACACTCACCCTGTATCATTCCTTCCTTCTGACAGTCCACCTACCTGCAACACCTGTCTGCCTTTGGTCAATTTTCAGTACCTCTCAGTAGTTATTATGTTTTCCCCACGCTTCAGAGGTGGTACCCATACGCGTGTGAGCTGCAGGAGTCCCCCGGCCATTACCAGAAGTCACACGTCTTCCCGATACCTGCAGCTGAGAGGGAACTTTCCTTTCCTGACGAGCTGCTGGGCTATGTGGAGGCCGGGCCTGCCCCAGCCCCTGCGCCTGCAGAGCATGTCTGCGAGAGGACCAGCAACGCAGCAGCCCCGACGAGGCAGAGACTATGGTGGGACTAGCATCCGCTCCGGCCTCCAGGCCCCGGACCCTTGCTCCCTGCACCCTTGTCGGGGGGTCCATCACACTTGAAGGCACCACCCCCTACCCCCCAAGCAGGACGACTTCTGGCTCTGGAGGTCTCCTGTCCCACGTTCCACATCTGCCGGCTCCCTCTCCCCACACCCCCTTCCTCCGCGCTGGCCTCCACAGGCCTGGCTTCTGCTGTTTAAGTTGGGATTGCAGGCAGGCCTGTCTCCCTGAGAACAAGGGCCCCACCCCAGCCGTTGCCGCCTGTGCAAACTCACAGTCACAGCCACAGATGGCTGATCGCATCCTGCGTGTGCGTGAGCTACAGTTTTAACTTTCAGAAGGACCACCTTTGCTCCCTTTGCTCCAAGTGCTCTCTCACCCCACATGTAACTGCTGACAGTCTCTCATCTTGGTGGTGGCTCCAGGGCCTACTGGGCACCTGGCCCACCATGGGCCTCAGGGGTGCTGGCTGGCACACATGGAACAAACATGACTAACTCCGGCCTGGCTGGGGGCCGGCCCCGGGTCCCCTTGGCACTGACCCCGCAGTGCTGTGCTTCCAGGTCTGCTCAAGGATCTCTTCCGACAAGTGTCCACCCTCTGGGAGCAGGCACTGTGCTGGCTCCTCCGTCCCCCTGGCGCCCACCGTGCGGCCCAAGGCATGGCGCACACATGGGGATCCCTAGTGATCAGACGAGACTGGCGGGGAGGTGGGCCAGAGAGATGTGGAGCCGTCTGAGAAGAATCAAGAGGTAAAGTGGAGCGGCAGGAGCTCAGGGCCGGGCCTGAGGGGCTGGGCGTTGCTTCCAGGAGGAGATGCCTCCTGATGACTCGGAGGGGCCGGCAGGGGGCCAGGGTGCGGAGCCGGTGGCGTTAGCAGGCCTACTGGGAGCTCAGCTCAGCTCAGCAAGCGAGCACAGGGGCGGCTGTGGGTTGCGGCCCCAGGGAACCGTGGCTCTGCTGCCCGCGTGGTCACTGCCGCCGCTGGCGGGTCTGCAGGAGGCGTGGGACCAGGCTGCTGGCGGGCCACCACGGGCTGCCCAGACGTGCTGTCCTCCTGAGCGTTGTCTGTGCTTATGTCCCAGTCCCCGCCCCCCGCGCTGTTTTTCTCGGTGGTCCTCACAGCGACTGAATCCGCCTCTGCCCTGGGCTCCCCGGCAGCCAGAGCAGCAGCTTCCGGACCCTCGGGCATGTTCACGTGAGAAGGTGACTGCAGCCCAGGAGAGCTGGCTGGTGGGAGGCCCCTCCCAGGAATTCCCCAAGGGCCTCGGCAGCCCAGGAGAGTGGCCACATTCACCCGACAACGGGCATGGCCTCGCGCATGCGAGCAGGACTGCCTCAGGCCTGTGCTGACACTGCGGATGCTGACAACGGGAGCAGCAGAAGCAGAGGGAGGCTTGGGGCGGGGACCCTGTCACCGTCAGGGCTAAAAGCAGCCAAATCACCCTTTTCACGGACATCACAGCTAGTGACTCACCGCTTATTCACAAAGCGGAGCTCTTCCCCTCTCCAGGAAAAATAAAGGGAGTACTCCAGAGGCGCCAAACCGATGCGTGTTGGGAGGGGAGGGGTGCGCCCTGCTGTCCTCGTGAAGCCCCTCACCCTGCAGCTTCTCTCCCAGCTGGATCTGAGATGGTGGCCCCGCCACCCCACAGCACTGCCAGCCACCGGCGGTGTGCGCTGGCCCAGACCTGAACGGAAGGGGGCCCAGGTGTGGTGGCAGATGCTAGAGAGGAGTTAGGTGGCGCCGGCACTGCTCCAACAACCCCACCTCCACGTTACCCAGGCTGGTGACTGGGGCGCGGAGAGGCGGAGGGCCTTGTAGAAGGTCACGCAGCCAGGAGGGGACAATCAGGGCTGCACTGGGCTGCCTGGCTGGGGAAGACGAAGCAGCAACCACGGGCAGAGCAGGACCAATGGTACCCCTGTAACGCGTGACTCCAGACAGGGTTGCCAGGCACCAGAATGTAACTGCGGTTGGCAGAGTGACTTGGGAGAGTTCGGGGCACAGTAGAAAGCTGGGAGCAGGTGATGGCGCAGCAGCTGGTGTCACCCTGCTGCCACTCACTCCGTTCACTTGCCCAGTCTGTTGCCCAAAAACTGTGCCCACAAAATGCCCTCAAAGGTAGGGCAGAAAGCCTCCAGCTCAGCCACCCACTCTACAAGGAGGGCCGATTCTGCCCTGTGCCAGGCAGAGCTGGCAGGAGCTCGGGCCTCGTGGGGCACTGGGGTAGGGGGTGGCGCTGAGCACAGCAGAGCCCGGCTCTGGGGGACAGAGGCGGCAGTCCCCACAGCCTCGAGGGACCCCCTCTGCAGGGAGGGCAGACCTCAGCACTGCTTCTAACCCTGACTGGTGTCCGGGGGCGTCACAAAACTCATCAGCGTTTGTGAAAAGACACACGGGGACGCCCAAACGGAGCTCCGCGGGCTCAAGACGATCTCTCCAGGGTACGGTCACACGTGAACGCGGTCAGGCCCAAGCCGCAGCCTACCTGCCCCGTAGACCACGGAGTACACCACCTTCTTGGTCTGCTCTCTGTCTGTCTGCGTCACGCAGTCTGCGGGAATGTCCTTCCTGCGTGGGAAGAGGACACACCGTCAGGCACGTCGTGCCCGTCTGCTGAGGGGCCACCAGAGTCCTAATCGTGCGCACCACCAGCCCTGGTTCTTTCTCTGGTGGTTCTTAGCCATTTCAAGTCAGCCCGTCACACAGGTGGGGAGACACCCACCTCTTAGGCATCCACAGGTGCCAGCCCGGAGGCCCGAGCGACTGCAGATCCCAGAGTGCTCACACACCGAACCAGAAAGCGTTGAGCGAGGAGCGCCGGCCTGCCGGAGGAAGGGCCGCTCCTGTCTGCCTGCCGGGCTGGCAGAGCAACCGGGCAGCCGGGCCCGTCCTGGGGCGCGAACGCTCAAGCAGAATAAGGGGCAGTGCAGCATCTGACCGTCTGAATGTGGCGGGTTGGCTCTGGGCCGGTCGCTCAGCGCTCAGCCGGGCTGTGGGAAGCGCCACCGCAGGCCTCACGTAGCCCAGCCGTCAGCCCCACAGGAAAGCTCGGTCTTCTCAGGTATTTTCTGAGCAAGAAAGCGGCCCGGGCGCGCACGGGCTGGGCTTTCTAAACATCCTGGTCTCCTCGGGCCTCCACCTGCCCCCACCTCCCACACAACCTCTCCCCCGCCGCCGCTGCCCAAGTTTTCAGGCCCTGCCTCCTGCAGGCCCTTTGCTGACAGAGTTCCCAGCAATGCCGGCCACCTTCCTGCCCCTAGGTGAGTTCTTGGTCAGGCAGGGCTGCCTGTGCTTGTGCCTCAGGCCCCAGGCAAGTCAGAGCCCAGAAACATCTTTGTGAGCAGGCAGGCTGGCTCCCCCTGGGACCAGGGACCGGGCACTGGCTGCGGAGTCGGAGGGGCGGGCAGAGTGAAAACACCACCAGCTCTCCTACTGTTTCAAGTCACCCTTTTCTTTTTTTACATTTATTTATTGATTTTAGACAGAAAGGAAGGGAGAGAGGGAGAGAGAAGCATGGATTTGTTGTTCCACTAATTAATGTATTGATTTGTTGACTCTTTAAAAAAAACAACTTATTTATTTTTTTAGGGGGGGGGAGGGAGGGAGGGAGAAGGGGAGAGACAGCCATCGGTTGCCTCTAACATGCTCCCCAACCGGGGACCGAACCCGCAACCCAGGCATGTGCCCTGATCGGGAATGGAACCCGTGACCTTGCTGTTTACAGGCCGATGTCCCACTGAGCCAGCCAGCCAGGGCCCCTGGTTGACTCTTGTGTGCGCCCTGACGGGGGTCAAACCTGCAGCCTGGGCATATGGGGACGGCACTCCAAGCCACTGAGTGGCCCGGCCAGGGCTCTTCTCTGGACTCAGCCCCTGCTTGGCTGTAAGCCGTTGCCTGTTTCTCAGGGTTCAGGCAAAACTGGTTCTGACAGTTTTTGCTGGACTTTTTGACGCTCCTGTCAGGGACAGGCCCTCGGAGCTGCCTGCGTCACCGTTTTCACTGATGTCCATTAATCCATTAATTTTTACCACCTGATTTCTAAGTGCCAGTGCATTTCTTTCTTTTCTCTCCTTTTCCTGCAATATTAGGGCTGCTTTGCACAGCTCTTTATCTCATCCTTGAACTTGGCGTTGTTAGCAGCTATATTTAGATAAACAAAAAGCCAAAACGAATCCATGCTCACAGCCTGTCGGATCACACGTGCCAGCGACCTCGCTCCCCACCTGGTTCCCTGTGCTTTGGAAGTCCCCGGGCACTCCAAGCCCACTCAGTAAAGACGCTGCTGAGACACTTATTAAGACTGGTTCCCCTGTTACTGGCCAGGGTCACTCGCAATGCAGAAGATGCTTTGGCTCAAGCACACAGATCTGAGGACAACTGCGGCGGGTGGGAGAGGCATTTTGGAGTGGGGCGCCTTCAGCCTAACCACAGGGACCTGCCCCCCACCCACACCCGTGCGGGGGCAGAGCGCGGAAGTCGGCTCAGGAAGCAGCAGCGAACGCTTCCAAGGCCTGCCTCTTCCCGGACAGCCATAGTGTGCAAGGTCCAACAGCACAACCAATGAACGGAAATCATGGGCACGCATCGAACCCACACTCTGCTAACGGAGACTGTCCCTTCTTCCCGAGCAACACGGCACATGCGCACTACCCAGCATACGGCGGGGCGCACAGAAAACATCGAAAGGTCGCGCAAATGGAAATACTGAAACAACACGCTGATCACAGTGCAAGAACAATAGAAATTAAAAACAAAAACGGCCCCTCTACCTAGAAATAAAGCGAAAAATACTTCTATCAGAAAACTTTTGGGTGAAGAGAAATACGAACAGAAGTTACATAATTTCTAATGAAAACATTGTGTCAATAAATTATATTTAAAGCAGTGAGGAAATTTCATAGCCCTAAATGCCTACATTAATAAAACTAAAAGAATGAAAGTATATGAATTAACTTAGAACACCAACATAGCAAATCAAAAACATACAAGGGGAAGATAATAAAGCTGGAATAAGGTTGGGGATGAATGAGGTAGAGAACAGCAAAACACTAGAGGAAACGAATAAATAAAAATCCTGGCTTTTCAAAAAATAAAAGAGACAAACCACAAGCTGAGTGAATTGGAAGGGAGCAAACACAGAAATGAGACACATGCGAGAAGCAGCAGGGTAAGTGAGCACAGGCACATGGGAAGTTAAAAACCCTCAGCTCCCGGCTGGTGAGGCTCAGTGGCCTGAGCGCCCGCCTGCAAACCAGAGTTGCCAGTTCAATTCCCGGTCAGGGCACATGCCTGAGCTGCAGGCTGGGTACCCAGTTGGGGGCTCACGAAAGACAATTAATGTATCTCTGGCATGTTGCTGTTTCTCCTTTCCTTTCTCCCTCCCTTCCTCTCTTTCTAAAAGTAAATAAATAAAGTCTTTAAAGAAAAAAAAAAGAAAAAGAAAACCCAGGTGAAATAGGCAATTTCTTAAAAAACAACCACAACAACATACAGTTATAAAAATTGCCCCAGTAGAAATAAAAGTTAAACGGACCAATATCCATAGAAGAAATACAGAAAATTACTAAGGAACTACCCACGAAAAGGACCACCAAGGCCCTGGCAGTTTCAAAGGGGAATTCCATCAAACCATCAGAGACCAGAGAGTCCCTTGCTGTATAAGTTGTCCCAGAGTGCAAAAAATGAAGAAAAGTTTCAAACTTATTTTATTAAGCAACTGTAAGTTATACAAAAACA
The DNA here is from genome assembly GCA_004026545.1 of Mormoops blainvillei. NCBI lineage: Eukaryota > Metazoa > Chordata > Mammalia > Chiroptera > Mormoopidae > Mormoops > Mormoops blainvillei. The sequence goes on along the minus strand of PVJD01001098.1, from coordinate 98,168 downwards.
TGATAATTAGAGTGTAAGAAAGAGAAATTACAGACCAACACTTCCTATGAATAGCGACTGAGGTACACATACTAACTAGAATACTGGTAAACAGAGCCCACACTGCGCCAAGAAAACAGGACCCCATGACCAGGCAGAGTTTATACCAGGAAAGCAAGGTTGGTTCAGTGTTAGGATATCTACTAATACAACTCACCACACCAACAGGACTAAGGAGAAAACTATATGATTGTCTACACAGTTATTGAAAAAAAACAACAACCTATGTCAAAATTCAACACCTACTCCTAATAAAAAACCCTTGAGAAAAAGGAATAGCTGGATACGGCCTTGAAATTATAAAACAATATACCTCAGCCCTGACGCTGGCACCTCACTGAAGGGCAACACCAGAGACCTTCTTACCAAGGCCAGAGACGAGGCAGGGGTGTCCACCACCCCCACTATTATTGGACATCGTTCTGGAAGCATCAGCCAAATAATCAGAGGCATAATAATTGGAAAAAAATTTTTAAAACAATCTCTGATTGGAAATCCCTAGTGAATCAATGATAAAATAATTCAGCAAAGTCTGGCTGGCATGGCTCAGTTGGATGGACACCATCCCTCAAGCCAAAAGGTTGCCAGTTAGACCCCCGGTCAGGGCACATGCCTGGGTACAGGTTTGGGTCCCAGTAGGGGCACATACGTAAGCAGCCAATCAATGTTTCTCTCACAAATCGATGTTTCTCTTCTTCTCTTTCTCCCTCCTTTCCCCTCTCCTTAAAAATAAATAAATAAAATCATTTTTTTAAATTAAAATGGAACATAAGTCTTCAATAGGATGTGAAGGGATGAGGGTAAGATCTGTAAGGGGCCGCATGCGCGGCCTGGCCTGTGGGCCCGGGTGCTCGGAGGGACGGGCGCACGGGGGGAGCCCTCCCACGCAGCTCGCGGGCTGGCCGGCCGTGTTGAAGCAAATCAGTCAAATCTTTGTTTCACGTATCAGCAAACCACAAAACCGGAGTCCAGACAGAGTAAATGCCTTCACATGAAAAAAAGGCAACAGAATTAAAGAAAGCAAAGAAGAGTGTTAAGGTCCCACTAACGGAAGAGTGTTGCTAGGAAGGCACAAACAATACGAAATCATCAATAAGAAATTAATAATAGTCTACTACATCACCGTTTTAAAATCCAGTATGATGAAAAGCATCACAGAAAATCAAGAGGCAATTTGAAACTATATGCTGGCATGTGAAGGAGAAATGGGGCACCATCCGGAATATACAAAGAACCTCAAGAAGTTACTGAGAAAAGACAGTCTGACAGGACACTGGGCAGAGGGCAGAAACAGGCCATTCAGAAGTGGAGGTCAAAATGGCTAACTGATAGAACCTTATTAGCCCTGTAAAATGCAAATGAAGAGCTCGAGACATCGCTTTTCATGGAGCAGATGGGCAAAAATGAGTCCCCTACCGAGGAATGACAAGGACAGACATGGGGAGGGACCCCAAAAAATCCCAGAATTTATTGAGAAAAAATTGCATATTTACTCTCACATGTTTAAACTTTCAGTCGCCTTCAAAGTCCTCTCCATCTGTTGCAATACACCTATCGAGGCATTTTTTTCCACCGCTCAAAACTGTTTTTGAACTCGTCGATGCCTTTCAGTGCTTCTGCCTTTTCCTGTCTCATCTCCTCCACATCGGCAAAATGTTTCCCTTTGAGGACTCTTTTCATCCGGGGAACAAAAAAAGTCGCTCAGGGAGTGATCGGGTGACTGGGAGGATGGGGCACAGAGGTCATGCCATTTTTTGGTCAAAAACTGCTGAACACTCAGTGCGGTGTGGGCAGGTGCGCTAGTAAATCACCCATCACGCAGTGGGCAAATGCATCGAAAGAGTCTTCCAAAAGAATTCACCAAAGCAGAACGCAGCCTCTCACAATAACGCCAGCTGGTGCACTGCTTCAGATGGGTTTCCAGAACACTCACTTGGCAAGGAGGAAGCCTGTACTACAAGGGGCCCACCCTCCAGAGGGTAATTCCATTTTTTTGAACGTCTCGCTTGCAGGTTTTGGCACGCAGAGTGGGGCGACTGTTTGAAAGGGGCCTCTGAAAAGCTGACCAAGGCAGAGAAGTGCAGACCCTGACCCATCTACTCCTGGAAGCAGACCCTGGCCTCAGCCGAGGCCAGACTCCTGGGCATCTCCACATACTGCGAGCCAGGTCTGAGGACACGGCCCAGCCCTGCAGCAGCAGGGGCCAGGCCATGAGGCTGGCGGAGAACTAGCCTGACGTCAGAGAAAAGAGCAGCTAGGAGGGGAAGGGAGGGAGGCTCACTCACAGCCTGGGCTGTCCACTAGGTCCCTCTCGAGCTTGGAGTGACCAGACGTCTGCAAGGGCCACTGAATCTGCAGGCAAAATGGTCTGGAGTACCTAGTGGTCCCCTGACAGCAGGTGACAAAGACACAGCTTTGAAATGCCTTTTTAGAGCGAGGGGATGGGAAGGGGAAAGACAGGGAAAGAAACATCAGCTGGTTGCCTCTTGCAGGTGCTCTGACCAGGAACTGAACCCGCAACCCAGGCATGTGCCCTGACTGTAAATCAAACCGGCGACCTTTCGCTTTGCAGGACGATACCCAACCTACTGAGCCACATCAGTCAGGGCTGCATTTGTTTTGAACTTTAATTTTAAAAATTGTTAGGGGAAGTAGCTGATTACTTTTACGTTACTTTTTTACTATTGAGATATAATTCATATAACATTCAACCTTTTAAGGTGCACAGTTTCGTGGTTTTTAGTAAATTCACACACGCTCAGTCAGCCGTCACTACCATATAATTAATTCTAGAACAACTTCATCTGTCACTCTCCACTCCCCATGTCCCCTGGCCCCTGGCCGTCACTAATCTTTCTGTCTCTCCACATTCGCCTGTTCGGGATGCAACCCATAAATGGATCTTATGGTCTGTGGCCTTCTGTGACTGGTGTCTTGCACGGAGCGTTTTCACGGGTCGTCTGTGTAGTAATGTGTCTGGGCTGCGTTCCTTTCCACAGCTGGGTGACATCCCACTGGTGCACGGACTACACCGAGTTCACCTGTCCTGCTGACGGACACCCAGGGTGTGTCCACCTCCTGGCGTTGTGAACACTGGCAGACAAGTGCTCATGTGGACAGAGGGTTTCGTTCCTCTCGGGCAGGCGCCCGGAAGTGGAACTGCCGTGGGAGAACTCCACGTGCAATTTTTCTGGGCACCGCCAGACTGTTCCAGAGCAGCCGCACCATCTTACCCTCTGGCAACCTTCAAGAGCGGGTTACTTTCATCTCATCGGAAAGCAGGAGTCAAGAGCTCTTTACTCAAATTTCCCCCAGAAAAGGTTCCTGGAGCCCTTTGTGAAGAATTAAGATGCTTCGGATGGCGATCTGATCGAGCAAGCGCGGCCCCCGCTGCCTGAGCCCGGCGTGGGGCCGCCGCTGCCCCATCAGACCACATGAGCCGTGACAGTTGCATCTGTGGCCTCGGGAGGAAGCTGCGCTGATGGCAGATTATGGCCTCAGGTCGCGGACTGGGGCTGCCCACACCTCAGCTTCTGGGTCCCGACTCTGAGCTCCAGTCAGAGGGGACCCACTGCTGCCACTGCCCCTTCCCCCGTGACAGCGGCACCCCCCACGCGCCCACCCCCACTTGAGGGAGGCGAGTGTCAGGCTGGGGCTGCCGGGGGACAGTGAGCCAGGCTGGTTCCCCTTAGAAGCGCACGTGAGCAGAGCACGCAGGCGTGCGCACACACGTGCAGTTGTGTCCGCTCAAGGGCGGTGATGAGGACAAGGGTCCTCATGCACTGGGCGTCCACCACATCCTCCGGGGCCTCCCTTCTGAACCCATCTTGTGGCCATCACTGTCTGGCACCCCCGTGCAGATGTGCAGAGGCAGCTCAGGTCTCTGTGTCCAGCACGGCCTCTCCTTCCCCTCCCTGTCACCGCCGCAGCGAAAGTCACTGCCGACCCTGCCGCTCTTCCTGACACAGCCACTCCCCCTCCCCACATCCTGTCCTTCCCACAGGGCAGGCCCTGCCACCTCTGCAACTCCTCCCTGGCACAAGCCGTCACCCACACCACCCCCACCCCAGGCCAGGGGTGCAGGGAGCCCTCTGCTCTGCCGCCACAGCGAACTGTGGAAGCTTCCTGGCTGGACGCCAGTGGACGGACTTCTCCATAAAGATGGCAGATCAGTCACACACGCCCGGCCTGCTCCCTCCCACGGTGCCACTCAATACGCAAGGGAATGGAAAGTGACAAATCTACAAGGAAGAGGAAGACGAGGATGGGAGAGGGGCTCAAGCAGGCAAGAGGTTTCAGGATGTTCGTGGAAGATGGGGGAACAGGACTAGGGGTGGGGGCTGAGAGCACCTATGGGTGACAGGCCAGGGGGAGCAAGGGAGGCTGGAATGGGGCGTCTGGCGCAGCCCAAGGCAGCGAGGGAAGTGGGCATGAAAGCAGGCAGGGTATGACTTCAACACGGGCACACGGCAAGGCCCAGTGCCGTCTCTCAACTCACTACCCTCACCCCTGCCCAACACTTAGCACGAGCCTGGCCAGGCACCCGCAGGCCCCAGGAGATGAGGATGAAGAGTAAAACGGACAGCGTGGTCCTGGAGAAGCGACCTCTGTGTCCGGGAGCTCGGGGGCCCCCAGGGTGCTGTGCCCAGCAGTTGGATCGTTCTGAGTGAGGTCCTAGGCCAACAACCGCAGCTCACTCTGAACGGCTAGTGGAGGCCCAGGGGAACCCCAAGGTCTGCCCGCCCTCCCCTGCGGCTGGCCCGACGACTCCCCAGCGACCCTCAAACTATGGAATCTGGCAGCCCCCCACCCCACCACCTCCGCAGCCCTCGCTCACTGGGAAGCCCTTGAAGAAGACGACACGGGCCATGCGGCTTGTCTCACTCTTACTGCTGAGCTCCTGCTCAGCTCTTCGTCCCCCAGGTCTGCTTTCACTTCTAACGCTGACTGAAGAAATGCTAGGGTCCGGCCTCAAACACTAAGTCTCCATAATCAAAAACCACAAACGGGCCCTGGCTGGTGGGCTCTGCTGGCTGGAGCATCATCCCGAAAACCGAAAGGGTGCGAGTTTCATCCCATCAGGGCACAGGCCTCAGTTACAGGTGTAAGAGGCAGCTGACCGATGTTTCTCTCTCTCTCTTAAATACATACATACATACATACATACATACATAAAGGCAATGAGGAAATGTCCTTGAGTTAGAATTTTTAAAGAATTTTAAAAACTCCATATACAGGAGCCTAAAGAAGGGGCGATGGTGGTGTCCCCCTGCAGCTGGGGAGGATGCTGCCCACGGGCCCCATTTCGGGGACACTCACGTGCGTGTCCTGCCAGGTCCCTGTCAAGTATGAAAACTGGCAGGAGCTCCGTCCCCGCTGCAGGCTGCCCTCTCCCCTTGTCCTGGCTGTCCCCTGGGAAGTCTTGCAAGACTCCCAGACTTCAGGATTGGTTGCTGTGTCCTGCGAGAATCACCTCAAAAGACTCCTGTCATTCTGACAGGCTGTCTTGAAAATTTTTTGCCCAGGGAACACCACCAACGTCAGCACATCTGTATCCTAATCCCTACCCACACTTGTGAGACTCGGCTGTTAAATTTCAGAGCCCCCTTCCCGCCGCACACACAGCCCCGGTTCCGCGGAGACCCACGGCTCTGTGCCCCGGGCACCCAGCGCAGCCTCCGCGAGCCTGCCGCTGAGCTGGCGTCTCGTCACCACACGCGAGTACCTGCGTGCGCGGGGCTGCCGCTGGGCATCATGGTTCCCATCGCTCTACCCCCCTCTGCGTCCACGCGGCGTTTCGGGGCTGTGCCTTTATGACGTGCCCGAGGCTCTGGCAGGATCTGGGCTGCCCTATTGCTCCTCTTTAACCCTTTTTCACGATTGGGATGAATTATTCGGCATCATCAACAGCAGGCCAGCTCGTTTAGGTACTGGGAACTTCTGATACATTTGGCACACTCGCAAGCACACTCTCTATGTGCGCGCCGACCGATGGAGCGGCAGCGTCTTGCTGGAGTGGAGTTCTCTGCCTGCGGTGTCCGCGTCGCTCTGCCTCTCCCTCCATCCCGTTTGCTTTTTCACCCGGTTCTGCCGCCTCGCCTCCCACCAGGCTCAGGAGTGAGTTTTCTTAGCTGGCTGCCTTGGTTTCCCTGCAGGCAGTTGCCGGCCTCACACGGGTGCTTCTGCTCCTGTCCCAGTCGATGTGCCGTCGTGGGCAGCAGTACAGCGGCAGCTTATCTGTTCCTGAGTTTCACAGGGTGCTTTGGGGGTCCCACTGAGGGGCCCTGGCCGGCTGGCTCTGCGGGGTGAGTGTCATCAGCCGGAGAAGGCCCAGTGGGGTCGCGTGTCTGGACTGCATCTTAGTGAGGTGAGGCGAGGTGAGGTGGAGGCAGTGGGGGTGCATGAGGGGAAGTCTGCAGTGGGGGCCACTCAGGGACTTACCACAACAGGAGATGTGGGAGGTCCCCGGGGGAGGGACGCAGAGGCCCCCCTGGAATCAGGGTGTGTGTGTGGGGGGGAGTCAGGCTGGCCCCCTGTGGACCTGCTGAGTTTGAACTGTCAGGGGACAGCTGGGGACCCCACTGCTGAGAACGGAATTGCTGGCCTGGAGCTCAGGACAGAGGTGCTGCGCCCCCATTCTGAGGCCCCCACACTCCAGGTGCAGGATTAAACTCCTCCTGCCCGCTCTCACCTTCACACCTGCTATGCTCCACACCGGAGGGCCTTTGCTCCCCCGCCCCACTGCCCACCCTCCTCCCGGTGCTGGCCTCGCTTCCCAACCCAGCTTTGTCAGGACACAGCTGATGGCTGTGTTCCACTCCCTGATGTCCCCTCAGCGGGTTCCTGCGTGGTGCCTCCCTAAGCCCTGCAGTGCCCCATGTCTTGAGGGACTGGACTCCTCAGGTGGTCCTGGGGGCCACCAACTGCACCTGGCGTGGGCCAACAGGGACACGGCCGATGGAGTGTGAAGGGAAGGGGGGCCCGAGTGTCCCTGTGCCTCCCGTGGGCGCTGCCACCTCAATGCCACAGCTCTAGTTCCTGCCGGGCCCTCCTGGTGCTCCCCAGGCTGCAGAGCTGGTCCTCCAGATGCTGCCATGGGGCCAGGACTGGGGGTCCTCCTCCCCTCCTGTGCACTCTGCCACACCCCTGCAGATGGGCACCGAGTGAGACGGAGGACCCCAGTGGAGGCTCCGACCACCACAGCCCCAGACGCAGGGGAGTGAGAAAGGGGTTGGGCACCTACCCCCTGAAGCCCCAAGTGATAGAAGCCGTGGCCCTAGAATCAAACTTTGTGTTTGGGGGTCAGGTGCCGCCGCACGACCGAGACCTAGGGCAAGTTACGGCAACAGCCCATGCTGGAGTCTGTTTCTTACCAGAGCACCTCGTTCCCTGCGGGTCGCAGCGGCTAGAGCGCGGTCTGGCATCCTGCTGGCCCGGTCTGCCCAAAGCCTCAGCTCATTAGAGTTTCATTTGCTTCACAAGTTATCACAGGTGGCAGTTCTGCCAAATGTTATACCATTTGCTAAGTTCCATGTTCCAGCTTCCAATAAACATCCCCTCACTGCCTGCCATCCAGCCCAGATGCCACATGTTAGGATTCGTAAGAGCAGCCTCTTACTTCTGGCCCCAAGCCCTGCAGCTTTTGTAGCAGGTCAAAGGGTGCTGTTATAACGTCCCCCAGAGTCACTGCCCACAGCAAGCATGGCTCGTTTCTCGTCCTCACTAGATCCCATTGCACTGCTCCGCCACTGGCCATGTGTTATGACGGAGTACCCTTGCACAGGTGGCCCGCTGCGCTGACAGAAGGGATCAGGAGAAATCGTGTGCACTTTCTTGAAGCCTCAGCTTAGGAGTCACACATGTCACTTTTGCTTATATTTTATGAGCCAGGGCAAGTCACATGCCCAATTCTGACAGCTACTGGACAGGGAAGCGTTACCTTCCCCGAGAGGGGTGGTCGGCAACACACTCTAACGCAGTCGCCTTGGAGGGGACATCTCAGAAGAGCTCCCCGAAAAGTGTTAAGCAAAAGAAAAACAAATGCGTTCTTCAGTGGAAAACTCTTGAGTTTCGGTCTGAAAATGTTGAGTTGAAGGCGCAGCTGTAAGCGCTGCCTTGTTTGCATTTTGCGAAGCTTTTAGGAAAGCGCCTCATCAGGTAGACGTGCAATGACCACTGTGGCGAAGGCTGCGTCGACGACCAGCACAGTGACGTCATCGTTCAAGTGCGCACATTCCAGTCCACGCTCTTTGGCTGCCAGGCTACATCAGTGTCATGCAAACTGTTCTCGTTACGTGAACAACGGCTGGACTCTGTCTGGACAGACCTCGTACACAAGCTAATAAATGCAGGAAGGACAGACAATAGCCAACGCAGTCATGAAATTCTCCAGCTGACTTTCTGAGTGAACAGCTGTGCATGGATCTGAAGAGAATTATTTTCTGCCTGATACTTAAACCTTTCCCAGAACTGAATTGGGCATATTTGCATGGGTACTATTTCTGGCTTTTCTTTTCAGCACCACTGGTCCCTATGTCTGTCCCCTCTGCCAATACCGCACTCTCCTGACTCCTCCGTGTTAAGTCAGTATCACGGAGCGACTCCTCCCACTTTTTTCTTCATCAAGATCACTTTAGCTTTTCTAGGCCTGTACCTTTTTGTACACATTTTAGAATAAGCTTGTCTGTTCTAAAGTTTGCTTGGGTTTTAATAGGGGTCGCACTGAACCTGTGGATCGTCTTAGGGTGAACTGACCCACTGATGATGTCGAGCCGTCCCTTCCATGAACACAGGAAGCCTCCCCATTCATTAGACCTTGGACTCCTTTCATCAGCACTTTGTAATTTTAGACACAGCGATCCTGTACATATTTTGTTAACTGAATACTTAGGTATTTCCTTATCTTTGGAATGACTGTAAATGGTATTGCTTTTTAAATTTCAGTTTCTGCATGTTCATTGTTGGTTCGTAGAAATGATTTTTGTGTTGCTAATGTGTCTCGTGACCTTGCCAAACTTGTTTATTAGTTCTAGGAGTTAATTTTTTTCTGTATATTATTTGGGACTTTCTATACAGAAAATCATGTCACCTGTGAATATAGAGAGTTTTATTTCATCCTTTCTAATCTGTATACCATTTGTTTATTTTTCTTGCCTTAGTCAATGGCTAGAACTTTAGTATTTAATATTAATAAGTTGTTCCTGATCTTAGGGGGAAACCAGTCAGCCTATCACCACTAAATATGCTGTTAGCTGCAGGTTTTTCGTAGATGTTCTTTATCCAGTTGTAGTTGTTCCTCTCTCTCTAACTTCTTGAGAGTCATAAATGATTGCTGAGTTTTGTCAAATGCTTTGTTTGTCTGGGTCAACTGATACAATCACATTATTTTTATTCTTTAGCTTGATCATGTGGTGCATTACGCTGATTTTCAAACATGTAAGCAGGCTTGCACACCACTTGAACACATTGTGTAATTACTTTTTGACACTGTTGGATTTGTTTTTCTAATATTTTGTTGAGGGCTTTGCATCCGAGTTCTGAGTGATATGGGCATGGAGTGAGGTTTCTTTTCTGTAATTTTACTCTCTTTGTCTGGTTTAGGTATCAGGGTAACACTGGCTTCATGGATAAATTGAGATCTTTCCTCATTTTTAACATGACCATTCAGTGCTATACATTTCCCTCTTGGCACTGCTTTGACTGCATCCTTTGCCTCATACTTCGACAAAAATGTTTTGCAGTAATATTTGCTTACAACAGCCAAAGCAGCTTTAGGCTCACCGAACAGAGAACATGCTTGGGAATCTAGGCAAACACTCAGCTTGATTTGCAGACAGAGCCTCTTACACTCTCTGCAGGCGGATATCCAGGGAGCTGTTCCATCAAAGCACTGAGACAGCAACAGAGCTCAAGATGAACCAAATAAGCAAAATATTCTTTCTGCCTAGGCAGGAGCTGTCTTCTAAGACTTTCCACATCTCTGGATGTAGGGTAAGAGTGTTAGCAACTCGATTACCTGCCTTTAGAACTCTATGCTATCTTACATCCTAACTGGAGGGGAAATGAAACAGCAGGACCTCTTTTGGGAGGAAGTACAGAAAAAGCTGAGGTGAGCAAAACACCCCAGGGTGCATGTTTGTTCCAGGAGTAACAAGAAAAAAAGTGATAAAGATAAAGAATTAGTGGTGAACACAGGAAAAGATGCTGAACATCAGTAGTCATCGGGGAAATGCAAATCCAAAGGACAGTGAGATACCACTTTGCACCCACCAGGGTGGCTAGAATTAAAAAGACAGATAAAGTGTTGAGAGTATAGATGAATCCATGTACTATTTGTGGGAGTCTCAAATGGTGTGGTTATTTTGGAAACTAATTCAGCAGTTCAAAAAAAGAAAAAAAAGAAAAAATCAAATATAGGTGCCACTGTATTGTACATTGTAAATGGTTAAGATGGTAAATTTTTAAAATTTATTGATTTGAGAGAGAGAGGGGGAAGGGAGGAGAGATTGAGTGAGCAAGAGAGAGAAACATGGATCTGCCGTCCACCCACACACCCACTTACTGGTTGTCTCCCGACCTGAGACCGACCCCGCAGCTCCAGGGCATCGGGGTGATGCCCCAGCCAACCGGACTGCCTGGCCTGGGCGCAAAGCTATCTTACCACGGCCGACACAGGCCCACAGACACAGTGCTACTATGTGACCCAGCAGTTCCACTCCCTGGTACGTGTCCAGGTGGAATGAAATCCTGCGTCCACACAAAAACTTGCACATGAATGTTCGTAGCAGTATTGTTAAGAGCCAAAAGGAGGAAAGAACCCCAATACCCACAAACTGATGAGTGGGTAAACAAATGAAATATTGTTTGCCTTGTGCACTGAAATTTATAGAATACATTACTCCATATATTGGAGTTATTCAGCCATAAAAAGGACTGAAGTACTGATATATGGAACGACATGGCTGACCCTTGAAGACACTATGTTCAGTAAGAGAGGCCAGACACCAAAAGCCACATATTCTACTTTCCACTAATATGAAATATCCATGACAAACACATAGAGACAGGAGGTAGGTTAGCAGTTTCCGTGGGGGAGGGAGGGATAGGGAGTGATGGCTAATGGGCATGGGGTTGCTCTCTGAGGTGATGGAAATGTTCTAGAATTAGACAATGGTGATGGTTACAAAACCTTGTGAATGGACTAAGCACCACTGAACTGGTGAGGCATGAGCCACATGGACATTTGGGGAAAGTTTCCCAAGCTTTTGGGAGGGAAAGACCTGGGTGAGGTGTGGGCCTAGACCAGCCTGGTGGCTGGAGAGGGTGAGAGGCGGTGAGGGGCAGAGGCTAGCACCTGCACTGAACCAAGGGAGGTGGCCCTTCCCTCATAAGGCTCACATGCCATCACAAAGGACAGTGATGGTGACCCGGAGGCAAGTGTACAAGGAGGGGAGGGCTGGGGTGGAGAGCGATGAGGAGCAGCCATCTTGGAGCGTCATCTCTAGAGTCACTCCTGTGGGGGACTGGGACGACGAGGGGTGGGGATGGGGGGGCGGAGAGGTCCAGAGGAAGGAGAAGTACAAGGGAAGAGGCTGAGGGGAGAGGACGGTGGTGGCTGCAGCAGCTGAAGGAGGGCACTGTGACAGTAGAAGCAGTGACCTTCCCAACAGCCAGCCCACCGTGGCCCCTCTGCTTCCTCACAGCCGAGTTTGCTCCAGGCAGTGATGCACCTGGCCTTGATGAGAAATTGTGACTGTGCCTCTCTGTTCTACAGCACGCCCTTTACCAGCCTCTCTTGCAGCTATGCCAGCTGACACTCCGGCTGTGGAAAGTGAGCTGCAGTGGTCAGTTGTCTGCAGTGGGCTCCGGGGCAGGGCTTTTACTCTCCTGCCCAAAGGGAGGATGTGGGAGGAGAGCCTGCACCTTCCCTCTCCCTCCTGTTTTGGAGAGAGGCAGTAGGGATTTCCCAGCCAGGAGAAGCCGGCATCCTAACAACACTGACACAAGAAGAAGGGCAGGCCTCAAGTGACACTGTTGAGTGCCCAACCACACCTGAGACCATCTCCTCAGGGATTCTCTTGAGTGTAAGTCACTGAGGGCAGGGCTGTCACCTACAGCCCAAAGTGTTCTGGGCCCACCTGGTGGGGGTGGGGCAGCAGGGTGACTGGTCACCTTGGGCTCTGTGCTCTTCACACTGCCGGTTGTCTGGAGGGAACTCGTGACTTGCACTTTTAATTTTTCCAGTGTCTGTTATTACATTCTTTAGCAGTCGACTTCTTTTCTAGTGGTAAAGCGCTATCGGTTTTCATATTTGGGAAACTCTTGGCATCCTAGTTATCTACTCTTCGTTTCAAAAAGATTAGCCTCTAGAGAAAAATATTATTTCTTTCTTATGAAAATAGCCTTGGAATAACTTCAGGCTTTTAAAATGTAGGCATTCCCGCAGATCTGATACTATTGTGAGCTCATATATCTTACCACTGTGAAGTCAGGGTAGAAAATACATCATCTCTTTCAGATTCCTGGAATAACTTCAAAAGTTCTGGGTCCCCAGATAAATGTGCAAGAATGCGCAACTCAATCTGCGAAAAGTCTGTGAGAAAGAGCTCTGAATTAATTCAGAATCTACCAACAATGTCCCTCCTTGTTGCTACCCACGCCCCAGCCCCCCTCCTCTTTCCCCCCAACCTTGGTGTCAGGGTCAACCCCCTGTCCCTCTGCCAGGGTCCTGGGTCAGCAGGGCCACTGGCCATCCCGTGTCTGCAAGTCTAAGAGACCCCTTAGTCTTCCACGAGGCCAGCAACACCTCCGGGGGTGGGGGGCTGCATTCATTCCTCCGTTCATTCTGAACATCAGAACTGCAGAAAGGGCCTACTGTGTGCCGGGCTGTGTGCTTGGGGTGTGCTGGCGATCAAAACAGGCGATGGTCCCTTTGCTGGTGGAGCTTCCACTCTGGGAGGGGAGGGGAGTGCGGCAGGTGAAGGGGTAGGTGAGAGCTTCAATGGGGGTGCAGGGAAGTGCTGCTGTGACGGGGGTCAGAGTGCACTTCATATAGACGGTGATGTCTGAGCAAAGGCACACAGGAGGCCAAGGAGGGAGCCAGGCACTATCTGGGACGAGGATTCTATGCAGGGCTGGTGGCTGGAGGACAGCACAGCGGCCCGCACGGCTGGCCGGAGGGGCAGGCTGAGTGGGCTGGTGGGTGTGGGGGCTTGCGATCTAGACACAGCAAAGCGAGGGGCCCTGGGAGCAGACCTGTGTCTATTTACTGTGCATAAGAACGCCCTGCCACGCATACCTATTTGCCTTAGGGTTTATTTTAAGGAATGAGTTTTGTAAGTACCTGGAATGACTCAATTTCTAAATATTCTAATGGTGTGAAGCGCACAATGTGAGCTCCAGGGACACGCGGCCCCTGTGCCGTGATCTGTCCCTACCTGCCGCCAGGAAGCTGTGGCCTTCGGCCGCGACGAACATGGTCCTCGGGGCAACGGTGAGGGTGTCCTCCTCCATCCCTGAGGTGTGAGTGCAGGGCACGGGGTGAGCGTGGCCAGGAGCTCACTCACAGCCGTTCCCCATACAAAGTGATTTTAACAGCATCCTAAAGTCAAAGGAGTCTCGATTCCAGATATTTCTGAATACTTTTTAAGAAATGCAACCAGCAGTAAGGCAATAAGGTAGCTTAAGAGAAGGCACGCTCTTGCAAACATTTCCAGTAGTTTTCAGATTTTAATAAAAGCCAGTTCTGTGGTTGTTTCTCCACCATTAAGAGGTGGCTGGGGGAGAGATGGTGGGAGGGGAGCTGCTGCCTCTATAATTAGCATCTACTTTCACTGGCAACCCGCTGGAAGGGAGGGGCTGCGGCCCCCTGGCCGAGCTTTATCCCTCCACCCGGTCTAACTGGCTCTAACTGCTGGCTGAGCGAACAGAGGACAACCTCGGGGAAGCACCAGGGCAGCATCGCAAGCAGGGGCAGGTCTTTAAGAAATGTGGCGCCAGGCTGTAGCGAAGTAGAAGGACATGCATCACCTTCATAATGCTGAGGGCTAGGGACTCGAATCGGGTGCTTGGAGATCCCTTGGATATTCTGTTAATAATAAGAGAATAGCTTTAGCTAAAAGATTTACTTTTAACTTAACCTGTACATTTAAGGATATCTGAAATGCATCACATTTTATTAAACATTAACAATATAGCCAAAGCCAGTGTCTCCTGTGTGGCCCTATTAATACTCAAATACAAGCACCTCACGCTGAAACTCGGCTGCGGTGGGCACGCCGCTAAGTGTACTCAGCAGGCACGAGAGCAAGTCTCCGTGGCTCTGGCCTGTGAGCCCATCACGGTTTCACACCGCGATTCTTCAGCAGCTGCCTAACTTATCAGCTTAGTTAACTTAACACTTTCTACATAATATGCTAAACGCAGACTTCGGTGAAATCTGCATTTTTATTTTCCCTTAACAATGTATTTGAAGATGAAAATTCTGGTCTCGCCCTGACCACACCCTCCTCTGGTGCTCTGGGCCCTCGGTACTGGCCTCAGCCTTTGTGCTTGCAGCCGGTCCCGTGGCCGATGGCAAAGGTGTCTGTATCCCCTGTAAGCCCCTGGGGACTGTTTGTCAAGTGCCATCACAACTTGGGGTGATAGTGACAGGTCACGGCCACGCACAGAATGGCTGGTCTCTAGCCTACGTCCACTGTTCAAACCCTGGGAACATCTATTACATCAGCCTCTCAACCCTTGGTGGTGCCTTGGGCACCGGCACCTGCGTTGCCCAGTAGTGGAGCTCCGTGCGCATCGGTTGGTCTGGTCTCCCTAGGTTTGCTCGCATGTGCTGTGGCACAAACCGCTGGGCACTTGGGATGACACATTTCGAGGCCCTGGCTGCCCTGGCAGGCGGCGAGCAGTCACGGTCGCCCTCATTCTTTAGGGTGAGGGTACTGGGGCCTGGAGGCACAAAGCTAGAGGCTGGCAAGTTTTGTGTACATTGGAATCCCTTGAGACTTCTATAGGATGCCACCTGCTCACCTGGTAAGCTCATAGTAGAATGGAGATGAAAGAAAAAGAGAGCCAGTGAGCTTGAAGACACAGCAACAGAGACCATCCAATGAAAAGGAGAGAGGAAAATACTGAGGGGAAAATGAACTGAGCTTCCGGGACCTCTGGGATGGCATCAAAAGAACAACATCATTGTGTGATTTGAGCCCCTGAAGGAGAAAAAAAGATATTTGTGCAGAAAAAAAGTACTTAAAGAAATAATGGAGCCCTGGCTGGTGTGACTCAGTGGACTGAGTGCCAGCCTGCGAACCAAAGGGTCACCGGTTTGATTCCCAGTCAGGGCACAGGCCTGGGTTGCAGGTCAGGTCCCCTCCAGCTGGGGGCACGTGAGAGGCAACCACGCACTGATGTTTCTCTCCCTCCCTTTCTCTCCCTCCTGCTCTGTCTAAAAAAAAGAAAAGAAATAATGGCTCACAATTTCGCAAATTTAGTGAGATATATACTTCGGATTCAAAAGCTGCAAACCCTCAACAGGATAAATTAAAAGACAGTCAGGCCTGGAGACGTCATACGCAAACTGCTAAAAACCAAAGATTAAAACACAATCTTGAAAGCAGCCAGAGCGACGGCCCAGTCGGCGCAGAGGGGCTGTGATGCGAGTGACAGTGTCACGCAGCCAGGGAGCATCGGGGTGGGAGGAAAGAACTGCCCGTTCAGGGCTTCCTCTTCACCATGCGTGTGCTCCAGGAAGGGGGTGCACCAAGGACACCACAGTGGGGTAAACCTGAGGGAACCTGTCGCCAGTGCATCTGCTCTGAAAGAAAAGGGCTGCTGCCAGCCCCTCGGGCCCTGGGGAAATGCCTCCAACGGGAACCAAGAACTGCGGGAATGAAGAGTGAACAAAAAGAGCCAACATCTGGGCAAACGAAATACACCGTATCTGCATTCGAGCTCTCTGAAATACTTGTAACTGTTAAAGGCAAAAGTTATTGCACTTTCTGGGGATGTGCACGAGTATGTAGATGTAATGTAGCGACACATGCCGATGGCTTGTAAAAGTGTTTACAACTTACTTGACAGGGCAAAATCTAAAAATACGTTAAAATTGATATGTATACTATAATTACTATAGCAATCACTAAAAATATTATACAAAGAGATTTAGCCAAAAATCCAACACATAAATTGAAATGAAATTCTTCAAATTCTTCAATAATTCAAAGGAAGGCAGGAAGGAGGGAACAGAGGAACAAAAAACAGAATGGACGAATGAAAAAATAAAATGGTAGACCAAACCCAACCATATCAACAATTATATCAAATTTAAATTCTTTAAACACACAAATTGAAAGGTAGACTTGTTAGATTGCAGAAACACAAGATCCAGCTACACACTGTCTAAAAGAAATCCACTTTAAATATAGAGATTTATTTTTTATTATTTTAAAAAGATTTTATGTATTTATTTGTAGGCAGACGGGAAGGGAGGAAGAAAGAGAGGGAGAAGAACATCAATGTGTGGTTGCCTCTCGCGCGCCCCCTACTGGGGACCTGGCCTGCAACCCAGGCATGTGCCCTGACTGGGAATCGAACCAGCGACCCTTTGGTTCACAGGTTGGTGCTCGATCCACTGAGCCACACCAGCCAGGGCTAAATATGGAGATTTAAAAGTAACGATTAAAAGAGAGATTAAAGGTAAATTAGTGAACAAAGGTACGCCATGAAAACACTGATCAAAAGAATTCTGGAGCAGATACTAACATGAGACAAAGTAGACTTGAGAAGAAGGGAACTCACCATGTGTAAAGAGAACGTTATGGAATGATAAAAAGGTAAATTTATAAAGAAAATGTAATAATTGTAAATGTGTAGACGGAACTTGGAAATACACACAGGAAGAACGGAGAGAACTGCACCACAAAACAGACAAACCCGCAAACCCGTGATTGCACTCAGAGACTGAGACACCGCTGTCAGGACTCCACGGAAATGTGGAGGTAAAACCATCAGAGGATCCCGAAGAGCGCGACACCATCAGGCAGCCTGGCCTCGCTGCAGCGCACAGAAGGCCACTTCCGAGAACAGCTGCACATACACTCATCCGCGTGGACAGGGATGCTGCCCCAGGAGGCCTGGGCGGCAGGCCCCAGGGACAAGCCTTCACACACAGCATGTTCTCCGACCACAATGGGACCAAACTGCAAGTCAGTACCAGAGAGATATCTAGAAAATTCCCAAACACTTGGACACCAAACAACACACTTCCTAAGCCGGGAGTCAAAGTAAAATTCCCAAGGGAACTTAGAAAATGTATTGAATCGAACCCAGAAGAAAACACAACGTCTGAGCGTGTGGGACACAGCTAAAGCAGCACTTGGGAAAGAAGTTAGTTCTCAAATCCATACCCTGAGCTCCTCCCATGGGAACCTTAAAACAATCCCAGCAAATTAATTCCAATGCAAGTAACAGAAAAAAAAAGTAATAAATAGTTAAAATGAATGAAACTGAAAACAGAAAAGCAACAGAGGTAAATCAATGACACCCAAAACTGGTTCCTATAAAAGACCAATAAAATGGATTAACTTCCACCCGAGCTGCTCCAGAAAAAAACGTGTGGGGAGGACGCTCTCGCTCTTCCGCTCGGCCCTGCCTGGGCCTGGACATCTCTGTCCGCCCCCTGGCCATCTGCCTCCAGCTCGCCCTGTTTCTGAGGAGGCGGCCGTAACAGGGAGGGCAGCCCTGTGTCCATCAGTCGGGAATGAAACTGGGCGGCGGTGGCCATCAGGAGGGCCGCCGTGGGCCCCCAGGCATCGGCTCCCCTGCTCCTGACCCGCGCATGGAGATGCAGCAGCAGCACCTGCCCAGACCGCACGGGCGCTTCCCACAGGGTGCGGGGACACGGGACTCACTGTGCTGCCTGTGCAGGATGCAGGCTCCCGGGGGCCGGCCGGGCCTGTGGTGTGGCCCCCGTGCTCGGCACCTACACCCCTTCCTGGTATACAGGAACAGAACACAGAGAGTTGAGTGAAAGCAATGAAAAAGAAATAATTTTTGTAATAGCCCAGCAAAACCCCATGATTTTTATCACTTCACAGATGAGAGAACAGAGGCTCCCGGTTGTAGGTGACTTGCTGGCGTCACTGCAGCACCTGGGCTGGGATCTGAACCCCGGTCTGCCCAGACCCAGGGCTCCACTGCCTCCTGGGCTCTGTCACACTGCGCCAGGTGTTTCCTGAAACCATTTCTTCTAAGAACACGTGGGAAACGAAACAAATAAAACCCACGGCAACGGAAACATAGGAAGGACAGCTGGCGCCGAGAACAGAGCGGGGGCCACACGGACCTTCCCCACGCCGACAGCCGCCACGCACTTGCTGCTCAGAGCCCAAGGACAGTGTGTGCCCTGCCCTGCGTGGCGCTGGGGTCCTGTGACGGCCCCGATGGCCTTGGCATGCACCAGGTCACCTCTCCTGGAGTGCCCCTCCCCTGACACTGGCGGGGCCTTCCCCCTCACCTCCTTAAGCCTTCGTTTGGCGTCCACCACCTCCATCGGTCCCCCGAGACCGATGCCGATTTCCACACGTGAACACCCTCCATATCATGACTTATTTCACATGTTTGTGGTCTTCCCTTCACCCCAAGGAGGACAGAGAATTCGATCCATTCAGCATAATGCCTTGATCAGTCAGGCACACAGGAAGAGTTCAGTGGGTGTCTGCTGAATGAATGAATGAATGCATGTGTGGGCAGGGGCAGGAAGTGGGGTGGAGAAGGAGGCTCTTCCCGGCAGATACAAAAAGACGCCCGCTGAGGGGGTTGGGGGGGGTGCGGAGATGAGTCCTCCTACGGTCCTGAGAGCCACATGGAGAGACAAATTCATCCCCACTGGAGAGGAAAGAAGGAGGCGTCCCCAAGGCCTGCTGGGGTGCCAAGGAGGAGAGCCGAGAGGCAGGGGCACAGCTGGGCTGGTCTGTGTAATGGAGGCCGTACTGACCCTCACACACGGCCTCCAGGTTGCTAATATCTACACACTCTACAAACTACCAGAGGAAATTCGTCACCAATTGAACACAAGCTGTGAGAACCATGACGACTATGTTTTCCTCCCAATACTACATTAGCTGTATTTAACACTCGAAAACTCAGGTTTAAGTCCCCAATTTTATTCATTCCTTCAAGAACATGCAGCGACCACCTATCTTACGGCAGGCCTGGCTTGTTTCAGGGGTAAAATGCTGAGACGACCCCAGGAGCCTGCAGGAGAAAGGCGAGGCCTGGGGCGAGGGAACGGCCACGCGGCAGGCGGTGCAGAGGGCGCTCTGGGGCTGCAGGTCTGCAGAGGGACCGTCACAAACCGAGGTCGTGTGAGGGGGGCCAAATGAACCAAGGGCGCAGAACTGAGGGCCTAGAAATGGGTCAGTGCATGTATCGCAATCTGTGTATGACTGAGGCGATACAAATTATAGTAAATCACTAGGACGATAACATACAAGAACAATAGTTATAACAAGCAGTCATCCAAATGGAAAAATACTCAGATCTCTACCTCACGTCTACATAAAAGCACATTCCAGGGGGATTACAAACCCAGCGTAAAAAGCAAAACTCTAAAACTAGTAACAAGAAAATCAGAGTATCTTTATGATCTCCACGTAAGGAAAGGCTCCTTGAGCAAGCCGCAGAAGAGCACGAGCCACGAAGAGAAGAGGACCAGCTCGACGGTATTGAAATAGAACACACCTGTAACTCAGAGACACAGGCTACAGCTCGAAAGAAAACCCAAAAACTCAAACGGAGACTGGGAGGAGATGTTTATACAAGCAAAGGGGTAGTATCCATGATATACAAAGAACTTTTGCAGACTAGTAAAAGACAAACCACTAAATTGAAAATGGGCTAAGGAGGTAAACAGGGAAGTCGCTGAAGAACTCCAGATGACCAATACAGATGAAAATATACTTACCTTCATTAGTAATTAAAGAAATGCCAATTAAACCACAATAGGACAGGAATTCGCACTCGTCAAACTGGCGAAAAGTACTCAACCGGGGAGTCCCGGAGCCCTGGCGTGCACCGAGGGGGAGTGGGAGTGGGTCTCCTCTGGGGGGTGACTTCAGGAGAGTGGAGCACCGGCACGCCCCGTGGCCTGGCCACACTGGGGACATGCTAGCCCCGAAGCATCCGTCGCACCATTGCTTTTTCTTGCAGCCTTGTTTCTAACAGAGGAAAATAAGAGACCGTCTAGCGCACTTACACCATGGAACGCTATGCGGCCCCCAAGGTGCACGAACTAGAGCTACCTCTGTCGACACAGGTTAGCCTGCAAACGTAGCGTTGGCTGAAGACAGCTGAATGAGTGAAGCACAACACGGTACCATTTACATGAAGTCTGAAAAAAGCATAAAATCCCACCTATTATTTAAGGAAGTAAGTTAAAATAGATGATAAACACGAAGTTTGGGGGTAAAAGGGGGAAGTGGTTCGAGAAGAACACACTTGGGAAAATGTTCCAAGTGCTGTTGCCGCTTTTAAGCCGATGACGAACAGTCTTGCTCTTTACGCTGCGTGCCTAGCTTCCTCATAGCAAAGGGGCCTGTGTCTGGGCTGTAGGAGGGGAGGACAGGGTGGGTGCGTCAGACAAGGCTTCCTGATGGACAGGCCCCCTGAGGTGAGAACTCACAGGCAGTAACCAGAAGAAGGGGGCTGGGCTGGAGGAAGGTGTGTCTGGGGCTCCAGGGGCAGGAAAAAAGGGATCTAAACAGATGTGACGGCTTGAAGGCAAGGGAAAGTGTGAAAGGTCAAGGAATCATACATTATATCAAAGCATTAACTGGAATAGGGCAAAATCTTAATTTGGCTCCAACTCAGATAACATGCTAACAAAATATTGCACATAAAGTTAGAAAAGTAAAGAAAACGAAGGGAAAAAATACGCAAACATCCATCTAAATAATGTTTGGATTTTAACATTTACAATCAATATGTTTTAAAACTGTAACATTACAAAATTTTTAAAAAATACTAAACGAGAACAAGACCAAAGAGCTGAAAATACACGTGAAAGGTCAGACACTCTGAATGACAAGGCGCTGGTAAGTCTGAGCCAGCGCCCCGGGTGGCGCTGCTGTGAACCCGGGGCGCCGACAAAAAGCGGCCTTGTGCCCGCGGAAACAGTAGAAGGGGCGTCTGAGCCGCGCCTGATAAGCGGGTATCCGATGTCGAGGCCGGGCTGAGCGCGCGGCTCCCGCGAGTGCAGGGGGAACGAAGGTCCTCGGCGCTTCCCCGGCGGAAGGAGAAGGAACACGGCAGCTCTAAGCTGGACGGACAGAACCCTGTGCTGAGGGGCATGAACTTGAACGCGGCTGAGACCGCGGAGGACGGGAGTTTAGACAAACAAAAGCCTCCCCGGGGGACGCCTGACCTCCGAGGCCGGCATGCGGACGGGGTTGGGCCTGTACCGTCCACACGCTGCCATCCGACGATGACTCCAAGACAGATGACTTGAGACCTGGGATGACAACTCAGGAGCAGATCATACTGGCCCTGGCTGGGGTGGGGGTGGGGAGCTCAGTGGGTTAGAAGGTCGTGCCGATGCACCAAGGCTCCGGGTTTGATCCCCAGTCAGGGCACAGACAGGAATGAAACAATGGCGGCATGAATAAGTGGAACAACAAATCCATGTTTCTTTCTCTCTCCTCGCTATCTCTCGCTGTCTCCCCCTTCTTCTCTGTCTCTGAAATCAATTTAAAAAGAGTGGATCACACATCCTGTCTTTCGTTGAGTAGATACTTGTACCCTACCCACCATGTCCCAGGTACAGAGCCAGTCCTGGCCATTCGTCATGGCAGCAGGCAGAGAGGGTCTCCGTCCTCACGGAGCTTCTGCCCCAGGGAGAAAACAGAAATACACAGGCCATTAAAATGCGCTGTAATAAGCACCATGACAGACCGAGTGAAGGGACTATCAAAAGTGATGGTAGGTCAAGGTTCTGATAAAGCAAATGTTGGTGAGTGAACTACTCAATGCTATGAGAATGTAAAGAATGCAGGGTTTTAGCTGGATCAAAAATTATTAGATGGGAGCTTCTACTTCTCCTTGGAAGGTAGACGCCTGAAAAGAAAGTGCTGCCACCCTCGCACTGAGGAAAACGCAGGTGATCTGTCCAACGACCCCCTTCTTGAGCCCAGCAGAGAGTGGAGCACCCGGCAGAGAAGTCCGGGGCTCACGTGAAGAAAACACCGAAGGCCACAGGGAAAGCCCACCCAAAGGGGTTGCCCCTGCGTCCTAGATTCAGTGTGATCCCAACGCAAAACTCAGCAGGCCTTCCGGTAAAAATTTAAAAGCTGATTATGAAGTTCAGATGAAAACACAAAAGACCCAGAATAACTAAATTGTTTTTTAAAAGAACAGTGTTAGAAGAGTTACACACTCCTGGTCAAAATAAAATAAAAGTCCTGGGGTGTAACACGCAGCCTGGGGTCTATAGTTAATAACGTCGCATCATACACAGGGTGGGGCAAAAGTAGGTTTACAGTTGTCAGTACGTGAAACAGGGTTTATTTTTGTATTACCATTTATTAATTATTGTATTTTTCCACACAAACCATTGTAAACCTGCCTTTGCCCCGCCCTGCATTGGAAAGCTGCTGAGAGAGAGGAGCTTAAAAGGTGTCGTCGCAAGGAAACCCCGTGTTACTCTGTGTGATGACGGTGTGAAGTGGCTGTCCTGTACAGAGGGAGGAGCTTGGGGAAAGGACATCACTGAGTTGTCTGTAAGTCGCTGGGCTCGGCCTCCAGCTGCACACGTGTAGCTCTCAGCCGGAACGACATACCGAAGACCGGAGAGCAGAAGCAACAGATGGACTGCAGCTCCATTCCCAGACAGGCCAGGGGTGGCCATCACTTGGGCATATCTGAATTAGCCTACGGATGGTTCGAAAACTGAACATACACTGGAACCAACGCTCACGGAAGGCAGGTGACAGCTTGCAGCCTGAACCTAACCAGGTCGATTGCCTAGTAAAACAAAAATATCAACATTCTAACGGGATTCCTAAACAAGGCCCAGACCATTATAACATGCTGTTCCAAACGGCTAGTACACAACCCGAAATGACTGGGCAGGTGAGGAAGCAGAACATTACCAAACCACAGGAGATGCCAGAGATGAGATGATACAGATGTTGGCATTAGCTGACAAAGACGTTAAAGTAGCTATTACAACAATGCTCCAATATGTTTATTAGGTCTATTCCCGAGACAGGAGTTGAATCAATTGAATCAGCTATTTTTCTCCCAGTTCTTAAAATAAGTTATAACCTGTTAATGAGTCATTAAAATGTCAAAGTATGGGAAAGACTTGGGTCAACCAAAGACAAAAACATTTTACATCTTCCTGTTATCAGAAATCACCATGAAGCAGAATGCAGACGTGCATGGTACGAGTGCTTTTTAATAAAGCGCTTTTTTTTCTCTTGGGAGGACCTATGTGTGCGTGAGAAACTAGCTTTCTGGAAATGTTGAAAAACAGCTATAATCTGACTTTTTAAAATGTTACTCAAGTGTATTGTGTGCTTCAAACAAAAAACAATGCAATTCAAGCTCTAGGCATTTTACGGTACCATCGTGTAACCTACGCAGTATCTGTTTAAATATGGACAGCCAGGTCCAAGTTCTACACGTGAAAAAAGCGAAAACACGGAAGTTCAATGAGAAAGCAGGGAGGCTATCTCAATAACGTGGAGCTGAGAAGGCCATTCTAAGGTGACAGTGAAGCGGAGACGACGGGGCCTTCAGTTCAGGGAGCCGCCAGCGGACGACGGGAAGGCGCAGCTGCACATGCCCTGGGCCGTGCCAGGAGCTGGGGGCGTCTGGAAGCCAAGCTAAGAACAGCCATGAAAGCTCCAAGTGTAACACCCTTTGGCCTGGGAATTCCATGCCTGCCTACCCCACAAAGTACAAGGGCCAGCACACCAGGACGCGTGTGCACGGTGCCGACTGCCACTCTGCTCCGAAAGGGTGAGAACCCGACAGGAAGCCCAGGACCGCAGCAGAGAAATGGCAGGAGACACGTGGACGAGAGCGAAAGGAGCTGTCAGGTGACCTGCAAGGAGTCCACGAGCCATTGGTGCGAGAAAAAAGCAAGGTGTAGGAAAATAAGGTTCTGGTTTTGTACAACCAGCGAAGCCATCTCCTGTCTGCGCATGCGTGGGCGGGTACCTGCTGGTCCGCAGGAGGGTTGCTGTCTGTCCCGGGAAAACGCGGGTGCCCCTGCCCCGGCTGCCAGCACGGGAGGCCAGCACCCCGGGCTGGGGGGCGGGGGCTGACGTCTGGTGTGGTGAGGGAGGGTCTGACCTCACTAACAGCACATAGGGTGCGATCCCGTTCACGTACACACGTGCGCGCGCGCGTGCGTGCATAGAGAGGAACGTGAGAGGGCGGCCTCCCAAATGGTAACAGTCGTTACCACGGGCTCTGCACTTCCAGGTGACTTTCACCATCTTGTTTATATTTTCACATGTTGTTTGAATTTTTTACGACTATCACATACTACTGTAAAATAAAAAACCATTTAAAGTGTGGCAAACGAATATGGATTTACAAAATCAAAGGGCAAAAGAAAATGGAGAAAAATAATCCAACATTTTACAAGGGGTTAATCCTTATTAAACAGAGGGCTTTTCTGTACCTGTAAGAAAAACTGCATCCCGCAGAGACATGAACAAATGACACAAACAGACCATTTGTAGAATAACTACTTTATACAGTCAGGTTCACTTGAACTAGAACAACTATGTTAACTAGAAATTTAAAAATCAAGCCAGGAAATAGTAACCAAAATGAAGGCCTCTTTTACTGGCAAGGAAGGGTGTAGGGCCCGGCATTCCACATTGTCTGGCTGGGACTGTAAAATATTATTTTTTTTCTGGAGGGCAATTTAGTAATGTGAAGCCTTCAAAATAAACACAAACTTTGACTCAGAAGTTCCCCCTTCAGGAATTTACGTTGTGGAAATCATCAAGAAAATGTAGCAAAAATAAGGCATCTCAGCATAAAATAATTACAGCCGAAAGCAACCAACACGGCATCAGCAGGGACGACCACACAGCAGAGCGTGGTGCGGACCCCGGGCCAAGGCGCGGCCACGCGCACTCGCCACATTCACGTCTCCTCCTTCCAAAGTGCAGCTGAAACAGCCGAAAAATAGTAAAACCAGAGCATCACTGAACACCTGGGAGGCGCGCCGCCCACAACCCGGAGACATTGGAGATTTCCAGAAGAGACTCAGGAAGAGCAAGTGGTTAATCTGGAGACTCAATAAAAATAGGAACGAGCAAGAGCCTCCCTGAAGAGCGATTTTTCCCAGAAGAATTCTGGGAAAGTCCTCGAGGAGAAGCGGCACCAACCAAGACAGGGTGCGGCGGTGCTGGAGGCGGAGCCGTCGTGTGAAGATGACAGGCGCCTGCTTCCCGGCAAGGCCGCGCGAGAGCCACACTTGGCAACAGCCCGAGCGCTAGCACTGGTGCTTGTCAGCGGGACAGACACAGGTAAGCTCCCTGAAGCAGGATGTGCCAAACGGGACACTCCTGGAATGGTTTTGAGGTTCAAGTGACAGCCCATGGCTCGAGAGTCCTCCAAGGGTGTGCTCCACCGAAAGCCACTGCTCCCACATGGCCCAGGGGAGGCCTGCCCAGCCCCAGCCCCAGTGTGCCCCGCAGTCACCCCCTTCTTCCCTGAGCGCACCAGGTACCCGCAGACCTGCAGGCCGGCGCAGGCCTGGCAGGGCACAGCGCAGACTGTTAACAGAGGGGATCCGTGGGACAGACACAGCAGTACAAAGGAAGGGAAAGAAGCCCCCAGTTTTTATTCTAGACTTCCACATTACTTAACTATGAACATATATTCCTATGTATACATAACACAGTGCATATTTAAATAATTCATGTAGTTAATTCACATATTTAAATAATTCAATTATTTAAATCTAAATATAGATTCAGATATATATTGATGTATAATATCAAGACTTCTTAAACAAAATTAAAAAGCATATAATGGAAGTGTAGTTTTATTTCCGCAGAAAAGTAGCATTTTATAAATACATGGATTCAGCAAAATTGGAAGGACAGGCACCAACATGTGAGCCACAGTTAATTCTGCATGGTGGGACACCAAGGGATTTTGATTGGTTTTTCATTGTTTTGTTTTTTTACATTTCTTTTCTGTACTTCAGGAACTGTTCCGTAATGAGAAACTAGTAATGAGTTGTCTTTAATTAAAAAATATAAAACCATTTAAAGAGTTAATTGCCTTAAGTGCTATTAAACCTGCATCCTAAACTTGGGAGCATTTGTAGCATTTTCATCGGAGGCAGTCTTGGAGTGGGCCTCAGAGCCTCGAATATTCCAGCCCATTTCTGGACTTCAGAAGCCACCCGTTCAGTACAAATATGGAAACCGAGGCGAGGGTGGGAACGGGGCAACGGTCTTGCCCTGGGCACTGCGTGCACAACTCTTTGGAAGGGAGGAGCCCCTTCCTAACTCTACACTTCAAGACAGGGCAGCAGGGCCCACCTGTCTTATCCCCCACTGTGTTCCCAAAACACAGTAGGTGCTGAATAAACATTAGCTGAATGAACAAACAGAAAAAACCGCAATCTATCAGGATGGGGCAACTCTTAGAATGGAAACCGGCGTTTAGCAAGAAGCACACACTTACCGGGCGCTTGGAGGAAATTCTTCCAGTCACAGTCCCAGTCTGGTTCCACGTGGAGGAAACGGAGCCCTTGATCAGTCGGAAAGAAGTTTAAGCTGTGACAATGCGCCGTGGTGTCACGCATGCACTGGGCCCCTCAGCACAGCCCTCACTGCTATGGCCCGCAGGCCCTAGGTCCCAACCCAACACGTCCCGGCTGTCAGGCACTGCTGACGTGTGAGCAGGGTGGACGAGGAGATGTCCCCTCGCTGATGGGACACTGCAGTAGGATGTGTGGGTCTCTGGGTCACTTAAAAACCCTGGGTGCGGGGAGAGGGGCCACAGGGGCTCCGTGTGGCCCCCAGGTGGGTTGTGCGTCCCAGACGGCTGCCTGGCTCTGAGTGCAGGACCCCCGAAACGGCCGCAGAAATGGGCTGCGGCGGCGGGCGGGGAAGCGGGAGGCCGGCAGCCAGGCTTCGTCGACCGCACCGGCGCCTGTAAAGAGGCCCAGCTCATGGCGACTCACGGCCCACAGCTGCAGGTAGGTTAGATTATTTCACCACCGACTAAAATTTAAAGGACTTCTACATCTACCTGAACTCACAGATAAACCGCATCCCCACTATTTTTTAGCCTCAATTACCTTTCTCGTGCAAGCTAGTAGTCCATCTACAAAGGTTGACTTGATCTTGTGAATCTAAATTACAGAGGAAAAATATTCATTTCCTTTAAGTGTTTAAGTAGGAACGTGTGTCTAAGCTATGTTTCACAGCGCCAGGCCTGTAACACGGATGGCACCTGAGATGACTCCGGGAAACCCTGAAGCGGCCTTGTGTGGCCCCCAGAATTCAACAGCACCAAGCCACACAGAAGGATGTTCCCCAACTCCGTTTTAAATGAATTTGTTTTTCTGGAATAACCCTTTCACGATCAAGTCACAGACAGGAATGGGCGCTCCCACCCACCTGTCACCTGGTACTGCCCGCGTGGCCCTTTGTCCTCCCTGAACCCTTCTGTTACTTCAAGGATAAGGGTCAGTCGCTGCTCTCAAGCTAAGTGTCGCCCAGACCTAGCCAGGACATCGAGTCGCAGGTCCAGTAAGTGAGAAACCAAGGGTGCCAGCTCTGGCAAAAGCAACGCCCGTGGTCCTCGAACAGCAGAGCGCGAACGCAGGGATGTGAGCGGGGAGCCCGCGAGCGGCGGGGAGGGGAGGGCCAGCGAGCAGCAGCGCCGCGGCACAGGCGGCACACAGCTGCGGAGCCGCCGCAGTAGGCCCGGCGCGGGGAGGGGAGGAGGCGTCCCAGCGTGGCACTGGGAAGTCAGGCAGACGCTCCCTTCCGAGTCGTCCCTCGGCCCCTGCAGTGCTGAGCGGGGCTGACTACTGACGTGAGTAACACGACGTCAGGGTGTAAGTCAGCGGTCAGCTAATACCAGGTCAGTGTGAACAGACTCTATGCCCTTCAGGACCACGTCAGGGCCACCTGGGGATTACGGATTTCCATTAACAGGGACGGCACCACCTGCTTCCCCTTCGTCACCAACTTACAGAAAAGAAAAGTCGACTCACCTGCCTATATTCCAAAATGATCTTGGGTAATGGGTGGAGGTCTTGCAGAGCATTTAACTAAAAAAGAATAAATATCAGCAAAATAATTTCTTCATTTAATTTCAACATTTCGAGCACTTTTTAGCCAGAGAAAGTCCTAATAAGAACATGGTCTACATTGAGCCTGCTTTCCAAAATGAAGATTCATAATCAATTCAGTTTATTGACTGTCCTAACTTTAATCCCTTACAAAATCACTGCTGTCCTCACATGACCTGGAAACAAGATTTCTCTTGAGATTTCGACTAGTGAAATCTAAATCCAGGGCAAGTGAAATACCTCATGGGAGAGTAAACGGGGAAAAACGCCTACCAACGTGTGGCCTGATAGTTCAGGAACGCCCTGCACCTGGAGCACAGGGATCGGGCGTAACGTCAGGGAGGTAACACTGGAACGTGATTATGGATTTTGAAATTAATTTCCAAAAGTCAAAACAGAGCATACAGCAAAGTACAAGATCATACGAACACGAATTGTTAAATTACCACAAAGCGAACACCCTTGGGTTCGCCTCTGTGGAACATTCCAGGTTCCCAAGCAGGTCCCTGCCCCTCCGCCACCCTGACCTCTGCCATCCAGGCCACCTTTCCCCATTGCTGGACTTCTTGTCAGTGGAATAGGACAGGTACTCTCTGCATGTGGCTTCTTGTGCTCAACACTCTGGCTTTAAGGTTCATCCCTGTTGTGGGAAGAGTGTGTCATTTACTTGTACTGCTGTCTTGTTTGAAGGCAGGACAATGTTTACCCACCCCACCCCACCCTGATGGCTACGCGGGCTGCTTCCAGTTTAGGCGACGCTGAAGAGCGCAGCTGTGAGCCTTCTGGCACGCGGATCTCAGTTAACACGAATGGGTACATAAAGAGGCGCGAGGTGGCCTGGCCACCTGCCGCAGAGACAATACCAGCCAGTTTACCAGCAAGACATGGAAGCCCAGTGGCTCCACATCCCCGGTGACGCGCACTATCCTTAGTCTTAATTCTACCCATTCCGGTAAATTGAAGTGATATCTCACTGTGGTTTTCATGTCTGTTTCCCAGTGACTGAGAAAGCTGAACAGTAGCCAAATAGTTATTGACTAATTGCATATCTTCTTTATTAAACCTCTTTTCGTGTCTTTTGCCCATTTAAAAAACTGGTTTGTGCCTTTTTTTTTCCTCCCCGATTTGTAAAAATTCATTAGTCTGGACAGGGTTTTCTTTCAGTCAGTTATATTCACTGGAAGCACCTTCTACCCTTGCGTGGCCTGCTTTTTTGTGTTTAGTGCTGTCTTTTCATATACAGAGGTTCTTAATTTTATTGTTGTCCAATTTGCCAGTCTCTTTCTTTTTGGTGGATGCACTTTGAGTCCTGTTGGCCTACCTCGAGTTCTCCAAGATGTTTCCTATGGTATCTTCTACAATCTTTATTGTTTTGCTTTTTATATGTTGATACACAATTCACTGGGAATTTACTTTTGGGTGTGGTGCAAAGTAGGGGTCCAGAGGCACTAGCCCCAAATCCTTTATGTCCCCAGCTTGTGGGTTCTCTGTCCTGGTCCCGAGGTCTATCTGCTTGTCCGTGAGCTGACACTACATCATACTGATAAATTAATTCCTACTAATTTCTATCGCTTTATGATTAGTGTTGATATCCAATAGACCAAGTCTTCGTGCTTTATTTCCCAAGATTATCTTGGTCCTTCTTAGTTTTTTTAATTTCCATATAAATTTGGGAATCAGCTTACCAATTTCTACAGAAAACTCTGGCTAAGGTTTTGATTAGGATCATTTTTCAATCTATAAATTAATTTGAGGAGAACTGGGGCTCTAACTTTAGTGCAATGATACAAACCACAGAACTGCACCACTGTTTGCAGGAGGACTGAGAGGACAGAGCTTCGGCCACCCAGGAGCACTTGGGCAGGGGTGCCGGCACCGGGCCGGGGAGCGGGCCCGGCCTGGGCTGGGGGGGTCCTGACTCAGTGTTAGCCAGACATGCTGTTTTCTTAGAAAAGCTACTCCTAGGCGGATGAAAGTGCATGAAAGTATTTAGCCAAAAAAAAAAAGAGGAAAGAAAACCAAAACTGCTTAAGATCAACTAACTCTCCTTATCCTGATACCTTACTGACAAAATAACTTTCTGACCACAGACTCCCCGCATGCCTCACATGAGCTGCCTGAGAGCGCTAGGAAAGAATGAGGCGTTTGATCTCATAGACACTCTGGATGGAGCCCAGGGCTGGTTAACGATCGGGGCAGAGCGCCCCGCGGCCCGCCGCTCTGCAGGCTCCTCAACCGCTCCCGTGCTGGCTCCCCACTCCACATTCTTCTCTCCCTTCGCTCTCCGCGGCCCCTTGGCGGCCCCTCCTCTCTCTCTGGCTTCTGACTGGCAGTTTCTGAGTTGTCCCCTGGTTATTGATCTGGCTGCTTGTTAGTATCAGCTGGGAAGCTTCGAAAGCATGTGCGTGACCAGGCCGCTCGGCTGCAGACTGACCCCACGGACCCCCGCGGGCCTGGGCCTGAGCGTTTCCCCGAGCTCCTGCCAGGCCTGGGGACCAGCTGCCCAGGTGACTTTACTAAGATCAGCTGACTGGCCCCAAGTCTTGTATCTCTAGCACAAGACTTCTCACAGGCCCAACAGCTCATGTGACATCCGTGTCACCGTCTCTTTCTTAATAAGCCCAAGGTTGAACTCCTTACCCTCTCCCCCACCCCCAATAAACTGTTCCCCTCCCGATTCTCCCTCAGCAGTTGCCATCTCTGTTCAGGTGAAGAACTCAGAAAACCAGGAAGTACCCTACCTTCCTGACTTTTGTTTACATCCGCAGAAATTTCTTTCTGTTCTAAAATACTCTGAAAGCCCTGATCGCTGTGGCTCAGTGGACTGAGTGCCGGCCTGCAAGCCGAAAAGTCCGCAGTTCGACTCCCCAGTCAGGGCACATGCCTGGGTTACGGCCCAGGTCCCCAGTAGGGGGCGCACGAGAGGCAACCACACATTGATGTTTCTCTCCCCCTCTTCTTTCCTTCCCTTCTCTCTAAAAATAATTTTTTAAAAAATGCTCTGAAAATCCATCTGTTTTGCCTCATTTTCACTGCTGTCATTTGGACTATGGAGACATTGGTACCCACATACAGTGACAATGGCAGCCTTCTGGTGAGCCCCCAGCCAGCTACAAGACACACCACACATCGGTCAGGACAGCCGGCACCCAGGACGCAACAGCAGCCGGTGCCAGCGGGCCGTGGAGCAGCAGGGTCGCTCCCTCGCTGCTGGGGACGTGGTGCAGGGACTTTGGGAGGCAGTGTGGTCGTTCTTCACAAAGCTAACCACACTCTCACCAGTCCATCCGGCAGTCGGGCTCCTTGGTGTCTGCCCGAAGGAGCTGACAACTTATGCCCATACAAGCCCCTGTGCACAGGTGTTTAAAAAGCTTCACTCATCATTGCCAAAAGCTGGAGGCAACCAGGATGTCCCTCAGTAGACGAATAGAAAAATAAACTGTTACTTCCGGACATGGAATATTATCCAGCACTAAAAAGACATGAGCTATCAAAGCCATGAAAAGACGGGGAGGAGCCTTAAACGCATATGGCTGAGTGACAGAAGCCAGTCTGAAAAGGTTCCACACTGTGCGATTCCAAGTATAGGACATTCTAGAAAAGATAAAACTATGGAGACAGTGGACAGATGACTGGTCGCTAGGGGGTTACAAGGAAGGAAGGATGAACAGGCAGAGCACAGAGGACATTTAGGGCAGTGACACTGCTCTATGTGGGATAATAGCGGTGGGCATGTGTCACTGTACGTTTATGCAAACCTGTGGCATGTATAGCACAAGGGGTGACTCTAACGCACACCGGGCTCTGGGTGATGATGACGTGTCAGTGCAGGTTCAGTGGCTGTGACAAATGTCCCATTGGGGTGGGGGACATTGGTAGTGGGGAGGCTGTGGGGGGGCAGGGGGTACATGACACTGCTCTGTACCTTACACTGAATTTTGCTGTGATCCTAAATCTGCTCTAAAAGGTAAAGCTTGATAAAACCATAGTTAGGATCACAGTGCTGCCCTCCTGGAACTGTTCCAGACCACCCGCTGCCTGGAGTCTACAGCGAGGGGGAAGGGGAGGGAAGAGGAAGAGAAGAGGAAGAGAAGAGAAGAGGAAGAGAAGGGAAGGGAAGAGGAGAGGAGAGGAGAGAAGAGGAAGAGGAAGAAGAAGAGGAAGAGGAAGAGGAGAGGAGAGAAGAGAAGAGGAGAAGAGAAAGAGAAGAGGAAGAGGAGAGGGGAGGGGAGGAGAGGAGAGGAGAGGAGAGAAGAGGAAGAGGAAGAGGAAGAGGAAAAGAGGTCTTCATTTTGAATTTAGAGCCGTGCTCCCGTGTTGCCGAGTGGAAGTTCGCCTGTTGAGATGCACAGAATGGGGTGGCTTGTCCAGCTAACTAACACAATGAGGCTGATATGATTTAGGTCAATCATGTCTTTGTGGGAAAAAATTAAGGTCACTGTCTAATTCTGTCTGTGAAAAAGCACGGCCGCACCACAGAGAGCCCCTTTTCCTTCCTATGTGGCTGCCATCTCGAGGAGCTAAGGAGTGGCCAGGGAAGGGCAGCACTGCCAGCTGGTGCCAGGGCGGAGAAGAAGCCAGCCCAGGACCCTGCTCAGGTGTGGCCAGGGGGCACGTGGACGGCTTCCCCAGGTCCCACCCCCACAGGAATTGGGCACGCTGCCTGGATCGGCCAGGGCATGCTGAAAGCCACACCAGGCTCCCCGGCAGGCTGGGTCCTGCCCCCTGCTGCCCAGGGCTCCGTGCACAAGCCGCAGACCCCGGCAGCCCACCAGGGCTGGCTCGCAGCCGTGTGTCTCTGGGGATGCTGTGCACAAGTCGGGTGAGGTCTTTGCTCTGGACAACCTACATCCTAGTGGAATAAGCAAGCAAGCAACTAAGGTAACTTTAGGTGACGGTGAGTTGTGTGCAGAGAAGAAATTATGGCGAAGAAACGGTTGTGACCAGGCCTTGCTGTCCTCTGAGTGACCAGAGGAGGTGTTTCTGAAAGCAACTCTTAAGCTGACAGCCTGAGGCCAGGTGTGTGGGTTCTGAGGGAAGAGTCTCCGGATGAGGGCTCTGCAGAAACCCCGGGCAGCAGGCCCGCTCAGTGGGTGCTTGGTGTGCGGAGGGTGTGAGGCAAGGGAAAGGGCCGGCCAGGCCCGTGGACCTGGGGGACATGCTTGAGAGCTGGGATTTCATTCCAAGTGTCACCACTGGAAGTTCGAGTCACGGGAGCGACATGGTTTCTCTAATGCTTTAGAAGACCGCTCTGCCCGAACCTAAGAGCGGCAGACAGGAGGCTGTGCGGGAAGCTCTGGAGGGACACAGGTGGGGGAGACGAAGGGGCGACAGTGCAGGCAGAGGGAAGCAGGCAGGCGCACGGCATGTTGCGCAGGCAGCCACTGTTAGAGCTGCTGGGGGTGAGGCTGAAAGAAAATCAAAGATGGCTCCTAGTTTGGGAGGGAGAGGCCGCTAACAGCAGCCAGTACTCACTGGCTCTTGAGAGCTTATGTGCCAGGCAGGGTCCCAAATGCTGTTTGTTTTTCTCCCTCTCGCTCACTGTCTCCTCCCGAGGCTCTGGGAGGGAGGTCCCTTCTACGGGTTGGGGGCCCGAGGCACAAAGCCGCCAGGTGGTGTGGCCCAGGCTGTGAGGGAGGGCACAGGGGCTGGCCCGCTGCCCTGGTGCCCCCACTGCTGGCTCCCAAGGACGCGGAGGAGGGCAGGCCATTCGCGGAGGGGAGACTTGAGGTAGAGGACAGATTCGGGTCCCTGCAGGGGAACCTGGCTCCAGTGCAGTCCACGCCTCACTCGACAATGGCCACCCGAGTCCCTGAGGGCCGGGTGTGGGGACAGGCAGCATGCGAGGGGCCCTGCCAGGGCTCAGACGAGCAGGCAGTGGAGTGATAGAGGAGTCTAGCAGAAGCCCGTCCCCTGCCGCACGGTCAATCGCTAGACAGGCCCGGAGGCACAGGCTGGCGCCCTGCGGCTACCTCTCGGCAGGAGCCGCAGCACGTGGCTCCCAGCTCCCCCCACACCACGCGCCTTCCGTCCCACTGCCACCGGGTCCCGCGTATCTGTCTAGGCCCCGGCACTCTCTGAGGGCAGAATCTCAGTGCGCCCCGTCTTTTAAAACCCTCTCCTTCTCGAGAGAAGGGCAGCTAAAATTCCCTAAAGTGAGTGTGGCGAGAGGACAGGACTGATGCCCCACCCCGTTTCCAGCCTCTTATGGGGCATGAGACAGCTTGTGACAGCATCGTCAAGAATTTGCTCTTCAGAGATAAATCCCGCCAAGCTGCCCTTTGTAGCAGCTGAGCCAATGGTTGCTCTGGACAACAATGCAGCCGTCCCTTCCTTCCCGCTTTATAACCAGAAAGGCAACGAGCACTCGGTGGGAGCGATGACCAGCTGGGACCACTCGGCAGGGGTGCTGCGGGTTCCCCGCAGGGTGTGGGCGGGTCCGAGAGTCGGCCCTCACGTGCTGGTGGCATGCTATTGTTTCAAAAAAGGGGGAGGGGGCGGTTTTCGGACCTTACCACAGCTTCGGACGTGGACAGGTGTCTCCGCAGCCCCGTCTTGGGAAGAGTCTCCGCTGGACTCAGCAGGTGCAGCTTTAGTTTGCCGAAGAGGATCTTCAAAGGAGGAAGCACATGCGCTAAGAGGGTCCCAGAGCGAGCAGCCAAACCTCGCTCTGCCAGCCAGAGGGAGACGCCGACCGCACAGCACAAGAGGCCTACTCCCCCGTTTAGCACTGTTCTTGGGCTTAAAGGCTTTGAAGTAATGTGTGAGAACATGAACTGACATACTTTTCAGATAACCAACATAAAATAGCACATATAAATTCAGAATAAACCTCCCTTTAAGAATTCCTAAGAAGTATATCTGAATAAGAAGTATATTTTATAAAAGAACCAAAATGTGGCTTTACCTCTCGAAGCTGATGATTACTTGTTACGAGAAACTGTTCTCCTGCAACAAAATGCGCTTCCTGCTCCAGCTCCTTGAGACGCGACTGTGAATGTGACGGAAGCACAGGCGTTACCAGTTTGCCAGCGTCAACACCCCTGAGCTTTGGGCCATTGTTACGTAAAATTAGGGCAGCTTGAATCCAAGCACGGTGACGCCCCAACAGTCATCTGATAACTGGGAAGGCTGTTAAGTGACCACCAAGCAGTTCCACAAAAAATAGTTTAGTAAACATAATTTTGAATGATTACATGATTTCTACTGCACTGTTATATTATCACTTGTTTAACAAAATCCCTATTGGACTTGTAAGTAATTTTTGGCTTTTAGCTATTATAAATAATATTGCGATGCACATTTTTATAAAATGTCTACAACGGCTCTATTCATAACAGCTAAACACTAAAATAAATCAAATCTATGCATGGGAGAGCAGATAAACAAATTGTTCTATGTTCACAATGAAACAGTACTCAGCAATACAAAGAAACAAACTGCCAATAATCTCAAAAACATTATATTGAGTGAAAGACACCAGACAAAAAAGAGAGCATGTTATGTGATTTCATTTGCATGAAGTTCCAGAATGGGTTAATGGAACTATGGAAGTGGGGGTTAGAACGGCAGGTACCTCTTGGGGGTGCAGCTGGGTGTGTGCGCGTGTAAAAGCCCATCCCGCTGCACACTGAGGCTTCGCTCCCAGGGGACACTGGGAATACGGAAGAGGAGGAAGCACCTGAGAGATGAGAGTCCGTCTCCCCACCTGGACAACAGCTGAAGGGGCAGGCTTTATCTGATGGAACTACCTGGGGGCTCTGGAGACTGAGGAAGGCTTGCAACTTCCAGGGGAGGACTCAGAGGGTAAACTGTGCTCATTTTGGTCAACTTCAGCTCCTAGCACAGCAGCTGCCCATCCCCCATCCAGCCGGGCAAGGCAGCTGTGCATGTGTCCCTGGAGCAGCCCGCACCCAGCCTGCAGGAACGAGGGTGGGCAAACAGGACCTTGTGGTCCAAGTATCGGGGACCTGTGAGCTGGTTGGTGGTTGCCGCTCCTGATCACAGAGATGCAGACAAAGGGGGAGCAGCCATTGTTGGGGCACCTCCAGCCCCCCTGCTGCAAGCCCCGCCCCCTCCAGCTGAAGCGACTTGCAGGAGATTTAAAAAGCTGGCACCTTTTCTCTCCCTTCCTCCTTAATTTTTCACTTTTTCCCCTTTCAGAGCCAAACATTTACGGGAAGGTATTTAAAAACAACTGCACATGCAGGGAACACGAGAAAGGGACTGCATGCCCAGGGCACGTCTCGGAAAAGGGCTGAGAAGACCTCCGGTTTACCGCTCAGGAGTTGCTCCCCGGAGACGATGAACAGAGAGCAACGAGACAAGAACAACACCAGAGAGGGCGCAAACCCTGGGAGGGGGAGAGTGCGATTTCCAGTGATACAACATTACTGGATTCAAATGTCCAGTGTTCATCAAAAAAAAAAAAAAAAATCACAGGGCTACAAAGAAACAGGAAAATATGATCCATGGAAAGGAAAGAAAGGTCAAAAGAAACTGTCCCTAAAAAAGACCTAGTGGAAGATCTATGAGACAAAAACTTTGAAACAACTGTCTTAACGACGCTCCAAGACCTAAAGGACAATGGGGAAAAGTCAAGAAGAAAACAATGGAAATTATCGAAGCTGAGGAACAGAAGAATAAAGACTGAAGAAACGTGGGCAGAGCCTAAGGAGCCCGTGGGCACCATCGAGCATCGAAGTCCCTGCAGGAGAAGGTGGCGTGGGCGGCAAGAACATCTGAAGATGTGATGGCTGAAAGCGTCTCAGATTTATGAAAGACATGAATATAAACGTCCAAGTAGCACAACAAACTTCTAGCAGATGAACTCCAAGGGCTCACCAAAGAGGTCAATACCCAGACACATCATAATCAAACTTCCAAAAGACAAAAACAAAGAGAGACACAGGATCTTCAGTAAGATTATAAGCAGATTTCTCACCAAAAACTTTAAAGGCTGGAATAAGTGGACCATTATATTCAAAATACTAGAAGGAAACAACTGTCAACCAAGGTACTTATCTGGCAAAACTGCCCTGCCAGGGTGCAGGACACACTGAGATGTTTCCAGAAGAACAGACGCTGAGGGAGAGGGACTGATGCCCTGAAGGAAATGCCCCAGGTGGGGCTGGGAGTTGAGACAAGGACAGAGCCAGCAGCTCCAAGCTGCCGAAGAAACAGAGTTCTCCTTCAAGACCGACACACGGGCAGCTGCGGAACCACGCTGTTGCGATCCCTGCAACTGCGCCTTTTGTTTTCTACATGACTTAAGAAATAAACAATTGGGCGGACAAGCCGATAGTACCAAGACTTTAGTTTGTATCCCCAACCTTGTTTTCTACAAAATTTAAGAGACTAATGCACTTAAAAAATTATTTATGTTTTGGGGAACGCAATGCATAAAAATGTGATTTTGCGACATCAACAACTAAAAGGGGTAAGGGACAGAGTTTTTGTGCATTATTAAAGTTAAGCCGGTATAAATTCAAATCAGAGTGTTGTAGCGTTACGATGTCATCCCCGTGGTAATCACAAAGAAAGCAGCTACAAGATATACACAAAAGGAAATTCGAAAGGATTTTAAACACCAAAAAGACAGTGATGCAGGGAATGAGAAACAAAGAAAAGCTATAGAGCTTATGGAAAACAAACAGCACAATGACAGATCTAAGTCCCTTCTTACCCGCAATTACTTAAATATAAAAGTAGTAGAGTCTTCAGTCAAGAGGCAGAGATTGGCAGGATGGATAAAAACGCATGATCCAACTACGTGCTGTCTGTAAGAGACTTCCTTTAAATCTAGACACCAACTTGTTAAAAGTGACAAGATGGAAAAAGATATTCCACACGAAGAGTCACCACCACCGAGCAAGGATGGCTACATTAATATCAGACAAAACAGGCTTTAAATAAAAAATGACTACAAGAGACAAAGAATGATATCTATTTGATACAGCACAATGATATAACAATTATGAACATTTACACCCCTAATGACAGACCATCAAATATATGAAGAAAAACTAATAGAACTGTAGAAAAAAATACAATTCTACAGTACTTGGGACTTAAATACCCTATTCACAGTAACAGACAGAAAAGCCTTGTTGATAGCTACGAAAAACTCTGCGGGAATTTTGACTGGGATTATGTGAAATTTATAGATCAATCTGGGGGTCACTGGAATATTAATTTTAAGTATTCTTGAATATGCCATGAATATACCATGAATATGGTATATCTTTCCACTTATAGGGCTTCTTTGATTTCCTTCATCAGTATTTTGCAGTTTTCAGCATATAGATTTATACCTAATATTTTGGGATGCTATTATAAGGATGTTGTTTATTTAATTTCAGTATCTAATTGTTCATTGGAAATAGACAGGCATACAGTTGATTTTTGTATATTGACATCTTGGTACCATAGTAAATTCATTTATTATTCCTGGGAAGCTTTATTGTTGTTTCCGCAAAATCTTCTAGAGAAGGTTTCAATTTACTTTGCCAGTATCCGTGACACGAATCACTATCTATGGCAGCTATGGCCTTAAGAAATATATTTCTTTAATAACAAGACTTGGACATTGAAATTGCTCCTTGACCCATGGGCTGCAGCATGGGTCGGCAGGTATGGCATTCACCACCTTTAGAGCTCTTGGGTGACCAGGTGCATCATCAGTGAGCAGTAATATTTTGAAAGGAATCTTTTTTTTCTGAGCAGGAGGTCTCGACTGTGGGCTCAAAGTATTCAAAAAACCACATTGTAACCGGGGTGTCCCACCTGCAGCCCGTGGGTCGCGTGCAGCCCGGAATGGCTGTGAATGCGGCACAACACAAAATCGTAAATTTACTTAAAACATGATGAGTTTTTTTGTGATTACATGTCGCAATGATTTAATGTGTGGCCCAAGACAGCTCTTCTTCCAGTGTGGCAGAGAGACGCCGGAAGGTCGGACAGCCCTGTATGCGCTGTGTGCCAGGCTTGGTCGTTGCATTTACAGAGCATGGGCAGAGCAGATTTAGCATAATTCTTAAGCGCACCAGTATTTTCACGGGAAGTGAGTCCTGGCTTCAGCCTAAAGCCAGCAGCTGCATCAGCCCCTCACAGGAGAGTCAGCCTGCCCCTGAAGCTCTGAAGCCAGGCCCTGGCGTCTCCTCTCCAGCCATGAGAGTCCTGGATGGCGTCGTCTTCCAGTAGAAAGCTGCTTCATCTCCACTGAAAATCTGTTGTTCAGTGCAGCGGCCTTCATGAATTGTCTTAGCTGACCTTCCAGAGATCTTGCAGCTTCCACATCGACACTTGCTACTCCACCTTGCACTTGCTGAGGCCGGTTTGATCTCTCTAGACCCTAAAGCCGTCACTGTGCTGCTCCAGTGGACACGGAGTGTCATGTGTTTGCTGAAGTAGCACTTTTAATTTCCTTCAAGAAGGTTTCCTTTGCACTCATGTTTGTTTTGTGCAAGAAGCCTGGCCGTCAGCCTGCCTCAGCCTTTGACACGCTTTCCTCACCGAGCTAATCGTTTCCAGCTTTTGACGGAAAGTCAGAGACGTGATACTACTCCTTTCACTTGAACACGAAGAGGCCACCGTAGGGTTATTCATGGGCCCAACTTCAATATTGTTGTGCGCTAGGGAAAGGGCAGGCCTGAGGAGAGGGGGTGATGAGGGAATGGCTGGTTGGTGGGACAGTCGGACCACACATTTACTTAGCTCTCTGTCTGACGTGGGTTGGTCACTGGCATCCCAAAGCAATTACGACGGTAACATCGAAGGTCACTGATCACAGATCACCAAGACAAATATCATAATGAAAAAATTTGAAACGTTGTGGGAATTACTAAGATGTGACACAAAGACATGAAGTGGGTAAACGCTGCTGGAAAGATGGCGGCGACAGACCCGCCTGGCGCAGCGCTGTCACAGGCCTTGGACACGTAAACACGCAGTGGCCGCGAAGCACAGTAAAGCCAAGGGCAAGCTAGGCACAGACACAAAGCACACTGTGCCTGGACTTGGGCAGTAACTTGACCAAGGAGATGAAAGACTTGTGCAATAAACACTACAAAACATTACTAAAGGAAATTTAAAAAGATATATAAATGGAAACACATCTCATCTTATGGACTGGAAGAGTTAATATACTAAGATGTCAATATCACTCAAGTGATTTACAGAGTCAATTTCCAATCCCTACCAAAATCCAAAGACTTTTTTTCCCCCAGAAATAGAAGAATCCATTCTAAAATTCATATGGAATTTCAAGAGACACTGAGTAGCCAAAAGTCTTGAAACAGAAGAACAAAATCGGAGGCCTCACATGTCCTGATTTCAAAACTTGCTGCAGACCCAGAAATTGGACAGCATGGCCCTGGCATAAAGGCGGCGCGGGCGCCCAGGGAGAGAACAGCGCGTCGCAGATGACTGCGCATGTGCAGTCACATGTTGAGGCATCATTCCGTCCTCACCAAAACAGCTGTTCTAAAGCACGACGTCTGGGGGTGGGGGGTAAGGGTGGGCTATGACAGGACCCCATGTGCACGGCTGGCAGGTGAGACCTGGGAAAGTGTTAGCCGAGCATCCCATCCCTGTGCTCCCGGTCCCAGCAGCCCCAACCTGCCTTGCACCCCCAAGAAGTACTTGCTCAAGCCCCGGAGACACACTCAAGGCTGCAGAGTGTCTCGTGACAACTGCAAACTGGAACCGCCAAGACACCTATCAACAGTGGGGCAGAGTCGTAGGACGGAGACCACAGCACAGGAGACACAGGGCACAGCTAAGCAAAAGAGTCAGGCCCAACTAGTCAACCTTGTAGCTCGACGGGAAAGCTAAGCATGTTCTTGGGGCACCAAATGGAACGACTGCGAAGAAAAGCAGCGGTGCGGTGACTGCAGACATGGTGGTGGGTGGGGCGCTGACCGGCAAGGGTCACAGGAGGTTTAAGTGGAACATTTTAATGCATTTTTCATGCATCTTTATGCGTCCCTCTGTGTTTTTATTATTCACTGTTAGAAAGTTGTGTTTTTACTTTTTTAAAGAATCCAAGAAACCCATGAATTCCCCTCACCAAACTACAGGGAGCACTGTCCTTGCAAGACTCTAACTTGAGCGGTCGCTGAGGCTCTGTTAAGCCCAGCGCACTTCCACATGGGACAGCAACAACATGTAACACGTGTTTGAATCCTTTCCCTGTGTGGTTGCCCAGCCGGCCACACAGGGAGGCGGAGCAGGTCAGCCGGGCCGGGAAGAAAGGGGGAGTTGCTCTGGACCAGCCAGGAAGGAGAGCGCTAACAGTCCAAAGGTGTCCATGACGACGTACCCCGAGAAGCGCTGAGGTCCGCGCCAAGTCTGCCTGGTTCACCCGGATGCTGTGGCTTTCCATCACTGCGGAGCAAACGCCAGGGCTGAGAAGGGCTGCGTCAGCAACTCCCTCCGGGGAGAGGCGGCGGGAGGGGGCGTGGCGGGGGTGCGAGCCGCGCTCCCTGGAGAGGCCGTGTCCCTTCGGGCCTGTATTCCAGCCAGGCCACAGTGGCAGTGGGTGTGGGGACATGCACCGGCAGCCGCAATCTGTCGAGGGCGCTGGGCGAGGCTCTGCTCTCTGGCACCCAGCAGAACCTGGGCAGAGGGGGACTGAGGGGCTTCTAGGGTTGCACCTGGACAGATGACACATGCTGACGTGCAGGACATCCAGACAGGCTCCTCCCCACCCCCTGCTCTCTGGAGCGAGGAGGCCAGGAGGGCGGCAGTCCCTCCGCCAGGGCTCCCGGGTCCAGACCATAGAGAAGAGATCCCATAGGACCAAAATGTCAGAGCCCGCTGGTCCCGCTACACAAAGAGGCAACGTGGGCCAAGCCCCCTTGTTACTGAAAGGGAAAGAAGGGCCACCCCCTCTTCAGTGCGCACGTGACGCTCTACCTACCCGGGCACACCAACAGAGAAACAGCCCTTCCCAGCAGTGAAGGAATTCTCCAGAAAGTGACTGTACGTCATCTTTATGGTAGCTTACCTGCCAAAATTGGTATCAGAGGAAGCTCCAAAGTACAAAATAGTTGCCATAAACCATAAACCTGTTTCACAGGAAGAAATATCAATGTTACTTTTAAAGGGTCTCCTCATTTCGGTGAGCTGAATTCAGGCAGCTCCTGCAGTGGGCAGGGCTGGTCCCCCCTGCCCCACTCCTCTCCCGGCCCCTCATGTCCATCCAGTGTCCTACTCGATTAACATTACCAAGACCTGGGAGAGGTAATTAGAAATGGGAGAGCATGCCCCACCCCAATTTTCTTTAATCTTTCTCATTTTTAAGTGTGATATAAGTATTTGTGGACTTTC
Organism: Mormoops blainvillei; assembly: GCA_004026545.1. Taxonomy (NCBI): domain Eukaryota; kingdom Metazoa; phylum Chordata; class Mammalia; order Chiroptera; family Mormoopidae; genus Mormoops; species Mormoops blainvillei. The sequence goes on along the minus strand of PVJD01001098.1, from coordinate 55,462 downwards.
GGGCTTCCATTTTAATTTCAGAATAGGTTAACCAGACTCCCAAAAATGATGTGGCTAGCATTTTCATTGATATTGCATCGACTGCAGGTGACTGGGAAGGAGTGAGGTCTTCCTGTTGCGTCACGCCCACCAAGAGGGAGAAACATGGCTCCATCTGTCAGGCCACCTCCCATGCTCTTCCTCAGAGACCCCGTCTCTTCCATTCCCGCCCGCTGCCGCTGTCTGAGGGTCCTTGGCCTCATCCGCTCCTCCACGGCCCTCACGCCCTGGGCCTGCCCCTGCAGACCCCTTCTGTGCCCACTGACGCCCTCCAGCCTGCATCGCCTGGCTCCCTCTCTCCAGCTGCCCACCGTGCATGGCGGGCTGCGTGCCCCTGCTGCAGCCACAGCTCCTGGCGCCCACGCCTGACCAGCAGCCCCTGTAGGGCCAGCTGCTTCCCTGGGTCCTGGTTCCAGCTGGCCCTTCAAGCCCAGGGAGGCAGCACCTGTGCCTGGAGGCTTCTCCACCCTGGACTGGCCCCTTGCCTTCTACACATTCAACCCTTCATCCACTCTTCTGGGTCAAATGCCCTCTGCTTTTTCACGCGGAGGTCGAGTGGCACTGTGTCCGTTTGACCACTAACTAAAATCACTCTCAGCTCATGTTAACTGCAGCATAAGAAATGCTCCAAGAGAACTGGAGGTTTTTAAAAACGTTACTATGGTTAACGCACAGAAAATACTTTAAAAACTTCAGGTCTTGTCCTGTGGACTCCCCCCTTATGAGTGACGTCAGTTAACCTGGCCCTAGCACTCCACGTTCCGTTTCCTGCACGTTCGCGATGCCGCGGGCAATGCCTCCTGTGAGTGTGGATGCGGGGGCAGACAGATGGGCGACCAGTGGGCGAGAGCGCGCGCCCCCCGAGGGGTGGGGTGCCTTGCCTTCAGCTTCGAACAAAGGTCCACCGTGAGCCTGTAGAGAATCCTCAGGTTCGCACATATGTTCTCATTCTTTAAAAGATCAAAAGATTTTAAAATGAGGCACTTGGCAGCATGGTCATCCCAATCCAGGAAGTGACACAACCCACAGAAGCGTTGACCGGGTCGCACATGTCTTTCCACGGTAGACAGCACCCGCCTCTGGCGTCACCCATCACTTCGAGGAGACGAGCTCCTATCGGACAAATGCCAGCTACCTGCTGCCTGATGCTTTCTGCCCAGCCTGCTTTTTGGCTAGTTCTCCAGGCAAAGAGCCACGAAGAGGCCAGGTGCCCAGAGTGTCAAGATTACATGGCGGCAGAGAGAGGAGGATGGGGACCTGACCCCGGGGCCCCCACAGCTTCCATCCTTCGGTAGCGAGCAGAGGGGCCACGCCGCCACACCTTCTGTCCATTCTGCCCTGGACGACGGGCAGAGTCCGCTGCAGCCCCCCACACCGGTGTGCTTCTCACTCCTCGCCTGCAGCCCCAGCACCCTAGGCCGGGCAGACTCAGATCTCGGCCACACCTGGGGCAGAGCTAGCTGCACACCTGCCACATTTGTTTTCTTGCCAGCCCTGGACTCGGCTCCCCCATGAATGGCTGGGTGGGGACACCGTGAACATGCCTGCTTCTCATCACACTGCCACTGCGTGAGCCTTCTGCACACGGGGCTGACCTGGCACTCCCACTCCGAACAGTTCTCCAGCCCGAAGCTTCCCAGGACAAGAGCCAGCTCCTTGGCAGCCCAGCCCCCGCATCTCCTCCTCCTCCTCACGTGGGGCCTTGCTGCTCCCCACATGGGACACTTCCTCTTGGGATTCCGGAAGGTCTCCATGCTGCCCCTCCGCCCAGAGTTCCCTTTCCCCTTCCTGAGCCATCAGCGGCCCCTCAGAGCAGCACGCAGTGGCCCGTGCCGTCTCCCACCGCATGCAGCACAGGTCCCCACAGAGGACATGTGGCGAGACACACGGAGGTGCGACACAGGAAGCTCCTAGGAGGCTGGTGTGGAAGAGGTCCAGCGGGGAGCTCCCGGGTGGGACCAGAGGGGCAGGCCTGCGGGGTGGTGGGGGTGGCTGAATGGATGGGCTCCCCGGCCCTGGTCAGAAGGAAGGCAGGCCCTCTGACCAGGGGCTTTGCTCGCCACAGCCATGCCCCCTCACTCACAGGTTATACTAGGAAAACCTAGACATTAGGGTCAGAGATCCAAACTTTGACATTGGGCAAGGCGCACTATGTCGACCTCTCTGCACCTCCGTTTTCTCTCCTGGAAACAGAACGGTGAGACTATAGTGGACACCTCCCTTCAGTGCTGACATCTCAGCTTCTGTTTGGGGACAGCCTGGAATCTGGGTAGGACTGCAGATCTCATGCCCCTCCCTCCCCTTCGGGGGCAAACATGTGGCACGGTGACAAAAGGGACACAGGATAAATAGGTCGTGGTTCACTGCTGGCCCTGGCCTGTGGGTTCCTGCTCCCTGGGCTCCCTCGTACCCCTCAGACAAATCTCTTTTTGAAATTACAGGGCAGAGGGCTCCCGCACTTCCAGCCCCAAGCCCCTGTGAGATGTGGACGGCATGTGAGATGGAGGGCAGGCAGCGAGCACCCGCAGCTCGCTCCCCAGGTCGCCACCCTTGACGTCAGGGCGGCCGCCCCCAGCATGATTTTTTAGTCGTGCTTTTGACCTGCCGCTGTTCGCTCCCCCTGAGGAGGCCTGAAAAGACAGGCCGGTTGTGCCCCTGCGGCTCCCACTGGGGTGCCTGCTGCAGGGGCCACAGCTGGTCTCCCTCTCCCTGGGCTCAGGGCAGGGTTCCTGAGCTGCGAACCCCCTGCTTGTCCGGAAGGCGACTGCGGCTGTGGACTGGGGAGGCACCGTCCTCGGCCCTCGGCCCAGCTACCACGTCCCCAGCACCAAGGGCCAACCAACAGGCAGCCCTCTGCTCATGGGGCAGGGGACTCCAACTAGAGAGTTCGTTCAGAAGACACCCCAGGAATGGGGTTTCCCAGGAACAGCTTTCCGGGGGAACAGGGATCGCCCATCCTGACCCCACCCTCTACCAGAAACGCCAGGACGAAAGCGCTTGTGCAGAAGGGGTGAAAATGGACGCCTGCAGTGTCCTTTCACTCCTGGGCTGCCTCTGAAGTAGCGTTTCCGGAGAGAAACGAGGGTTGCGTAAGGTGGATAAAATCTTATCTTCAAAGGACTCACCACAGTATTTCTTGAGGAGTTTCCGTACGTACTGCTCACTTTCACCGTGATGGAGTTTTCAAAGTATTTTGCCACTAAATCTTCAAAGGACAGCGCAGCGTCACAAGGGTCAATAAGCCAGGCGGCAATGCGAGGGTCTAGCCCCACAAAGTCAGCAACTGGGGAGCGAGAGCACGCCCAGTCAGCCTCGGACCACAAGGGTGTGCTCTTCTCTGGTCTACGAGGCTCTCAAGGTTCAGATTAACGATCCCAGTGTCACCATCCCTCAAAAGCAGAGCTAAGTACCAAAAGATGGTCTCTCAGTACGAAGGAATTTCAAGCCTTTGACCAGCGGCTTCCACAAACGCGGGTGCCAAAAGGTCCTCCATGGGAGTTGATCCCAAACACCCCAAAGGGGTGGAGACTCCCCACTAACTTGGAATTTGGATCTCTCAAAATGTTAAACGAGATCCAAGTGAGAATTCTCAGCCACATCCCTGCCTCCTCGCCACCTTTCTCTCCTGCTCCCAAGCCCCTCACTGCCCCAGGCACCTCCGTCCTTTCCCCTCCCCTCTCCCCACTTCTCAGTCCATCTAACCACTCTTTCCAAGGCCTCCCTTGGCTTCCCAGGCCACCCTGGCCCCACAGCAGCTCTTGGCGGCGCTCAGGAGTCCAAGAACCATGCTTCGGAGCTGCAGAGCACACAGCATGAAGTTCGGGGAGGGCAGGAGGGGTGTGTGAAGACAAGACACTGGACACATTAGGCATGAGCCCTGCCTGCTGCGAGGACATCCTCTGAGGCAGCCAGATGTGTGAAAAGAGCCAACGGGACCAGCCTGGGAGCCTGGGAGGTCACGTCATCCCAAGTGCCAGTTTTCTCACCTGAAAGCTGGGTGGAAAGAGGACTGTGTGTACGTGTGAGACACACGTGAAGGTGCCGCTCACAAAATAAGAGCACTTGCTAAACAGGTGCATTTCCATAACCAAGTTCTTTAGACAAAGAGGGGGAGTTATAAAAGGTTGGGGGTTCAGAAATTCAGAAGTAGATCTGAACCCCGAGGGATCACTTTTCGAGTCCTTGCAACACTCTGAACTGTGCTATACAAAGATAAGGAGTTTGTCCCAGCCTCACAGGAGAATCTGTTGGAGAGACCTACGGGGTCCTAGAATGTACACAAGCCCATCCACCCGGGAATCAGCACCAGAAAGGCCCATTTTGCCTGTAGGTGGCAGGGCTGGTCGGGGGAAGTGACTGAAAGCCAGCGAGAGCTATTGTTCCCTCTCTGACCCTTCCCCCACATACATGGGTTGCCCCGTCCTTGTGAATACCTCAGACTCCGCCCCTTAGCAACAGGAGCACCGAGACAAAGAAATGTGGCCCAAATGAAAGCACAGATCAAAACTCCAGAAAAAATACAACTAAGTGATGAAGAGAGAGCCAACCTATCAGATGCAGAGTGAAAAACACTGGTAATCAGGGTGCTCACAGAAATGGCTGAGTATGGCTGCAAAATAGAGGAAAAAGTGAAGGCTATGCAAAGTGAAATAAAGAAAAATACACAGGGAACCAACAGCAAAGGGAAGGGAACTGGGACTGAAATCAACGATTGGAGCAGAAGGAAGAAATAAACATTCCATCAGGAGGAAGAAATAAACATGGAGCAGAAGGAAGAAACAAGAATTCAAAAAAAATGAGGAGAGGCTAAGGAACCTCTTGTGACAACTTTAAATGTTCCAACATCCAAACTGCAGGGGTGCCAGAAGGAGATGAGGAAGAGCACGACATTGAAAACTTATTTGAAAAAATAATGGAGAACTTCCCCAATGTGGCAAAGGAAATAGACTTTCGGGAAGTCCAGGAAGCTCAGAGAGTCCCAAAGAAGCTGGACCCAAGGAAGCACACACCAAGGCACATCATAATGACATTACCCAAGATTAAAGATAAAGAGAGAATCTTAAAAGCAGTGAGAGAAAAGGAGAGAGTTACCTATAAAGGAGTTCCCAATAGACTATCAGCTGATTTCTCAAAAGAAACTTTATAGGTAAGAAGGGGCTGGAAAGAAGTATTGAAAGTCATGAAAGACAAGGCCCTATAGCCAAGATTGCTCTATCCAGCAAAGCTATCATTTAAATCTTTTTTAAATAAAGATTTTTTATTTATTTTTAGACGGAGAGGAAGGGAAAGAGAAAGGGAGGGGAACATCAACGTGTTGTTGCCTTTGGCACACCTGCTACTGGGGACCTGGCCTGCAACCCAGGCTTGTGCCCTGACTGGGGAATCCAACTGGCGACTCTTTGGTTCAGAGGCCGACGCTCAATCCACTGAGCTATACCAGTTTGGGCAAAAGCTATCATTTAGAAGGAAGGGCAGATAAAGTGCTTCCCAGATAAGGTAAAATGAAAGGAGTTCATCATCACCAAGCCCTTATTACATGAAACGTTAAAAGGACTAATCTAAGAAAAAGAAGGTGATCAAAAACGTGAACAGTAAAATGACAACAAACTCACAACTCTCAACAACCAAACCTAAAAAAACAAAAACAAAAATAAATAACTAAGCAAACAACTAGAACAGGAACAGAATCACAGAAATAGAGATCTCATGGAGGGTTATCAGTGGGAGGTGTGGAGGGGAGGATGGGGGAAAAGGTACAGGAAATAAGAAGCATAAATGGTAGGTCAGAATAGACAGGGGAAGGTTAATAACAGTATAGGAAATGGAGAAGCCGAAGAACTTATCTGTGCAACCCATGGACATGAACTAAGCGAGAAGACTGCTGGGGGTGGGTGGGTGGAGGGCAGAGGGGAATAAAGGGGGGGGAATGGGACAACTGTAATAGCATAAATAATAAAGTATACTTAAAAAAAAAAGGAGTTTGCCTTCAAACAAACTGCAGCCTTAGATCACATCATGTTACACCTTACATTATGCTCGTCTGAAAGATCTACATTTACCGCTGCGGCCAGCGTCACGAAGCTCTCGCTGTCTGCGAGTCTCTCCCACTGGCAGGGCCGGAGCCCTGGAGGAGGGAAGCTGGCAGTCGGTTGGCTGCCTGCCACCCACACCAGCAGTGCACAACTTCACACAACATTGTCTGGTGATGCTAACTGACCCAGCAGGGCTCTTTCATTCTATTTGTCTCCTCAAAATTCTGATGTCCCGAAATTAAGGATTCTTATCGACGCACGTTTTTGAAAACCCTTGAGGAATGCCTGGCGGCGCTGGCATGGTGTGGGGCTGGGCCCCACGACTCCTGTAACGCATGCACTGAGTCCCGCCGGGGCAAACAGCGCACTGGGGGGGAAAGGCCAGCAGCGGAAAACGAAATGACAACAGAACAGATTTTGAACAAGCTAAGAAAAATCAAGAAAATAAAATTATGAAAAATAAATAAATCAGAATTAGAAATTAGGTGACAAAGAAAAGGAAAAATTGAACAAAGAAATGAAAGAATTCAGGAAAGGGAAATAAAACAAGAACATTTTCAGAAAGAAAAATATTTCAGAAATAAAAACTGGCAATACACAAAAGCAGATAAATGTAATAAATAATGCCTTGAGTAAAAAAGAAGACAGAAGAGAGGAATTTTTCTAAAAATAAAAAAGAAATGAAGATATTAAAAACAGATTCTAGATAAGTGCCAATACAAAAGACAGGTGTTAACATATGAAATAGGAGCTCAAACATCACCGAAAAGATAAACCACCAATGTGATGTAGCTCCTGACAGAAGGACTCACCACCACTTAGGGTTAGGGCTAGAGTCAGGGTCAAGGTCAAGGTCAGGGTCAGGGTTAGGGTTATGAAGAAGCCTTGCTCTCCCACAATCCAGCAGGAATCTGATCCAGCCACTGGATCTAGGTACCAATTTATGAGAAACAGAGGAGCGAGAAAAGCATGGTAACTGGCAAGAAAGGGATGTGATCGCAAAGTCCAGGCTGTGGAAATGCCACAGGACAAACAAGCTGGTCCCATGAACAACGACAAAAATAACTGCAATGAGGGAGATTAGAAGCGACTTAAGAAATATATCACGCTATCCCAGGTATGGCTCTCAATTCAAACAAACTGTAAAAAACGAAGACAAACAAACAAAACTATTTAAGGACAACTGGGAAGTACCATTCAAACAGTGACTGGCTATCTATTAATATCGAAAGACTGTTGCTAATTTTGGGGGGAGAGAGAACGATGATGGTATCATCCTAAAAATGAAATCCTCGTATTTTAGTCATATACTTGAAATATTTACAGATTAATCACACGGTGCTCGGGATGTGCTGTGAATAACCTAGGGGCACAGGAATGGGGGGGCGTGTTGCAGAAGAAGAAGACTCCCCACAGTGGTGGCCACTGCCGCCGGGCGGTGGCACTCTGCTGTTTTCCAGTGCCCTTCTGACACAGGCATGTCCGCTCCCGTGCCAACTTCTCCAGTTCTCTGCGGGCACCAGCTGGGGGTCCCACAACTCAGCTGGGTTCTGACACCAAGTACTGGAGCTGGCGCAGGCCCCGCAGATTCAGGGCTCGGCCCCACGAAGCTGTCCCTGCTCCAGGTGCTCATCCCAGGTCCTGGGCCTCTTATACTTCCAACTGACCAGCTGTCACTCACCGTGCTTCCAACTGCCATCATCACCCAAAAACTGCAGTGCCGTTCTCACAAAATCCTTAGCATTATAACAAACAATAGGACAGTCACATTTCAGTATTTGAAACAGCAATTTCCTGGAAGAGGAAAAGAAATTCACTGATGTAGACATGAACTGACAACTTTCGACCTTGGGGAAATATTAGTGCTACTGCGCTAACAGCTGTCACTGACACTGCGTTCTGTGTCAGACAATCTTCTTGCAAAGGTTTTACATACATTAACTCAAAAATCCCGTGGGTTGGGAGCGCTCATCCTCTGCGTTTTACAGGTGATGAAACTCAGACACAGAGAGGCTACGTGACGAGCCCCAGGTCACACAGCAGTTCAAGTAAAGCCCCATAACCCGAGCCCCATCTTATAAGACAAAGACCCAAACCCCCAAGCAGAGCGCACAGCCTGGACTCCTACAGCCGCCCAACAAGACTCGCCAGCCCCGCACCCAGCACACCGCCCAAGTCCTCTCCCCTCTGATGGCACTGAGCTCTCTTTCCCCCATTGCCAGACTCAGCCGCATTCTCTCCCCTTCCAGAGCCACCGTTTCTGCAAACTGCTCAAGAGCTGATCTCGGGAGGCTCAGCCCAGACGCCTCGGCGGGGAGCTGCCCGTCCTGTGTGCCTTCTCCACTCCCGCCCACACACCTGCTACAGCAGGGACATGTGCTGCCCTGCAGCTCACCTCGACGCTGCACCCTCCCCATATCCCGAGCTCCCCAACAGCGGGCTGCTACCAGTGCACGGATGCCAGCACTTTCCAGGGGCAGGGGGCACGCTGCACGCTTCATGGGGACTGCTGCACGGAAGCCTCTTCACAGTCCATCAGGCGGGCACAAGGCCCACTGGACACGTACGGAAAGTGAGGCCCCGAGAGGGTAAACCACCTTGCCCAACGCTACACAACCGGCAAGTGGCAAAGCTAAGTTCTGAGACTCAGACCTGCTGTGGCCGGGCCCACACGACACACCTTCCTTCTCAGTGACTGAGGCGTGTTGACACCTAATGAGGGTCTGCGGAGGGGCTGAGGAAGAAAGAAGCCAGGAGCTCAGTCAGCTCTGCACACTGTGTCAGCGTGTAGTTACATTGTGCTTGGCTCGCTTCATGGACATTTTTAGGGTTTTGCGTTTTCTTTCCATCTCACCTTGGTTCCTCCTGAAGAGGGATGGCAGGATGGCAGGGGGGCAAAGTGCCAACTGCACAGCTTCAGTCTGGCTCCGTGGGGGCCTGGGAGGGGTGTGCAGGTGGCGGGAGAGGGGAGAGGGCTGAAAGCTTCCAGGTGGCAAAGCTGGGGCCCTGGAGCTGCCCTTGCTCTGCCGCTCCCTCCTCTACGCTGGCAACACGGAAGTCCCCGGAAAGTCATCTGCTAACCACGGTAGCTACACTGATAAGGGAGGCAGGCTCACTGGCTTCTATCTTGATAAGACAAAAAACTAAAAGACCATCTTATAAGACAAAGTGGCAAAAACACAGTGTGTTCCGTAAGTGCATCATTTAGGTCGATTACGTCACGCTGGCAAAACAAAAAGGTAGCCAGAATACGAAAAGGTTAGGTCTGAGTCTAGAACATGGAGGTTTGACTTGACATCTCAAGACTGATCTATGACTACCTCTCTGAGTCTCAGTTTCCTTATCTAGAAAATGGAATTAATAAGACCTAACATATAGTTAACGTTAACATGAAGAGAGAGCATGCATGTGAAAAGACTTTGCACAGGTGTTTAATACATGTTATTAAATATATTTTGTGCAAAAAATTATTTATTTAAATTCATGTTTAATCTCAAAGATGCTATTGTAGAATTGAGGTCATTATTTCCTGTTATATGGTACTTGAGGTAATGCCTTCATATAATTGTCCTGGAGCTTATAAAAATTAAACCTCAATACTCATTCATTGAATAATAACACTGATTAAATATTTATTAAGCAATGCTCCTCCATGGCATTGTTCTTGGCTATGAAAACACAAAAATGAACAAAACATAAAAATCCCTGCCTAAAGAGAGAGTGAGCGGCAGCTATACAGTAAATGAAAACAAACAAGCACCCTGGCTGGCACAGCTCAGCGGGCTCGGTATCGCCCTGTGAGCCATGAGGTCGCTGGTTTGATTCCGGGGCAGGGCCCGTGCCTGGGTTTTCTGCCAGGTCCCTAGTTGGGGGCATGTGAGAAGTAACCGATCAGTGTTTCTCTCCCTCTCTTTCTCCCTCCCTTTCCCTCTCTCTAAAAATGAATGAATAAAATCTTAAAAAAAAAAAGAAAAAAGAAAACAGACCAGGTACATCCAGTGGTGTTGGTGGCATCGTGGAAAGCTACAAAGCAGGGAGCTCAGGAGCATGTGTGGTCTGGGGGTGGGCCCTGTTTTACACAGGGCAGCCAAGGAAGACCTAGTGACAGGGGATACTTGAGAAAAGGGCTTGAAGGATAAAGTGAACAACAGGCCTAGCTGATGAAGGAAAATTCTTTACAAAAAAATGTAACCAGTAAATGTGCTCCTAAGTGTCAGAGCCCCATATTCAAACAGGAACAAATACAATGTGGAGCAATGATACAGGATTGAGCCATAATTAAAAAGTGATTCTGATGATCCTCGTTGACGGACAAAACCACGAGGGGACAGTTTGGTGGGAAAGTTCCCAGTGCAGGGAACACGTCAACACCACCTGACCCAAGGCGCTGTGCCGGCCTCACAGACACCGAGACAACCCCTTGGCACACCAAGGGGCAGCCGGGCGGAATACAGGACGCCCAGTTAGCCCTGAAATTCAGAAAAATAGTGAGTAATTTGTACCTGAAAAAGTAGAACCGTTTTTAGAGATGCACCCCTTTAGTGTGAGAATGTCCCATGCAATATATGGGACATACCAACAGTAAAAACTTAATTGCTTATCCAAAACTCAAATTTGCACCCTTCATTTTGACGGTCTCCCACAGGGTGTGAAGCCCGCTCTGCCACCTAGGGGACTGTTCCTGCGAAAAAACGAGAACCTGAAAAATCGGCCTCTGGGACTGAGCGCCGGCGCCCAGAGAACCGGAGGGGAGGGGAGCAAGTTCAAGGGCCCCGCAGCAAAGGACCAGAGAGGCCCAGAGCGTAGGGCCTTCTGCACGACGGGCGAGGCATTGGAGGGCACTGCCACTGGAAGAGGCGGAAGGGGTGTGGCCTCGAAACCGCACACGCGGATCGTGTGGGTCCTGATCCCAATAAATCAAGTGTGGAAGGATATTTTTGAAACAATTTGGCAACTTTAAATTTGGTCTGGGTATTAAATTTAAGTCTGAGAATGACACTGTGGCTGTGCGTGAAAAAGAAAAAAAGCCCATGTTTTTATAGGTGCATCCTGAGACATGCGATATAAATCGCCACATCTGGAATTTTCCTTACTCCCAGACCATAGCCTTCCCCTTCTGTTCAGATAGTTGGCCTGGGTGAATGGGACAGGGGTGCATTATACTACTCTATTTCTGCACTTTCATAACTTGCTTTTTTTTGTTTGAAAAACATAAAGGAATGAGGGAGGCCATCATGCAGCTGCCTGGGAGAACGGGGCATGAGAGGGAAGAGCTGGCAGAGGCCGTGGGCAGGGGCTCCCCGTGTCCAGGAACAGCACTGAGGCCGGGGTGCAGGGATGGCAGGGACAGGGGACACTGTCCAAGACAGTGGAGGGGCTGGCAGGCAGACACGCGGGGCTCTGTGGGAACTCTGGCTTGTCCTCAGAGCGAAGCAGGAGTTATGGGAGGACTGCGGGCAGGGGAGCGACGTGGCCTGGTTTGCGTTTGAACAAACACTCTGAGTGCTGGGCTGGAAGCAGACTGCAGGGGAGGGTGAGGTCAGGAGGTACAGTGCTGCCCCAAACGGTGGCAGCAGAGGTCAGAGGGTCAGAGTCTGCGGCTATATTTGAAGGCAGAGCCAATGGGATTGACTGAGCCTGAGTGTAGTGCATGGAAAAGGAAAGACACTAAAGACAACGCCCAAACTTTTGGTCTGAGCCCACAGCGGGGGAGCGCGGCCATGAACTGGACCCGCAACTACAGCAGGAGGCCAGGAGGTCAGAGGTCAGGAGGTCGGTCTGCTCGGTAAGGCGGGGGTGACATCAGATGTCCACGCGGAGAGGGTCGAGCAGGCCACACAAGCTCAGAGCACAGAGAAAGCCGTGCGAACACACGGCAGTCTCCCACAGCGCAGGCCTGCCCGACCACTCCTCCAAAATGACATAAAACGAAGGTTATGGGTCTCTTCGGAGCAGAGTGCTGTATTTGTCATTGTCCCATTCTCACCAAAAATCACCACAGTGCAAGTGTCTAATATTAAGCTTCTGATCGCCGAGGCAGCCATTCCCAAAGCCACCTCGCGCAGACGTGCTGCCAGCCGATGACACGCTGCCGGCGAGGCAGCCACAGGGGGCCTGGCCGCCCACCCGGGGAGGCCCCTCGCTCGGAAAGCCCGGGTCCTTGAGCGGCCCTGCTTTCCCTCCCGGGCCTGACTCCCACTCTCAGGCTTTAAATTAGCCAATAAAGGGCAACCCCCCGAAACCCTGGGCATCCCTCCGTCTCTCTCCTCACACAGCTGCCCCACTGGGTGGCCCAGGGGCGCGCTGTGCACCCTCCAGAGCCTATGAATAATAAATACTGTTCCTCAGAGTTCCCCGGGGGCACTGGCTGAAGCATGTTCTGTGATCACAGGGAGCACCACAGGGGCCGGTCCAGCCGCCTGGTGGCCTCCATGGGGGGCATGCCTGAGGCTCCCTCTGGGTAACAGGCTGCTGAGAGGGCCACAGACATTCCCAGCAAAGAGCAGCACCATCCACAGGCTGGGAGCCACACAGCAGCGACCTTACCCTCACCCAGGGCCCAGGGACACGCTGCTGCCGGAAGGGAGAGGACCAGGCCCACCTTCTCACCCTGAGCCTCCTCGGGCTCCTCTCGGGGCAGTAACGGAGCCTGCACTCTGAGGGCCGGGCACACGGGGAGTGGGTGTCCCCAGTCAAGGTGGAAGCCCAGGCAGGCTGACACCACCAGCAAAGAAACAGCGAGGGGCACAGGCTCCACCGCACACGCGGGCCTCTCAAGGCTGAGCGAGGGGGCAGCGGAGGCGCCCTGCCTGAGCTAATGTCCCAAGGTGCTACCTAGGAAGGCAGGTCCAAGCGAGGCCTGTCTCGCCTGTCGTCAGAGAACGGGGCATGGTGACACTGAGGACAGCCTACTGTGTGAAGGCAGTGAGAGCCTCATTTCCCATCGCTGTCACTGAGTGACCCAGTGTGACAAGGAAAACCACCTGGGCCTCTGGCGTGACGTGGGTTCTCAGGCCCGGGGAGGGCGCTTTGCCCGCCAGCCTCTTGCTGAGGCGTTGCTGCGAACCCTGGAGCAGGTCCCCACGGACACTCTCCAGGGGACAGAGGACCAGTGCCTAGAGGCTCCTGTGATTTAGATCCACTTCGCTGCCATGTGCCCGTACGAAACTTCTGAAAGCTCAAATAATTAAAATTAAAATCGAAGCTTGGGAAACTGTAAATGGGGATAAATCAGGCGTGTAGGTAGATTTTAAGGTAATGAAGGAAGATGTCTTACCTGGCAAACTGCTTGTGTGCCTCCTGTTCTTGGCCCCAAACAGAGGAGAGCTCTGCTTTTATGTAGATGAGCCGATCCCTGGGGGAGAGCCCTTCCTCCAGAGCAGGGCCAGAGGCCGGGGCGTCCTGGAGATGCCGGCCTCCTCCTGCGTGGCTCTGCAGCAACATGACAACTCCTTTAACAGAGGGAACCGGGGCCTGTGAACACACAATAAAATAAAGTTTCAATGTCAAACATAAACATGTTTGTTCAAGAAAGATCTGTCATGTTTCATAATTAAGGAAACAGAAAAGGCCTAAAATTAAATGTGTAAATGAACAGCTCTTTAACGACAAGGCCAAAAACCAAGCCAATGATCTTATTCTCCAAATCTGTCCTCCTTCCTATTCAACATCATAATAGAAGTCTTAGCCAGCATAATGCAACAGGAAAACATAAATAAAGTAAAAGGTAGGTAAATCAGAAAGGAAGAATTACACCGTCTCTCTTTACAGTTGACAAAAATGTCTACATAGAAAACCCAAAGGAATCTACAGAAAAACAGCAGGATACAAGATCACAACACTAAGCCCCATTGTATTCCTACACACTAGCAATAATCGTGCAAAAATAAACTTGTTTAAAAAAATAAATTACTATTGTTAATAACTACTCCAAAAAATGAAATACTGAGAAATCAACAAAACATGTACAGGATATGTATGCTAAAAACTACACAATATAGGTGAAAGAAATCAGAGAAGACCTAAACATTAACTGAGAGGCATACTATGCTCAAGGATTACAAAGATAGAATAAGAAGCTGGAAGGGGAAACACATTACTCAGAAAGGAAGCAAGTTAGAAGAGAGCAGAGTAACATCTTTTAGTTACTGGAAGAAAAAAAAACTATCATCTTATCCTTCTTGAGCCAGCAAAACCGTCTTTAAAAAATCAAAAATACAGCAAGATTTGCATACTACACTGAAAACTACAAGGCATTGTAAAAGGAAACTGAAATTTTAAATAGATGAAAGGATAACCCCATTCATGGATCAGGAAACTTAATCCTTTTAAGACAGCAAAACTTCCAAAATTAATCTATAGATTCAACACGGTTTGTACCAAAAACCTACCTGGATGTTTGCCAAAATTGACAAACTGATCCTAAAATTTGTACGGAAATGCAAAGGGGCCAGAATAGCCTATACAATCTTGAATAAGACAAAGTAGGACGACGGGTACTTCCTGATTTCAAAATTTACTGCAAAGCTAAAGTAATCAAGACAGTGTGGTACTGGCATAAGGATATACAATTAGGTCAATGGGAAGACCTGCATGTCCATAAATAAACGCTTACATTTATAGGCAGTTGATTTTCGATAAAAGTGTCAGGAAAATTCAATGGGGGAAAGAAGAGTCTTTTCAATAAATAGTGTTTGGAAAACCAGATTTCCACACGCAAAAGAGTGGATTTGTACCTGTTTCACACCATACACACAAATTAACTCAAAATCGACCACAGATTTAAATGTAAGAGCTAAAACTACAAACTCTTTGGAGAACACAGGAGTCAATCATTGCGGGAGAGCAAAGCATTCTTACATAAAGCAAAAAAAGCACAGGCAATAAAATTTTAAAAAACTGATAGAGTGCACTAAATTTAAAAAAATGCTGCTTCAAAAGACACTATCAAGAAATTAAAAAACCAAGCCACAGATTTTGAGAATTGCAAATCATGTACCTGACAACAGACTCGTATCTTGAATATATAAAGAACCCTTACAGATCCAAAATAAAACAAAGATAACCCAATTTAAAAATGGGCAGAAGATCTGACAGACATTTTACCAAAGAAGATACATGAATGGCCAATCGGCACATGAGAAGATGCTCAATGCCATCATTTATTAGGGAAATGCGACTGAAAACCACAATGAAATGCCACAGCACGCCAGCTCAAATGGCTAAAATAAAAAAGACGAGAATCGGCAAGGAGGCAGTGCCTCTCGAACTTTTGTGCAATGGCACCACCTCTCTGGAAAATATTCTGGCACTTTCTTAAAAAACAGAGTATGAACTAAGCACTGTCAGTTTCTTACCACTGGGGGAGAAGGGAAGGCTTCAAACCTTATTTCTAGCTCTCCCATCTAAGTCAGACCTTTTATGGTGCCAGAGAAACCAAACCAAACCCACAGCTTACTCACTGGGGCCACTCTCAGCTGCGTGGAGCCATCCTCATACAGCAGAGTCACCACCACGGCTACTGCCTGTCGGAGCATTTCAATCAGCTGGCTTTTCTCCAAATCATCCAAATACCTGATATCACAAAAATGGTTTCCGAATGCTCTCGAGTCCCCAGAATTTAGGGAGGCTTCTGCCTCACCAGCATCTTCCAATGCCTCATGTTTAGTGTCTTTCTCTGGTAAATTATTACACGAAATATGTTTTCTTTTAAGATGCGTGCTTTCGTTACTTTCATTATTTATGCATTTCTTAAGGAAATGATGTCTTTCATGTTCCATTGTCTGTGGAACGGAAGCCTCTTGCTTATGCTGTGGAATTAGACAGGTGGAAGGAGCCAGTGAGCGGATGCTCCACTTTTGCTCAGTAGACAGCTGACCCGTGAGTCTGACAGTGGAGGACCCAGGAGAGGGTCTGATGGAAGCTCTTGAGGCCTGGCTTGTGAAGGAATTAAGATCCTGTAGAAAAATGGAAAATACTTCATGAGCACGTGGACTCCTAAGACAGGGATCTATAAACCAAACTGATTTCTGATACAAGTCATCTAAAGCAAGGTAGAACACAGCTTTGTATTATTATCTAGATCCAGCTCTCTAAGGAAGTGATGCAGTGTCGTCGAGGGCAGTCACTTTTCAACCCGGGTAGGGCAGCCTACGTGAGCTGTGGGCTGGACTGGGCAGGAGTTCCCGGCCGGTCCGCAACCGCAGCCTGCGTGGGGGTCTGCAAGTGGACGGGAGTCTCTGGAGAGATGCTGTGGGCGGTCGGCTGCCGATGTGCGAGGACAGGTTCCTCATTTACCACTTCCAAGTAAAGGCAATTTATAGAGAAAATGAAATCACCACAACTAATTGATGTTAGTCTACCTACTAAATTTTTTTTTGGTATCCAAAATGAGTTTAGCAGGGTGGTCCCCCACGCATCGTGATTCGGGGCGCTTCGAGGGCCGCCCTGCTGCTCCTCCTGCGGGTTGCCAGCGGACGGCGCGGCGGTCGACACGCCAGACTACTGCCTGTTTGGGGCCACGGACGGGGTGATTTCACAGCACCCCGGGCACTTCACGTCCGTGAAGTAGGAACGGGGGTTCGGCACCAGGCGCGTCGTCTTGGTTCCTCTCCTCCTCCTGTGGACGCGGGGCGGGAGGTCCTTAGCGAAGGCTTCATGGGGTCATGGGGAGGCTGTCACCGACCAAAACGCTAAAGCGCCCGTCCTGTCTCAGTCTAGCAATGCGCAAGGTTCGCCCGCAGGGTCCCAGGCTAACCGCGGCGGGAATCACGTCGGGCCACTTCATGATAGGATTCATTCCCCATAAATGGATCTCTAATGTTTATTTTTCACATGTCATGATACATATGTGATGGGGTTTTTTAAGGGATTTTATTTATTTTTAGACAGAGGGGAAGGAAGGGAGTAAGAGAGGGAGAGAAACATCAATGTGACCGCTTTCCTCCCCCAGGCCCCCCACTGGGGACCCGCCCACAACCCAGGCACGTGCCCTGACCAGGAATCGAGCTGCGGCCTTTCGGTTTGCGGTGTGATGCCCAACCTACTGAGCCTCACCAGTCAGGGCCACTTATGATGTTTTGAACAACTGTATACTAATAGTAATTTTAAATAATTTTGAAAGAAAATGCTTTAACACTTGGTCATAGGGTCACAGAAAATTTTAATTTATACTCAGTTTATTGCAGAGAAATATATGGTTTTCAAGAAAAGACTTTTAAGCATAAAATTCTATCACATTAAAAATTCTGTGGAAAAATAAAAAATTAAAAAAATAAAAATTCTGTGGGATTCTGTATAGAAGAGAAGGGATTCATGGAGAAAAGGAAAGTATAAAGATCTAGGCTGCTGAAGAATGTCTGGCTAACGTGTTTTTTAAAGGGATGATTATGGATATCAAGTTACCAGAGTACAGTGTATATTTAGATTTTAGCGCCCATATTCTAGATGATGACATAGCAGTTTTTAAAATGTCAATGTTATCGATACACCAGAAATCATGTCCTACGAAACATTTAAAATTTATGATGAACCCTTTAAATGTCAACTTAAAAATGTCAGAAGAAAATTCTTTCGAGAGTAAGTAAGCAAAAGGGCTTGAAGACTTCTCCCTCAGGGAAGCACAGGGAGCACCTTCCGAACACCAGAGAGAAAGCATTTTCTGTCAGTGATGCCTCTCCCTCCTCTTCAGGGGTAAACTGTCATCCTACCAACGCAGGGAAGGTCCTACTTTACTATGGGGAGCTTAGATTAGATTAAGTTGGACTGGGATTTATTTGCACACGGGTGGTTTGCTTCATAGTCCAGTCCCTTAACCACTATGCTGCCTCCACCACTGTTTCTTTTTCCTTGTTTTTAAAAAAATATATTTTATTTATTTGTTTTTAGACAGAACAGGGAGAAAGAGAAAGAGAAGAAGGGGGAGAGAAACATCAGTGTGTGGTTACCTCTCACACACCCCCTACTGGGGACCTGCCCTGCAACCCAGGCATGTGCCCTGGCTAGGAATCAAACTGGTGACCCTTTGGTTCACAGGCCAGCACTCAACCCACTGAGCCACACCAGCCAGGGCCACCCACCACTGTTTCATATACTAGGGGGGATCCAAAAACCCTGGAATTTATTTATAAAAAACTGCATTTATTCTTACATGTTTAAACTTCAGTCACCTTCAAAGTCCTCTCCATTTGATGCAATACCCCTATCGAGAAGTTTTTTCCACAAAGTAGTGTTTGAACACATCGATTTTTTTTTTTTAATGATTTCATTCATTTTTAGAGAAAGGGGAAGGGAGGGGGAAAGAGAGGGAGAGAAATGTCCATGTGTGGTTGCCTCTCATGCGCCCCCTACTGGGGACCCGGCCTACAACCCAGGCACGTGCACTGACTGGGAATCAAACTTGTGACCCTCTGGTTCTCAGTCTGGCCCTCAATCCACTGAGCCACACCAGCCAGGGTGTGAACTCATTGATTTTGATGCCTCTTAGTGCTTCCGTTGATTTTCATTTCACCTCTTCCACATTGGCAAAACATTTCCCTTT
Source organism: Mormoops blainvillei (assembly GCA_004026545.1). NCBI lineage: Eukaryota > Metazoa > Chordata > Mammalia > Chiroptera > Mormoopidae > Mormoops > Mormoops blainvillei. The sequence continues at coordinate 36,853 of PVJD01001098.1, read as the reverse complement.
GAGGTCTTTTATAACACAGGGAAACCAAAAACAAAGTTGCTCGGGGCGAGATCAGGTGAATAGGGAGGGTGGGGAACAGGGGTCATGCCCTTTTTGGTAAAAACTGCTGAACACTTAGCGTGGTGAAAATCACTCATCATGAAACGGGCAAATGCACTGAAAGTCTTCAAAAGATCTCACTGAAGCCGAACGCAGCCTCTCACAATAATGCCAACTGGTGCACTGACCCAGATGGGTTCCTAGAACACTCACCCAGCAGGAGAAGGCTGTATTACAAGGGGACCACCCTCCAGAAGAGGAAAAATTGGAAAAAACTGGGAAAATTCCAGTTTGGGGGGGGGTCCCCCTTGTACATGGCCGTTGGTGCTGTGACCTTGTCTCTCTCTCCCCTCAAGCCCAAACCATGCAGCTCACCTGTTGTGACTTTTATATCCTTCCCTTTCTGAGCATCTCTCATTTCCACTATCCAAAAGCGCCAAGCTCTCTTCCCTTAACCCCCATTCTCTAAAGCCCCATTTTCTAAAGGGTGACTAATTATCTCCTAATTATCCTTTAGACCCCCAACTCAGGCGTAATTTTCCTCATTAAAAGAAAGGCGTCCCAGGCTCCTCTCCCTAGCACCCAGAAAGAGCGAAGTGAAGCAGCACAGAGCCTGGGCGAGCTGTCTCTCCTGCTGTTCCCAGAGCCCTCAGGCCTCCTCCCATCATGCACAGCACATGGCGCGCCACGTGGCAGAGGCCCTCTGTACTTCTCCATCTTCCTCTCCCCTCATGTGAATTAAACCAACAGCTGCTGCAGAACAGTAAGTACCCCCACTTTTAAACCACTGTATCTACAGTGCCTGTCATACAGTAGACACTTAATGAGTCTTTGTTGAATAAATGAAGGTTATCTGTTTAGAATTATCCATATCTGTAAGCATTTACCTTTTTGCCCAGTGCTTGATTCTCCCCATCTTCAAGTGGTCCTGAACACTTAACACTGGATTTGTTTACCACATCCGCAGCTTTAAAAACACAAAAAAGGAACATGAGGCACTAAAGAAACATGGAAATCTAAGTCGTACAATTAGTAAACATTGTAAGTGGCCTCTACAATTGTGCTATTTACCCATTATTTACTTACTTAAAACAGCATAATGTAATTCACAACAGAGATGCCTAGTACCATTATAACAAACACTTATATAAAGTGTCTTCAAATTAACTGGAGGTAGATTTATGTAATCACGACAGGTTTATTAAAGATTACCACCTGGGCCCTGGCTGGTGTGGCTCAGTGGATTGAGCGACAGACTGCAAAGCAAAGGATCAGATTCCCAGTCAGGGCACATGCCTGGGTTGTGGGCCAGGTCCCCAGTAGGGGGCGCACGAGAGGCACCCACACATTGATGTTTCTCTTCCTCTCTTTCTCCCTCCCCCCTCACTCTAAAAATAAATAAATAAAACCTTTTAAAAAATAAATAAATAAAGATTACCACCTGGTATTTCTATTTGAGTGTGATTCTTAAAACCCTTGAAAGAAACTAAGTATTAAAGGTTTGAGGAAACTCTTAGACTGAATAATACTGCAATGGAACAATTAGAGATTCAGTAAAACATCATTAATACAAACTCCTGATTTAAAGTTTGCTTTTATTTTAATAAACCGGGGCTGAATGACACGTGACGGAATCCGAATTCAAACTCAGGCAACGTGACCCAGGAGTGTGCGCACACAACCAAGGTGACTGACCAGGGCGATGTGCCTTCCCTTTGCAGTCATGATAACACCCAAGAAATGCAAATGCAGGGAAATCTTTCACTGACAGAAAAAAGTTATCCTTAGGGTAACCTCAACAGGAAAGAGACAAGGCACTCGATGATTAAAACTTAAAATCTTATGAAATGGCCGAAAGCAAGATCTACAGAAATGGAAAGACACAGGGTTGGGATATACACAGTATGTTTACTTCTCCCAAACACAGATTTAATGCAGTTCCAATCAGAGACCATGCAGGGCTCTTTTAATTGAAAAAATAATTTCAAAATACATATGAAATATTAAATATCTGAAAATAGATTTTTAAAAGTTAAAAAATGTAAAAGACTTGTCTTGCCAGATTATCAGAACACGTTATGAAGCCACTGCAATCAAGCCAACATGGCATTCACGCAGGGACAGAAGGAAGGATCTCTCGTCAGAAGAGATGATCCGGAAACTGACCCCAAGACTTATGAGACTTTAGTATAAGCAAAGATGGTGTTTCAATGAAGAAACAGGGACAGTACAACTAGCACAGCTTCTAAAAGAAAATGGTACATTGGGAAAATTACTAGAGACAAAAATGACCAAGGGTTAATACCTGTATTCCACAAGTCTTGCATGTTGACCAAAAAAGACAACTCAATAAAAAAATGAGCAAAACATAGGAAGGGCAACACACAAAACAGCAATGCCAAAAAGCGAATAAACGTGGTATAATGCTCAAACCAGCAGTCAGGGAAATGAAAATTAAATACAACTGGAGATGGACAGGGATGGTCATCTCATGTATTCCTCGTGGAGCTGTGGGGACAGCGAGTCCTCACTTAACATCGCCAGTGGGTTCTGTGAGTTGAGGCACGTAACAAAACCAACTGTACCCTGGCCCAGCTGGTATAGAGGGGAGTTAACTTCCCACGGCACTTCATCCAAGTGACAACAGAATGACATTATTTGAGGACCTGCCATAGTTAGAATCCTTCTGGAATGCAAACTGTCAGCACTTACTAAAATTAAAAATACACGCCTCACCTGTGGGAGTTGGGGGGCAATGGGCTGACCCAACAGGAGCACAGCTGGGCCTCTTGGGTGCCACTCATGTTCTATTTCTTGGTCTGGGTGAGGGTTACAGGGTGTACGGTTTGTGAGATTTTGAGCTATAAACTTGGATATATATGTGCTGTGTATGTGTGTCACCTCGATAAAAACAAACAGATTTAGAATATGTAAGTCATCTAACCAAACCACCTCCTTCCTGGATATCTGTTTCACAGAAATATCTGCAACAGTAAATAGATTTACATCAAACGTTAATGGCAGTATAGCTTTACAGCAAAGGACTAAAAACAAAGCACATGCCAGTCAAGAGGGTAGTCGATGAATAAATCATGTAACATCCATACCGTAAAGCACGTAGGCATTGAAAAGAATGACTTAAGAGTTGTATTAGTTGACTTGAAAAATGCAGAAATCAGTGAAAATATGATCCTATTTTTTAAATCAGTGACCAAATCTCCCTATTTGTGAACATGGATTATGTTGTACACGTCAACGGCACAGTTCTTGCCCTGGGGCGGCCGTCTAGGAGATGAAGGTTTGTGTTCAGAACGGTCACTGGGCAGCGCTCTCGGGATTGATGTCCGCGAGCCACGAAGCAGTCACTACAAAGATCTGTTCTGCAACTGACGTGGCCCTGCAGAGTTGTCCCATTGGGCATAGGGAGCTTGGCCTTTACAGTCAGCACCCGCAGGTCACCGGATCGGCTGCTCCTAGGAAAGCAGTGTGCCTCGGGCCTAGCAGCTCTTTGCAGTGGAGGAGAACCAGGAGGCTGCGTTGTGAGCACCTCGCCAGCAAGCCTCCCAGCCCCTGGGGTGATGGGTGATTTCTGTCCTAATGGTGGGCTGGAGGGCTGGACATCGGGCACTCCCTACAGTACTGCACTGCAGCTTACTATCTGCTGCTCACAGCCACCTGCTTCCAATGCGTTCTGGAGCAGCCACTTCGGGACTCTGGTGGCCGTCTGCCTGGAGACAACTTTTAAGAGCAAGGATAATGGCACTGCAGCTGGTCTCAGAGTTGCAAATGATATTCGTCTCCCTCTCTACAAGCCACCTAAGGTCCCCTCGCCCTGGCCGAGCACCTCTGCTGGTCCTGGTAGCTGCTTACTGAGGGAGTGATCAGGCCCTCATCCCTGACAGAGGTAAGCCCCTGGTTGCCACGCCTTTCTCGGCCATGGTTGATGTGTATGCTGTGAAATTTGGGCAGGAGACCAAGGGGTGACCAATCCCATTACTTTGGTGCAAAGTACATGCTTTCCCACCCCTATTATGCAAGAGCAGCCCTAACTCACAATGACCAGGAAGGTCACTGGAGCAAGAGGGAAATGACACACCTTGCCTGCTGGTCTTCTCACACAAGGAACTTGAACTGACTGGGCAGCTGGAGCTCGGAACTGAATGGTGCTCTGCCTTTGCCTCTGCCCTGGGGGCTGCCCCTCTGGGAGTCAGGGCCTCCTGCAGAACCCAGAGTGCTGGTAAGCACGGCCACTCCCACCTCCACCTTCTGGTTCCTAGACCCTGTAATTATACACATAGGGGACACTACCCTGGTATGGCCACTGATATACAGTGTACATTGCACCGTGGAGGGTTCTGCTCTGTCACTGCGGGGCGCCCTCCCTAGGCTGGCACTGAGCTGCCCCTGCTACAGGTCACTTCACCTCTCCCTCGGGCTGGTGTCTATGCATATGTGGCTGGCTGTGAGGGGGCGCGTGGGTCCCATGATCATGTGCCCACTGCAGCTCCTCTGCTGTGAAGTGGGTCCCCACGCCTAACGTGATGCTACACAGGATTGTATGTCAGTGAAGCAAACGTTCTGTGAGCCCTGGGTAATGGCTCATGGAGGTCCTGCAAGCCATGCCTGGAACACACATCCATGTCAGTCAAGATAGATCTGCACCACTGACGACACAAGGGGCTCAGTGCTGTCAGCTTTCCAGCAAGTGCCTGACTGTTCTCCTCAGACGATGGTACCACCGGGGACTCATCATTCGGTCTGTGTTGGAAGGAAGGCTGGACTTCAGCGATGCAATACCCAGGTCAGCCCTGGTAAGTGGGAGCGCCACGCAGTTGGGCCCATGCAGCAGCCTCCACGCCTGCCTGCAGCTACTCCATTAAAGAGCCCAAGGTGCCAGGACCAGGACAGCAGGTGACAGAGGCCAGTGGACGTCAACTGGCCTAGTCGTACTTTTTCTTCCTTCAGCACTCTACCTGCGGCAGTTGCTCCGTCTCTGCTATTACGTAATCTGTAGATTCCTCTTTACTCCTTGGTAGCTGACCCCATTACTAGTTAAAATGCTTTACATGTTCCCTGTTCAAATTACTACAGTTTCTGTTCCCTGGCTGACCCACACGCTTCCACAGCCCCTTAACAGGCCCAGGTCCTCTTGGCCAGCTTACATGGACTTCATAGCCAGGAGTGAGGAGCTGACAGTTTCTGAGGGAACAGGTATTCTTTTTCAAGACAGAAGCCTCTTGGGAGTGGGGCGGGGCACCAGCCTTCAACAGAGGAGTGGCCACGTTTACAGGTGCCAGGCATACCTGGGATCCGAGATTTGAATGCACCCAGCCAAGTATCAGGTTCTGGTCCCTCTTCCTGACCGAGGTCTGGGCCTTGAGGTGGCACATCTGCCTGGGCTGAGTGAGAATCCAACCCTCTGGAGTTCAATAAATCTTAAGACTGTAAATACTGGCCTCTGGCTGTAGGTGGTCTCTTTAGAATACCAGCAAAGCCCTCAGGTTCTCACACTTAGTCTTTAATTGCTAAGTAATCACCCTCAGTCTATGTCTTTTTCCAAAGGATCGATTCCCAGCCGCAGCCACCACTTCCATTTTTAACAGAACCACTGGGTTCTATTGCCTGTCACCGCTAAGAACTATGACTCCCAATGCCAAAGTCTTATGAAAAGGGACTATTCATTCAAAAGTTATACAGGTTTAGAATGGTGGAATTCTGCCATTAAATCCTATGTCCTTTAGAAAATAAACGCCCCCACATGCACAGTCCTGCCCTCCATTGCCAAACCAGGAGAGAGGTACCGCCTCTCAGGAAAACAAAGTCTGTAGCTTAGCTGTGCAGATTCCCATCTGTACTCCGGCTTCTTCTAGTCATCCATATCCATGCTCAGCTAGGCGCCTGCTCTTAATCCAAAACCGCATCCTCACGGTGGGCCTGTGAAGGGCCTTCTGAATCCTTTCAAACCATGTGGTCAAGACAGCATAGCTGCTACGAGGTCAAGGCTTCTCCTTCCCAAGCTGCGTGGTCAAAAGAGCGAGCATGCGCCTTTCATGGCTCTCCTATTCTCCTTCCCACGTGGTCCAGAGCTCCAGCAGCGCTAAGAGCGAGATTTGGCTGTCCTTGCGCCTGGGTTTAAATCCTAGTGCAGATCTTCCTCCATAGCCCCATTTCCAACTCCTCCCATGCTGCGTTACACCTGCCAGTAGTCTCGTCTCTTCTGCCTTTCTCAGCTGCCATTGTTAGTCCAGGCAAGTGTGGTCCCCTTGATTTAGGAGGCTCCAAGCCTCTCTTGCAGATACAGCAAGCCCCTCCAGCTACATCTCGCTCATGTCCCTGGCTTCCAGCTACTTAACATTACTAAAACACTCGCCAAGTTCTTTAGATATGCAAAGTAACTCTCTACGACCCTGCTCTGCATCTCCTTCCCCCAGCCAGGTTGTGGAGGCCTTGGGAATTGTTTTTCTATACTGTGGGGGGCTTCTCCGGTTCAGGGAGACCCTAGCCCAAACACCCCAAGTTCTGGACCTCGTTCCACCCGTTACACATTGTCTTCTATGCAGTGCTGTCCCAGCAGCCCAGGCAACAGCTTCCACTGGTACAGACCGACCACCCCTAAGGGTGACAATTTTAACTGCACTGCTGCCGCTCGTATTTCAAGTACAACTGCAATGAGGCCATCAGTGCCAGCCTGCCTGGGGGAGACCAAACTCCACAACACCATGGCTTCTTTCTGAGGCCACCTCCTGCATGAACTGGAGATCAGGTTCCCTGGGAACCAGACCCAGCTGTGCCTGCAGTAAGTTTACTGGAGACCTGCGGGGAGGGGTTGGGAGCAGAGCAATGGTTAAACCACCCAAAACGCTTCACAGTAAGTTCTCAAAATGGAGCTGCAATGAATCGAATGCATTACTTCCGGTAATGTGTTGTGACGATGGGAAAAGTATTGAAGTGGAAACTTGTAAAATGATTTCACTCAGCTGTGAGTGGAGAAGAAAAGGGTAAGTAGAAAGTTGGAAAATACCAGATCTGGAAGTTACAGTCACATACGGATGGGGCATAGAGAGGGAAAGTGGGGGGACGTGAAACCATGAAGGGAAGGCGGGGGCCAGGCAGGGGTACGAGGGGGGTGCTCCCACAGATAAACCTTGCAGGAGGCAAGGACAAGAGCTCAGCTATTCGAGCAGAGGCAAGACCAAGGTGGCAACAAACTAAAGGCGCACAGCAATCTGGAAACTGCTGCAGTCACGGCGGAGGGGGGCCCTGAACCAGGGTGGTGCGGGCCAGAACCCAGCACACGGCAGGGCTGCTGTGACTGGGCAGAAGGGCTTTATGTTTGCTGGGTAGAAATAAAAATAATATAAATTGTTTATCCATACACTCTTGACTAGAACGAATATAATCAAAATGGACCTATTTTATCATTTAGTTATCTGTCCTTAAGGTTGCAAAGATTTCCATGAGATGAAGGGAATAAAGAAACATTTCATGTGAATTTCAACATCTACCTTCAGGGGCTTCAAATGCATAATTTGCAATGTCTGTAAAAATATTATTTTACTGGAAAACATCATATTTACCTCTAAGGGCTATCAAGTTAAAATAATCTGGATAAATGTATCCTAGGAACCGTATTTGATCTCTATAGGTACTTAGACAAAACACAGGTATATTCTAACATGTGCTTTAGTCACATGAATAATCCTGTCAGAGCACCAGGTCTGTTGACAACCTTGAAATCACCCTGAAAACTACTCCCCCAGCATTTACCAAAGATGTTCAGTGGCTTTACTGAACAATAAAATGACAAGGAAAATCCAAGTCAGATGAACCCCATTTTGAATCTACTTTAAAGGTGTCTGAGGGTAAAAAGCTAAACTACTAGTCACCATGACTCAATACAATACGATACAAAGGCTTAGAGAACAAAACGTTTATTTCTCTCAGGCTGAGGTGAGTGGCCTCAGCTGGTGGTGCAGTTGTTTCATGAAATCACTCTGGGACCTGGGTTCCTTCCAGCACGTTGTTCCACGATCCTCTAGGACACTGTTATCATTTGCAGGGTTGGAAAGGAGTCATTTCAAGTTCCAATGGGAGGGAAGGCAGGAGGTGGCCAGCTAGGAAGCAAGCTGGATGATTCTGGGCCTAGCCTGGAAATGACACGCACAACCCTCTGTCAGGGACCCACTCAGTCACACCTGTGCGAAGACTGAGCCATGTAGTCTGTGTGCCTCTCAGAAGTGAAGGACACTCTGGTGCGGCTGTCGTCTCGGCCACATAAGCCTTTGGAGCGATCCAAAATGCCCGTGGTCAGGCAGTGAGAAGTGGTCGCCACAGAAAGTCAGGACAATTGTTACTGCGGAGTGGGGGGCGTTATCAGTGAGAAGGAAATTCTGGGTGTTGGCAGTGTAAGTGGTGACATGCACATTCCTCTTTACAGGAGTCAGTTAGCTATGTTTTTAGTTTTTGCATCTTTGTTTTCACAGCAAAGGGTTTTTAAATAAAAGATCAGTCTTGCAAGAAGCTTATACAGTCCAATCCTTACTTGGATATGTGTCCCCAGGTACTTCATTTAGTCTAGCAATCAGGAAAGTAGAGTCCATAGTGACCTATTAATAACGTTTGGTTTCACTTTAGTGTTTGTAAAAGCAAACATTTGTAGTTTATTTCCAATGACTTCTGAGATCAAGTTTGGTATTTATGTGATATGAAACAGGCAGCACATGACAAGAGCCCAGGAATCATTAGGTCTTAGGTCCAGCATCCTTCATCAGTGACCCACTAGCAATCCAACTTTAATTCAAACACCTACAAAATAATGAAACTGGTGGGCTCAGCGGCAGACAGAGTCTAAGGTGGTCTCATGACCCGTGCCTCCTAGTACTCGCACTCATGTAAACTTCTTCCTGAGTGTAGGTGGGACTTGTTGACTCGCTCCTAAACAGGATGTAGCAAAGGTGAGAGGATGTTTGTGATGATGTTACGTAAGACTTTGCTGTCAGTTTTGTGAGGAACACACTCTTGCTGGCTTGGATGAAAAGCTGCCTATGACCAGGACCGCGTAGAAAGGAACTGAATTCTGTCAAGAACCCTGTGAGTTTGCCAGCAAGCGCCTCCCCCTTTGAGCCTCAGATGGGACCCCAGCTCTAGCTGCCACCCACTCTGTAACCCAGCAGAGGCCCAGTTAAGCTGGGCCCAGACTCCTGACCCAAAGAAACTGGGATAACTATTGTTTTAAGTCACCAAGTTTGCAGTAATGCTGTTATGTAACAACAGATAATACAGAATCCTTGTGAAAATCCACTATTTTTCCAAATCCAAAACACCTGACAAAAAAATAAAAGCTTATCTTTTTCCACTGTCTTCCCAATAAATTTAGGGTTTTAACAGGGTATTTTAATAACATGATGAGAGGTCATGAGGTGGGCTGACTGACAGAAATTTTTCTCAACAGATACTCACATTATAGCTATCAGAGGCATTTCATTAGGAGTTTTTAAGGGAAGTACATTTCCACCTATCAAGTGCACACTGCTTTTATTTTAGAAAGCAAGCACACAGAGTAAAGGAGAAAGCTCTTTGATGTTCAAATTTTAATTTTTCTTTACTATTCTCCCCATCAGCATCGTTTCCCCTAACACACTAAGTAGGTAGTACACACCCAAAAATTTTTACCAGTTCATTTATTAGTGACTTTTATAAGACAAGCAACAGGTGCCTGAATACAAATAGACTGAAATGTTAAGTACTGTACCTTAATTAAGAAACATTTATAACAGCGTTTGCACTGTTCATCAATACTCTCAATTATTTCATTTCAATATAATTAATTATATCTCACTCACTTATAACTTACTCTGGAGAAAAGAAACAACAAATTATTGGCCCAGACTTACAAATTTAAAATAAAAACTACTTTGCTAGTTTTAAAAAAAGGTGTCCCAAACATTGCAGTCACACTTACGAGCATGTCATATCATGAGCACAAACACACTTGACTCACCAATCTTTGCCCCTTAAGAGTTCACATGGTTCTATCTCAGTGTACCATCGACATACCCCTCTAGTCCGCCACACGCACTATGCAGATACAGCTGTCTTCAGCATCTGTGGGGGCTTGGTTCCAGGACCCCCAGGGCTACCAAAATCCACAGATGCCCAGGTTCCTTCCTTAAAATGGCATAGTATTTACATATAACCTACACTGGCATAAAGAGTACAGCGGGGTATGCCCATGTATCACTTCATTTGTGTGGGCTCAGCATAGTGCTGCATGTGTGGCAAATTCAAGTTTTGCTGCTTTCCAGAACTTTCTGGGATACTCAGTCGTCACTGAATGAGTGTAAAGTGAGAAAAGTAAAGTTTCTGGGAAGCTGGGCTGTTTATAGGAAGGAGCTTCCCCACACAACCTAAGTTCTACAGAATAATTTTGCTGCATTTCATTTTCAAACCTTAGTCTTAAGAATTATTAACATCAAAGTAACCAACGACAGAAAGATTCATAAAAATTACTCACTCTTTTCATTCTCTCTCCAATTCCTAGACTCCACTAAATCACCTGAGTGCATAGCAGACATAATCTTCTGAGCAACACTGGAGAGTGGTATCTTACAGAGATCAAAGCCTACAAACGCCTCATAGTTTTCCATTTTCATAAAATCCTAAATATAAGATAAACATAATACCTATATATTAATTTTGAGACTTCAAAATAAGACACAATTAAGTAATTTGGAATTTTTAATGCACTGAGACTTTCATAAAAATTACTGTATTAACAACCACAAGAAATAAATTTTCCCTATAACATATTGCATAGTAAGGAGAAAGCAATGGTTAAAGGCTCATTTGGGGTATTATGATAAATAAGTAACAAAGTAAAGAACATTTTCTAGTTAACCAATTTTGAAGCAAGCGATTTACTCAAATACTACCTGAGGTTTCAAACAGCTGTTATAATCTTCAAATATACAAATCTAATAACAAAAATTTTAACTGAGTTGCATAACGATGAGACACACAACCTGACATCCTTTCACTGACACTGCTCAGCGGTACTGGCCCTGGAGCTGAGCAGGTGAAGGGCTGGAGGAAAAGTACAAATCATCCAGTAGCTGTCAGACATCTAACATATTTGACACTAAACAGAATTGCTATTTCACTAGGCAAAAAATCAGGTGACATACTTTTTCCACATTACTGAAGAAAATTTTTAACTTCTCTATTTCAAGGTAGAATAGGAAAAAAGGAAACACGAGGAGCTAATAGCAAAATCTTAGATAAAATTTAGATTTTGTTGTTTTGAGAGAGAGAAACATCGATGTGCAAAAGAAACATCAATCAGTTGCCTGTTGCAGTGTGCCCCCAACCAGGAACATGACCTGCAACCCAGGAGTGTGCCCTGGACAGGAATCGATCCAGCTACCTTTCAGTTCACAGGCAGGGGCTCAAACCACTGAGCCACACGAGTTTGGGCTAGACAAAATTTCTGTTGCAAAATTTTAAGACTTCATAAAATTTTAAACAATGTACAAATACTAATTCGCAAAAACATTTTTGCTCAATGGATTAAAAAAATGATCAGGGCTCATCTGTCACCGACACATGCCCATTCTGATAGTCATAGTTGAAAAATTCCATAAAGATCACCTATAATAGTTTTTAGATACGAAAGACAGGTAATATATTCTTGGAGCAAGAATATTCTTGAAGATAATACCTGTATCTTTTCTCTATAAAGCTTCCATGGTATATAACATAGGTCAAGGATAAAATGGGCATTAAAGAAGCATTTCATTTGGTAACTGATAAATAAGTTCCTGTAAGTTATTTTATACCAACTCTTAAAAATGATTTCTAACTGTCCAAATACTACACTTGTATCCCAACTAATACAGTCCAACATTTACGTATTTTCACACCAAAGAAACTGATTAAAATAGCACTATGCATCCCCTGAACAACCACTTCTATGGAATTTTGAAATTTAATTTGAAAGTCATTCATGTGTAAGTCACACTGAAATCAAATAACTGCTGAAATGTCTTACAAAAATTTTGAGACCTCAGGACCCAGCCTGTAAAATGAACAATGACACACAGAGACTTGACATTCGTTGTCGTCTAGGCAAGAACATTAAGAGTCGCAAAGTCTACAACGGAAAATTGCAAGAATACAGTTAAAGTGGCCGAATTTTATTTTACAGTCAGAGACTTAGCTATTCCATATATTAAAGTCTACAGCTTTAACAATGCTGACTCAAAGTTCTACATTATTTTAAAATATTTAACAGCACAAAATTTCTATTTCTAAAAAAAAAAATTAGTAGAGATACAAGTCTATTTAAAAATATTTGCATTATATAATACAGTAGATCCCCTCCCCCCTTTTATCCATGGGGAATCCATTCCAAGGCCCTAGTGGATGGCCAAGGCCAGAGAGAACCCTACACATGCACCTTCACGTGAAGCACTTCAGGGCTTTTCTCCAGTGTGTCTAAATTGCCAGCATCACTGCTCTTGCACTTTGGGGCCATTTAAATAAAGTAAGGGTGACCTGGACACAAGCACTGAGCCACTGCAACAGTTGATCCGATACCAAAGACAGCTACTAAGTGACTGGCAGGCAGGTAGCACACAGTGTGAAGACGCTGGATAAAGGATGATTCACGTCCCAGACTGGTTGGAGCAGGTCAGTGTGAGCTTTCATCACACTACCTAGAATGACGCACGATTTAAAACTTTTTATGCACGATTTAAAACTTTTTAAGTTGTTTATGTCTGGAATTTTCCATTTAATCTTTTCGGACCATGGCTGACTGCAGGCAAATGAAATAGCAGAAAGCGAAACTGCAAATAAGGGGGCTGTTACTGTAATACTTTTCCCCTATAAGTAAAAAGTTACCAGGAGTAAGTGCCACCAAGCAAATGTTCAAGTCATATAAAGCACTGTTATTCTGAACATCGATGTCATATAAAGAAAACAAATTGATATAAATCTTGAACTCATTAAATTAAATATTCCATTGACCTCAAATTTAAAACTTTGGGTTTATTAGCTATATTCTCCTTCTAATATGTAAAACATTAAAACATACGTAGTAAAGACTGTTTTTAGTAATTTTCAATCTTTGAGACCAATGGCCTTAATCTTTGACTGGTTTTCTAAATTCTCCACGATATTTTTCAGATAATCTTCATCTTTTAAAAAATATACATATAATTCTCTTTCCATCTGATGCAGTTTATTAGATGCCAAAAATTTTCTTTTTGTCTTCACATCAGCAAGAATATCAGTAAGAAGATGATTTAGCTTATTCAGCTGAGACTCAACTTGATGAAACTGCTGTGTTAACTCCTAAAAGGAAAATAAAAATGCTTTTAATGCAAGACCTCTATTTGCAATACCAATTATAAATGTTAAATGTAATTTACATGAGAAGAATATAAATGATATATTCCCACATTCACGGGATTTTATAAAAAGATCATCTATTGGATCAACACAAAAATCATTAACATGAGTTTTAAAAAACTAATTAATCACAGCCACCACTTCACACCCATTAGGATGGGTACCACATATTTTTTTAAAAAAGGGAAATAAAAGTGTATGCAAGCACATGGAGAAACTGGAACCCTTGTGCATTGCTGGTGGGAATGTAAAAAGGTGCAGCTGCTGTGGAAAAGTTGGATAGTTTCTCAAAAAGTTAAACACAGAATTACCATATGATCCAGCAATTCCACTCCTAGGTATGTACCCAAAAGAAATGAAAACAGGGACTCAGATACTTGTACACCAATGTTCATAGCAGCATTATTCCCAATAGCCAATAGATGGAAACAACAGAAGTATCTTTCAACAGATGACCAGATTAACAAAATGTAGTATATACATACAACGCAATCATTATTCAGCCATAAATGGAATTAAATTCTGACATATGCTACAATATGGATGAAACTTAAGGAAATTATGCTGAGATAAGCTAAAGAGAAAAGAATAAGTATTGTATAACTTCACTTAATGAAGAATCTAGAGTAAACAAATCCAGAGACAGAAAAGTGGAATACAGGTTACCAGGGGCTGGGAAGGAGGAGAGGGGATTGAAGGAGATGGAAAAGTTCTGGAAATGTATACATAGTGGTCACGGCCACACAACACTGTGAATGTACTTAACACCACTGAATTGTACATTTAAAAATGGTTAAAATTGTAAATTTTTACATTTTGTATATTTTACCACAAATAATAAAGTAAAATTTTTTTGCTTATCAGAGTTTTAAAAATCATTTTAAGAAAACAACTAGCCACAGCTTTCTTGTTTCAAGAAAAGTTAGGCTAGTTATTCAGATCAATCCTCCCACAGGAAAAAAATGTAAAAAGCAAAAGTATTTTAAAAATCAAGCAAAAGCTTTCTAAAAACTACAAAGATAATACAACATTAAAAGGAACTGGAGGTCCATAAAACAACCCAGACTGGTAAAGGAGCCCAGGAGCAGCTGTGCTCCAGGGCAACTGCTGATCTTAGAAAATTGGAACCCATGATTTTTGAGACAAGATGAGTGGAAGAAAAATCAAAGACCAAGGTCCATGGAAGGTGGGAGGTCAAACAGAAGCCACTGTTCATAATATGCTAAGGACTCGAAGGCACCAATAAATCTTAAGATCAGTATGACCCGGAGTGGAAGAGTCCATGGTTAGAATTATGGCCCAGAGAGGAATCACCTAGGTCCTCCAAAGACTCAGACTTTTAATCCAGTTTAAGGTTCACAGCTGGTAGTACCCATACTATCCAAAACAGACATGAAGGCAAAAAATCATTTAAGGGTCATTTATTCTTCATCCAAAAAAAAAAAAAAGTGATTTTATCAATTTAGTAATTCGGACGGCCAAATAACTAAAATCAGAACTCTACTTCATGTCATACGCAAAAATAAACTCCTGGTGGATTAAAGAATTAAAACTGAACAAAGCAACCTTCAGATAAAGTAAAAGGGACTATCACTATGAAGTTAAAGGCAAACTTTAACAAGACATACAAAACAAGATATAAAAGAGAGCAAACCATAGAGTGATAAGTGACATCAAAATTAAAATCCTAAAAAAAGCCAAAAACAAAAACACTATAAAAAGACAAAAGACAAGCCACAAATAGGGAGTGTGTACACACACACACACAAATAACAAAGGGCTGACATTTAAAATATATTAGTATTGCCTATAAGTGATTTTTTCTTTTTAAGAACTTGAAACAGGTAAAAGAGATGAACAAGCAGTTTTCAGAAAAAGATGAATGGTCCGCAAACAACTGAAAGGAAGCATGACCTCCCTAATCAGGGAGATGCACATTACAACACCAGGGGGACGCTACTTTTGTATCCACAGATCGAGAGAAGTATTGAATCAGATAACCTATGGGACTAAAAGGATATAGATAAACAGCATCTCTCAGACACTGTTAGTACAACATGGCACAACCGCTCTGGAAAACAATTTGATAAATGCTGTGAAACTGAACCTGTGATCCAGCAATCCCACTTCTCGGCGAGTGTAAGAATGAGCATGTGTGTGCATGCACATGGCTGTGCAACCATGAGACGGGCAACAGGGCTATCTACAGCGGTGTGATCTACAGCAGCAAGAATGGAAACAACGTAAATGTCAACAGAACAGATAACTGAATCATGGGGCTTCATACGATGGAATGCTAAATATATACAAGAGAAAACCATATATAAGCTATAGCTTTGCATATATCTACGTGGATGAATCTCAAAATCATTAAAAAACAACCGAGTTACTGAAATAACAACACATACAAACTAATAACATGTATATGAAGTTCAAAAACATATAAAACTGAACAATATGTATGTCTAATAAAACTACAAACAAAAGCAAGCAAATGATAAAATTAAGCATAGCAGTTCCTCCTTGAAGGGAGGGGAATGCTATTAGGAGAAGTATGCTATCACTAAGTGTACACAGTATTTTAACACCATAACGCCAATCTTCATTGGCTAAGATAGGTGAAAAAAATACAGGGGTGGTTTTATTATTTTAAAAAATTCTTAGCATTAGCATTACGTTTCCTTGTATGCCTGAAATACTTAGAAATTTTAAAAACTTTGTGTACGCTATCAAAACTATCTGAAAAATGTATTTATATGTGAACAAAAATGATTACTATGGCAAGCACCCACCTGATCACTAAGCAAAAGCTGGTTTCCTCCTTGATACAAAACATCACAAAGCAAGTCCACGTCATTATTCAGTTTGGACAGAAATAAAGAATGTTCTTGAGCAGATATTGCCAACTGATCTTGTACTGAAGAAACATCTTGTTTTAATTTCTCAGCCACTTCCTCCAGGTTTCCATGGGTTATAAACAACTCTTTTTTCTTACTCTGTCCTTCTAAAAGTTGATAAAGCCTAAAATGTACAAATAAAAATTAGAGCAAAGAAATCCTCGAGTCAGCACAGTTTTCAAAATTATAATCCACTGTATTGGGGCATCTTTGTGGATGGCTAACAACTTAAAAATATTAATCTGTGTTAAGCCAAGCAACTAAAAACACTGTAACAAAAATACTATCACTAGAGAAATATATATTCAAATTATTTTATCTGAATCACTAGTTTTCCTATATAAAAAAAAAATAAAGTTCTTCTTTAATTGCCATTAACCTACTTCAAACGAAGTATATTTCATAGATGCCTCCTGAGAAAACACTTCTTTCACAGAATACAACTAAGTTCTGGCTGTTATATGAGATCTAGGTCACGTCAACCTGAGACTTAATTTTCACAGAAATATCTACCTATGTTAAAGTGCTGTGGTGGATTTAAAAGAGATAATTTGAAAATACAAAAAATGTTCAGTGTTTAAAAAATCAACAATAAAGAGCTACAAAAATACGAATAGTAAACTTCCTCCTCCAGTCTTGTCTATATTTGGTTGACAAATTAAATTCTTGATGAGCCATGAGGCCACTTCAATATTTCAAACATTAATGGCAGCTCCTACTGGGCAAACAGAAAATTGAGAGGCAGCACCTTCTATACATATCTGACCAAAAGGGTCTGTTTTTTTTCTTATAATTAAAAATACACGTATATATTTACATACATATATTTTTATATATATTCAATATATATTTAAAATTATTTTAATGCCCTGGCTGGTTCTATTGCTAGTCAGGGCACAAGCCTGGGTTGCAACCCAGGTCCCCAGTACCGGGTGCACGAGAGGCAACCACACACCGATGTTTCTCCCTCCCTTCCCCTCTAAAATTACATAAATAAAATCTTTTAAAAAAATTATTTTAACAAGTTGCAACACAGTCGATAAAACTGGTTCAAGCCCAACGTTGCCAATTTTGTTCTTGTAGGCTGAAACCACACAATTCCAGTGGACGCCATTCACTTAAATCACAGCAATGCCACCCTCTGAAACTGTGCGATGAGGTAGCCCCATCTGTCTCTCATTTCATTAAAAACAACAGGAAAGGATCCGATGGTTTTCCTCTTGTCCTAGAGAAAAATCAGAGTAGGATCCAGATTTCTGAGGCCTTTGACTATTTTAGCCCTCCAATTTCAGTATCTCCATACCATCAAATTGCTTACACATCCAGAAAAGATGGGGAGCTGGCATTCATTCTCACTGATTCACCTGACTAGACATAGAACTGAAGTATTCCCTCTAAGGCCACCTTCTCCAAAGGCAATACCTACTGTACACTAAGTGGTATTCAAACTTCCTGCTGTAGTTAAACTCCTGCCCTAAATTTAAAGTAAGACATGTAAATAATGGTGTTAAAGGGGAGTAAGACCTAATATATACTCATGCCTGCAATCCAGTCCTTTCAGCTCTACAGAAGCTACTTCCACATTTAACATAAATGGTAAAACGAGCAAAAATGTAAAAAAAAAAGGAAAAAAAAGCATGTAATAGTGGGAGAATAAAAAGGCCAAAAATGGAGCACAAAGAATTTTTTAACCTTCCCCAATTTCAGTTTGAAGTCTCTCTGGTATTCTACAAAACGAAAAATATTTACTCACTACAGAAACAATGAATGAGGCATACCTGTGAATAGAATAATCCCTGGTATCAATGATATTCCTTGGATTTATCTGCTGAGATACTGAGGGGTCGGCTAGCACTTTTAATTGCTGGTGGAGTATCGCATTACTTTGATTAAGTTCTTGAACCAAATTTTCAAGTTGACGATGAATGTCCCGATGCTTTCTCAACTCAATTTCGTATGATAACTGCAGAAGTTCAAACGATGCCTTTTGCTTTATCAACTGGTTCAAAACTAACTCTTGTTTTGCTGTATAATAGTCTTGCTTGGCAATCTGCAGGTCAAAATCTCCCTTTACAACTGGCATATTCAATAACTGGGCATTCTCTTTTACCACGGCAGGCAAGCTTTTTTCTTTTACATGAGTAATTTGTTCTTCAAGCTTCAGAATCTGACTGTTCAAACTAGAAATTTTAGCATCCAAATTATCTTTTCCAAAAGCCTATACAAAGAAAGCAATTACATTTCATACTGTATGTATAAAGTTCAAAGTTTTAAAATTATTTTCACTTTCCATTTTAGGTTAGCAGATAACATGCTCAATAATAAAAAAATAATTTCCTATTAGCAAAAGCCAAAATCACAGGAAAAGTGTGGGTCAAATTAAGGGTAAAGCCAACATGAATTGTTAAATTTTAACACTATTCCTGCCACACACATACAGTAATGGTTACCAATACAGAAATCTTGTCATATTTGTCTTAATCAATAAAAATTATTAACACACTACTCAATGACTGCAACTGTATGCTATTTAAATTTTTTTCAAAATTAAAATAATCTCAGTAGCTGTTCTGCCAATTTTGTCACCTTCTTTTAGCAATTCTACAGAATGACAGGACTTTATACATTATCCCAAAGTTTGTCAGTCTTAAGTAATTAATTTGGTGCTGGTACTTAGTTTCAGAAAGTTATATTTTTACTCAACTGTCTAGTGGCCAAATGATCTAGAAATGCAAGCTTTTCCAAGACAACAAATGGATATCTGCAATACCGCTACACATTCTCAAATAAGAATCAGGGTTTCAGTCCAATGAACAGGAAAGATCTCTAACTTCATTAGCACCATACTCTGGTCAGAGCACACAAGGCAGATGACACACAACACAGCCATAAGGCTCATTACTCATACAACACAATAAAAGAACTTTTAGTGTGTCTGTATTTGAAGCAACGCAAATCTGAAATTTAGGGTACAATACTACTATTGGTTAAAAATAGTTAAATAATGTGGTTGGGGTTCTAATTACTATTTCTGTCCTCCACTGATATGAGGATCTATTCGTATGAAACACTGACACATGTCACAACTAAGCACTGAACAAAGAAAGCATAAAGACATCATATCACCCACTCTAAAACACTTTAATACCAACATTATATCCCCACAGTACTAACAACAGTGAAATATGAATCCAGCCTAATTTCTCATACCTACCTTGCTGGTGAAGTCATGAAGATTCTCCTCTGCCCATTTTATTCTTGACTTCAGGCTCAAATTACTTGCTTTCAAGTGAATTAACTGATGTTGAGCACAAATGTAAGCTAGCTGCAGCCTAGTCATCTCTAGCCGTCTCTCCTCAAGGATTTCTTGATTATCACAACTGGATGGTGCCTGTATATCCAAAAGTTGGAAATTTTCTTCATTTGAACTTTCAACCACTTCATGTATACCCTGAAAGAACTGGTTTTTGGTATATAAGGTTAATGCTGCTGTGCACTGCTCTTCTTGGCTGAGGTATTTTTCCAAGGAAAACTGATATAAAAACACCAGTGGATTTGTTCCTTCACCCAAATTCGAAGGTCTGAAGAACATCATCAATTTTGCCACTCCATCTGTCACAGCCTGAAGTTCGTTCTTAATCTTCGTGCGCGCGGCATTTAGAATTCCTTGACTCTGCTTCAGCTTTTTGGTGACTGCTTCTTCCTTGGCGTGTAACCTCAGAGATTTGTGCCTGGTTACTGAAGCCATCAACTGGTATTTGTTCCGTCGTTGAATTTTTAGGTTCTTCAATTTCTGCAGAGTTTGAACCTCATCCTCTAATTTCTCCAGCTCCTTGTCATCCAGGGCGGGTGTCTTCAAATTAGAAGTTTTACAGGTTTTAAGAGCTTCATCCAGTGCCGCTCCTTCCAGGATGGGCCTGCCTGATTTCTGAAGGGTGCTGAAAGCTTCCAATTCTTCTCCAGACAATACGTTCTGTTCGTTCACATTCCCGCAAAACCACTTCAGAAACGACCCATCGTCACCGGCCTCAAACAACCAGTCAAAATCTTCCCCATTAAGAAAATCAGCTTTGGGGTAACCAATTTTTTTTAATGTTTCCACAAATTCTTTCCCACAACTCATGGTTTAACTAACTATCCTGAATTTCCGTCACTGACACGGGCTTACGTATTCATCGGCATTCGGAAAATATGCCTAAATACAAACATGGCTAATTTTATGTTAAGTCCACAGAGAAGAGAAAACCTCTCTTTAGAATCTGCAACGATCTCTCCTAGGCGAGATAAAAAGAAGTATTAGGACACAAACGCGGTGACGGGATCTTTAAAAGGACAACGCAGGAAAACACCCGCTGGTAGCTGGTGCCACGGAACCCAGGGGCAGCTGGAAGGCTGGTCGCCGACAGGTTTGACGAAGAGAAAGAGAAACAGAGTGACCAATAATGAAAACCTCATTCACGAGAGAATCTTGTCTCCCCTGAAACAACGTGACTTAAAACACTGGACGACAGCAGCCCCGTTTTCACCTCTAAGCAAAGCAGCCCCAGCGCCTCGCAGCGAGCCGCCGCGCCCCGCTGCCGCCGCCCTGCGCGCCCCGAGTGGGAACACGGACGCGGGCGTGGCCGGGTCGCCGAGGACGCCCACGAACACCTCCCCTCGGCGACCGAACCCGCGCCGAAGGTCCGAACGGCCCTCACCCTGGCAGGTGCCCGAGACCGAGCCGTAAGGAAAACGTTGCCCCAAGTAACCCACGGCGACCCACGCAGCTCCCGGGCGGGGACGCGTCGCGCGGATTAAGGAGAAGCCTCTGGGTTCGTGTCGCCCGCTCGCGGCTTGTACGCATGCTCACAAAGCACGTCCACAGACCCCCGCGGGCTCCGCGCTCAAGACAGAAACCGCGTCAGGAGACGGACCGGCTTTGCCCGGCTCGGCGCGTCCGCCCGCCTCCCCGCCCCGCCCGAGCCCCTCGAGCCCCACGAGCCCCGCGCGCCCGCCGGCCCCGCCCCTGGTCCCAGTTTCCCGACCCGCGGGCTCCGACGGCGCCGTGCGGGCGGTCCTCGCGCTGCTGAAGGGGGTTCCCAGGGGCGCCCGGGTAGAGCAGGCGGCAGCGGGGCGTTGGCGCCGCTCCCACAACCCCGCGCCGCCCAGAAATACGAGGCCTGCAGCACTCACCCCAGGACGGTCCGCTGCTCCTCCCGCGCGCTGAGGAGCCGCTCCCGCCGCTGCCGCCGCGCTCAGCTCTGCGCGCCTCGCACAGCCTCACGGGAGCGCACCACCGCGCGTGCGCAGAGAACCCTGTCAGGGCTGCGGGGCGACGGCCTGCTCAGGCGCCCAATCGGCAGAAGCAGGGTCGCAGAAAGTGGGCGTCGACTTGCAGGGCGAGAACTGATTGGCTTCCTGCGTCGTGGGCGGAGCCGAGGCGCGCGTGCGGCCGGAGACGAAGTCTGAGGGAAGTTGGACTCCGCGCTGCCGGCCAGGCCTGGACGCCGCGCAGCGGGTCCACCGGCGCCCTTCCTGAACGACAGGCTCCTCCGCTCACTCCGCGCCCTGCACTTTGGCAGCCGACGCCCGCCCGCTAATGACAGGCTTCCAGGGGACAGCCCCGCTGTCGGGCGCGCGGACGGGCCAGCCCTTCGGCTCGCCACGTGACCGGGCCGCCCGGGCCCGGCGCCTGCGCCCTGCCTGAGCTGTGGCGGCGGGCGCTCCCTGGCAGAGGTCGGGAGCGAGCGGGTCGTGGGTGTAAGCGGCGGCGCCCAACCTGCCGCCCGCGGGCCGCCTGCGTCCGGGCATGGCTATGAATGCCGCCCCACGCAAAGTTGTAAATTTATTTAAACCATTATGAGAGGCTTTTGTGATGACGTGTCTCGGTGCATTTCATGTGTGGCCCCGAGATGCCAAAGGGCTGGACAGCCCTGGGAAGCCACGGGAGGACTGCCTGTTGGTCTCCTGTTTTATTACTTGCTTTACAGTCTCTTAACGATGAACATTATTTCGCAAAAGCAGTTTGCGGGTCAGCCCTCCCCGACCACTCAGCCGAAGCCCATGTCCTCCACAATCCCATTTTCAAAACAGAACTTTCCAAGGCGTTGTAAGCTCCATATGGGACACTTGTTTCCAGAGGATGCCAGAAGCAGGCTTGTTTAGGCAATGAGGGAAAGAGCGTTGAAACGGGTTTCAAAGTTCCATGGAAACCTGGTGGATGGATGCCTCCCGCTCCCGCTCCCCTCCGCCGCCCCCCGCCAAATCCCCATCCAATGCACCCAGACCTTGGGGATCCTCATTCGAATTGGACGGAACTCGTTTACATCTCTGCCAGACCAAAGTCGTTTGGGTTTTTGTTTTTTTTTTTACATCCCAATCTTTCACAAATCAACGTCTAATGATTCAAGGTTTCCTTCTACACTCCCAGCATCAAATGGCTAAGGTGGCTTTTTAGACAATGTCCTTGTCTAGTGCGAACTGGAAGAGCAGAAGTCTTTCTGCATAATTTTTCTTAATATGTTTAAGGAGAGGGGGGAAAACGGCTGTTCTAAGGCAGATATCACAAATAAGTCTTGAGTTGAAGATATTTTGTTAATTCTTCATTTGTTTTACCTTTTATCCTTCTAAAAGACAGTAAAGCCTGAAATGATCTGAAAAACGGACATCGGTGGTGGAGGAGGGGGAGTCACCGGGTGGTGCCCTGCTTGAAATAGGGGAGGAACTGGGTCCTGCAGGTGAGCTTGAGGCTAGGTTAGAGCCTCTGGGCCCCGAGGACAGGGAAGGGGGCCCCGAGGACAGGGAAGGGGGCCGGGGTTGGGGGCAGGAGCTAGGAGCTCAGTTGGCTTGTAGGGAGGAAGTGAAGGCTGTGCGGGCAGTGCCTTCAAGAAATTTTGCTGAGCTAGGCAAAGGTCGAAGGAAAGCGAGAATGAGCAGAAAGACGTGAGATGAGGGGGTGGGAATGAGCTGGGGGGAGGGTTTGGGTTTTGTTTTAAGATGAGAGGAACTTGGCGATATTTACAGACTGCGAGGAGGAACTTAGAGGAGACAAGATGCCAGGAAGAAAAAGGACTACTTCATAGATCCCTGGGGGACAGGAGGGGAGCCCCCAAGAACATGAGGTGGTTCTATAAGCCCTCTTTTCCTTGTGACTCCTGAGTCATTTTCTGCGCCCACAAATTCTCCATGTGATTTTGAGTTACTGACCATAGTTAATTGTTTGAACGATGTTAGTGGGGAAAAAAAAACCATAAAAATATAAAGTAAAAATCAATGGTATTAGCCGCCCCTCCCCCAGCACAAATAACAAACACAATAAGGTCAACTACACAGACTTGAAAAGTTTTCTTTGCAAGCTTATTAGGGCATTTCTGTGCTGGAGGTTGCATCTGGAATTTAGGAAAGCACATACCTTACACTTACCTCCAGGACAAGCTCTCTTTCCTCCAATCAAAATCACTTGTGATTTGCAGGGTGGGAGTGTGAGGGTGTAGGGGAGGCGCCCAGACCTGAACAGAGCTGTAGGGTCAAACGTTTCTGTTTGCTTTTTCTCCTTCCTGTAGGAATCTTTTTTTTTTTTTCCTACTGGTATTAAAAATACTTTAGGTTTGGGACACCATCTTTTCAGAGGTGTTTAAGCTATAGCCTGATGTTGAAGATCATTTGCTTTTAGATTTCATGTTCAGTGATGATGGTGGGGCTCTGTTCTTCAAGCAATGGGGACTGGGGGCCATGTCTGAGTAGAGGAGTGACATCTGAGTACCAAAAGTGACGAAAGGTGACAAGAGACAGGTGCAGGGAGGCTCCAGTGCACTGAGGAGAGGAGGGAGCTGCCTCAGCGGACCTGGGGCAGAGGGGCACAGAGAACAGCCCTGAGGGCAGAACCCCAGGCCTGCTGGCTGGGGGGCACATGACTCGAAGTGGCACTTCTTCCTGTTCATCCTTCCCTTTCGAAAGAAAGCAGACGTGCTTAAGCTGCAGGGTTGGAGGAGGGTAGGAGAGGAGTTAATCTTCCATCATTTTGACATTCAGGTGACAAAGGTGAAACCTCAGTCCTCAAACTCAAGAGCTCACCAAGATGACCTGGCAGGCACAGGGCAGCTGCTGGGGTAGTGGGAGCAGGTCGGCTGTAGGAGGAAGGGGGCAGCAGAGGGGACCGGGAGGGGGTCATGTGGTCTCATAAAGGGCCTTGGGACAGGTTGAGGAGGCAGAAGGCAATGAGGCAGGAGGAGTTGAAAGCCACCGAGAGCCACATAGGCAAGTGGTATCATCCCATTTACCTTCTGGGGAGATCCCATGGGGCTAGTGCGCCCTGGGGGCCTAGCCTGGCTCAGGACTGGGAATGAAGGAAGCCCAGCACCCAACTTGGGCAGCCATAAGCCTGGCAAAAATGTGACAAGAGGCCTGGGAGGCTCAGGGTCCGACTCCCAGAGGAGGGTTGCTGGTGGCAGAGGGTTAGGGAAGTGGAGGAGGAGTGAGCTTCGCGGAAGGTATAGGGGTAGATGGGCAGGCAGCAGGCATCCGACTTATTCCTGGAGGTGACGGGGCAACAAGGATATCAAGGTCATTCCGGCCACCAAGAAGAAAGAGTCAGGTGTCCCTCCTGGGGATACTTGCTGGAACCCAGGCCTGAGACATGGCGATGGAATTTGTGCTGACTTTGGTAACGTGCCCAGCACAGCTCCGAGAGCCCCTTGCCCTCAGTAAAATGTGGTGTTGATTTTAAGTCACTAGCTTTGGGATTCAAGTGTCCCCCTTTACCTTGGGACCCAGCTGCATTACCAGAAGGAAGTCCCTTGTTTTCTGAGTGCCCCCAGGGGGACCCACACAAGCTCACGAGGCCAGAGTACTGTTGCTGTGGGAGGGGGAGGAATTTGGATCCCCCCCAAAGACACCCCCAAATCACCTGTGACTCTCCGTCACTCCAGACGGGCATTTCTTCCACCATTGTCCTCTGCGGGGGCCGCACAGTTTCACAGCCCCTCCCCACACTGCAGGACATTCTGGGGACACTCAGGACAGGTCCAAGGAGGGTTTCTCAGGCGCATTCAGAGGGCCAGTAGCGGCTGTGCAGAATGGCCCACGGAGACAGGCCAAGGATACCTGGGCGCCACGGAGCCCCTTCAGGGCTGAGCTGTCCTCAGCAGGCAGCGCCCAGCTGCAGGGCCGGCGATGCTGAAATGTGAAGCTGAACGTCGGCAGCTGGAGCCCCTGGGTGTCGAGCAGGTTGGCGGGCGGGGGTGTTCCACCTTGACCTCTGCCTTCATTCAAGTCCGGCTGTGACTGTCC
The DNA here is from genome assembly GCA_004026545.1 of Mormoops blainvillei. Taxonomy (NCBI): domain Eukaryota; kingdom Metazoa; phylum Chordata; class Mammalia; order Chiroptera; family Mormoopidae; genus Mormoops; species Mormoops blainvillei. Next base: position 11,240 of record PVJD01001098.1, on the reverse strand, counting down.
AGGGGGGCAGCTGTGACAGTGGGGTCTCAGTGGCGCCAGCCAGGTGTGAGAGGACCACGGACCATCAGGTGCCCAGAGAGCACAGGCCACGGGCAGAGTGGTGAGGGGAGAGAGTCGAGCACAGTGAGGGAAAGAACCGGAAGCCAGAAGGGAGAGGTATAAAAATCTGTATTTATATTACAAAGACAGAATGGTACAGCACAGCCCCTCCCGGCGAGCAGGTGGACGAGTGACCTGTCTCTCCAGCGAGGATCTTGTCATGTGCCCACCTGGCCAGCATCAGGCCTTCTGGGCAGCCCCGGACTCTGGCACGGAACCTGCCCCAGCGCCCTGGATGTGGCCCGGGGTCAGAGTCCTGTGTGTGCAGCAGTGGGGAGGGGGCCCCAGGATGGCTGGCCCAGGGAGAAGCAGGGGGAGGGGAGTGGGGGGAGCCCGCCTGGCCCAGCAGATGGGGACTGTGTAGGGCAGGCGGGATGGGCCCTCGGGGCCACAGCTGGGTGCAGGGCGCCATCTGCCCCAGAAAGCAGGCTAGGGCGCCGAGCCCCTGAGAGCCAACAGAGGTGGGCTCGAGGCTCCGAGGAGGGACGGCCTTCCTGCAGCCGCTCCAGCCAGCTGGGCCTACACCAGGGTGGAGGCCAGGAGTATGGGGGCCACCACCCAATGAGGGTGGGAGCCGCCTGAGCCTGGGGTTCCAGGGTCTCAGCCACCGAGTGCCATAGCGGCCCACGGGGGAATGGGGGGGGCACATGGAGAGAGAGGGTGCAGCGCCCCCAGTGGCTCTGTTCTGGCCCCACTTGCTTCCTGTAGACCCAATGATGCGGAGGTGTGCACTTAGCAATCCAACACGGCCTCAACAGGGCCCTCTCTGGGTCCCCTTGGCTGCCAGTGGCAGCCAACCTGTGCGAATGGCAGGGAGCTGGACGGAGAGGGAAGGGTGGGCAACTCCTAACACCTGACCCTGGCCTCACAGACCGCTCCCCATGTCTGCGGCACAGGGAGGAGCCACTGGGGCGGCAGCACCCCCGAGTGGCCAGTGAGGCCAACTCCTGGCCCACTTGGGAACCATGGCTGGAAAAGCCGTGGGCAGAGCTGCCAGGACGGTGGGCCGAGGGCCACAGCTGTTCACGGGGTAGGGTGCTGAGGCCGGGGGTGGGGAGCTGAGCTGCCCCAGGTTTTAGGCGTGGGCTGGCAAGCTGGTGCTTTAAGAATTCAGAACACAGACCATCCCGGGGCCTGACCAGTATGTCCTGAAGCCGGCCCTTGACTGCAGGTGTGCTCCCCCTGCTCAGAGGACGTGGGGCACTGAAAGGAATGCCGCGTGATGGACACGCTTGGGCAGGTGGAAGAAGCCCGCCAGGGCAGTGGGAAGGAGGTGCCAACAGAACAGTTCTCCTTACAACCCCAGCCTGGACCCCTCAGGTCCTCTTTGCGCCCGTCCTCCTGAGCCCGTGGGGCAGGTTCTGTGCCAGAGCTGTCTCCAGGGGCCCTTCTGCCCCAGTTAGCCCCACGACTGATGATAAACACAATCTGAAATCTGTTACAATGCACCAGAGAGGGGGCAGACACTGCTGTGGGTCAGCGCACCGTCCACCACCTGCATACTGCTAGGTGGTCCTTGGGGACAAGACCTCAGAACGAAAGACCAGGAGAAGCCTCGTGCTCAGGCCTGACCACCCAGGATGAACGCTGTCTTCATTGACTGCCAATGAATGAAGTGGGGAACCCTCGCCCCAGGCAGGGGGGCAGGGAGGGTTCAGGCTGAATACAGGTTAGCAGGCCTCCCCACCCTGACCTGGACACCAGGCTGCACAGCGGGTCCCAGCCAGCCATGGGGGACAGGTGACGTTGAGGGGCCAGTCATGACTCCTCCTGCCAGATGACAGACAGCAGCCCCATGACCTGGCCCTGGGAGTGAGCAGTCTCACTCCCAGTTAAGCGTGGCTGCTGGGCTCAGGAAGGGGGCCAGGAGGACACCAGCTGAGCAGGCTGGGGGCCTCCGGAGCCACAAGGGAGATGCTGGTGGCGGTGGCGGAGGTGGAGGTGGGGCCGGACACAGGACGCAAGGCACACTCGGATGATGGTGACAGACAGGCAAGTCCCTGAGACGCTGGGTCACTCCCACCCCTCAGCAAACTAGGACGCAAGGACGACTAGGAAAATAGAGTACAAAAATCTCGCAGGGAAAGAGAGGCGGCGCACGCCGACAAGGCTGCCCGGAAGCCGCCTCCTCTTTTTAAAGACGCGGTTTTTGTCCTTCGGGAAAGCCTCCCTTCCGGGAGCCCTGCTCTGGGCCACGCAACCGTTTGTTTGTTTCTTTGCTTTTTGCTCTTTTAAAAAACGGGAGACCAGAGAAGCCTCCTGAGGACCCAGTGGTTTCGGTTTGCGGGCCCCCAGCACACACTCGGCCCCCGCTGGGAGAAGCACCCTTCCCAGGCAGAAGGGCAGGTGAGTGGGGGCGGGAGGGGGGCCAGGCACGGCCCGGGGCCAGCGTCTGCTCGGGTGGCCCCTGAAGGCAAACCAGCCCAGGACCCCTCTGGGTCTGGGAACCACACGTGACGGCGTGTGTGTGCGTGTGTGTGTGTGTGTGTGTGTGTGTGCATGCGCGGGCAGACGTGCCTAGGTGCGTGTGCGCTTACACCTGAGGGACCTAAGGAAGCAGAAGCTGCCCAGCTGGGGATGGGGTGGCCCGGCCTGCCCCAGAGCCCAGCCGTGGCTCCCGACCCCCTGGGCTGCAGAGGCCCCTCCCCACCCTCCTGCCCCGGGGTGCTCACCCAAGTCCCGCCCTTCATGGATCTCTCTGTCCATACTTCAGGAGCCTACGTGGACCAACAGATAGACGGACAGATGGATGGATGGATGGATGGACAGCCACACCTTCCTTCCTTCCTCGGTCCACTTCTTTCTCCTGGGATCCGGGGTGGGGTCTGAGCTCCCCACGGTGGTCATTAAGCCCCTTACACGGTGCCCGCCGAGGTTTGCAGCAATGACATTTAATACTTCTGGAATGATTAGGAATCTGAGGACAGACCATGGGTGGCTATGCTGGGCTCCGGGAATCGGGAGCTGGGCCCGCCTCCCTGCAGGGGTCCCTGCCCAGCTGGGAGGGGCGGGCGGGCGGCGAGGTGGGCCCTGACCAGCGGGCGGGTGGAGGTGGGCAGCCCAGGCGGCTGCTGGAGCTTCCCGAATGGCACAGCACTGGGCCCATGGAGAGGCTGGAGAGGGCTGGAGGGCTGATGCACTTGGCTGGGCAGCAGGCGGGCCGGGGGCAGAGGGCGCCGGGCCTACGAGAGGGCGGGGCGGGCAGGCCGCCGGCAGGGGGGCCCATAGCCTCCACTCTGCAGGCTGTAGTGGTCATCCACGTCACTGTTGCTGCCAACACTGTCCAGCTCGCCGGGGCCAAACTCCATGCCCTCTACGTCCACTTCTGGGGGAGCAGAGGATGCGGGGTCAGGGACTGTGAGCGTGCCCACCAGGCTCCCGGCAAAGTCAGGGCTGTTTCTGCCGTTGGTGGAGGAGGCAGAGGTTCCAGGGGTGGGGGTGCAGGCAAGGCGGGGCTCCAGCTCAGGGGCTGTCACAAACCCCGCCCGCCGAGCACAGGGCCTGGCTGGGGCCCAGCTCGGGCCCTCCTGTGGGCAGGTCGCCTGGCCTCTGTCCCTTGCCCAGCTCATCCCATGGCTTCTGCCACGGCACACCGGTGCTCAGCATGGGGACACGCTGTCACGCCAACATCTGCTGCCCACTGCTCTCATCCCCACCCCCTCCCAGGCTGCCACCCTGGCTGGCCCCGTCCTCCCAGCTTCCTGCCTGGGAGCTGCATGATGCCCGTGCCCACCTTGTTCCGAGTCGTCTGTGGAGACAGCGGAGCCCGTGCTGTCCGTGCGCACGCGCTCCAGGCTCTGCACGGACAGCTGCTCCAGGCGCCGCTTCAGGAAGCGGTGTTCTCGCTGCAGCTGCTCCTTGATGCTCAGCGCCCTGCGGTCCTGCTCCTCCAGTTTCTGGGGACGGGGAGGCCGTGAGCCTGGGGGACATCCTTCCCCAACCCTGGGGCCTGGGCAGTTTCCCTGTTCCCCACCTGGTCTGTGCCCACTCCCCACAGGCCCCAAAGGCAGATGCGCTCTGGCCTTACCCCAACCAGGGGTTTCCGCTAGGCGGAAAACCACCTACCAGCCCTGGGCTCTGCCCCACCGGCTCCGAAGGCTCACAGCCACCAGCCAGTTTGGCCAAGCCAAGTCCCGCGAAGGCCCCGGGACAGCACTGCTCAGCCCTGGGCTGCACCGCCTCCTAGAGGACAGCACTGCCCCCGGCAGTTCTGCCCTGGCCACGCAGTGCCTGCCCCTCCTGGCCCCCTTGTCTGCACGCAGACTCTGCCTTCTCTGATCATGCCCGTCATCCTGCCTGTGGGCGCCCATGCTTGTGTGGTCCCCGGGGGCCCTGAAAGACCACCCTAGCTGGCCCACGTCTCACAGGATCCCAAAACCAGCAGGTCTCTGTCTCAGACGTTGGGAGCCTGCACCGGGCAACACGTCATTCAGCCCTGGGCCCCGAAAGCCCCCCTGCTACCGCTGGGCACCTAATCCCTGTGGGCCCCCAGCACTGAAGGCACTCGGCCCTCATGGCCCACTTCTCCTTCCAGCCACTCTTCACAGCCCAGGACCCCGAGAGCCATCTGTCACCCCCTGCCCCCCTCCACCCTCCCCAGC